>VFFE01007585.1:980032-1128372 GCA_008921705.1 Burhinus oedicnemus | reverse complement strand
CGTAGCTGTGGGAAGAATTACCCGTGGGCACAGGTTATGCTTATTTTATGTTCCTTGCGTTGGCTCTTGAAGATGTGACTGGCTGCTGTCAAAGAGGAAATTTTTTGGTGTGCTGTGCCATTGGATTGATCCCCATATAACTGAGGAGTTAATGGCCTGGTGCTTCTCTCTTTTGCCATGGTACCAGCTGTAGCACACAGGCATCCTGCAGTCACAGTAGAGGTCAAGGGATGGGACGTCACTGATGTGCAGAGGGCTAGCCAGAGGACTGTGTCTGGACCCGACCGCCAGGCCCAGGGTTTGGCAGTGAAAATATGTGACTTTTTTTATTTTAACTTTTTTTTTTTTTTTTAAAAAATCTTAGAGGAGCAAACCTGAATGCCAGCAGCGGAGGGCAGCTCCTCCTGGCACACAGCAAGGGCTTTATAGACCTTCACCCCCATGGTCAAAACCACAACACACTTGTCTCCGTGAAATAGATTCGGTGAGCCCAGTGGGAATGTGTACTTGGTGATGAGTAAGACGGTGCCAGGGAGATTTCAGCAGTGAGGAGACACGGTCTCACCTGCACAGTGTGGATCAGGATGGCTGGTGGTCCCCGCTGGCTGCCTGTGCCTGCTGGTTGCTGGGCAACTGCATGATTCGAGCCTGGCCCTGAACATCACTGTGTCTGACTCAACACGCATCCTTCCCCTTTTCGGCCAGCTGGTATCTGAAATGCTGATGTTGCTGTAGCAAATTATTTAGGAGCTAAGAGGCCCAGAAAAATCTGGGAAGATAAAAAGTCAGGCTTAGCATAAACAACCCAAAGTGCTTGAGCTTTTGCTCCTTGGAAGAGGAGAAAAAGACAATCTGTGTAAATTTGTTTCGACCATCAGGCTTTTTAGGGGAGCACTGAGTGTCTGGAAATGCTTTCTATGGGTCAAACCCTGTGAGCAGGGAGCTTAACCACAGGTTAAGCTGGTTGCATAGGCATGGTACTAGCCTTCCCCCTGGGAGAGTTTGCATATCACATCAGTACACCATTTGCTGCAGGCACTTTTAGAAAACAGAGGGTGAAGGAAGGATAAATTATCGTTTTCTTGTGGGCCATTTTGCCATGCCACAGTGGTTGTTCAGGCCTGGATCCGTATTGTCTCCATATAGGGTTGGATCCCCAGGCATAGTCTTGCACTAGTTTAACCTGGCTGGAGCTCGAGGTGAGGATGACTGTCAGGGCACAGGTTAGCAGCTGCCTCAGGCTCCCCTGGGAAGTTGGAGGGGGATTCACTCTGTGCTGCTCTAGGATTGTGCTCAGCTAGCAGACTGCTATGTGCGTGAGGTGAAAAATGTTTCTACAGTACCTGCAGAGAAAAACCAAAGGTTTCCAGCTCTTCGGATCTTTAGTTCAGAGAAGAATCGAAACCACCCATTCATTTATTGAGGAAATATACCACTCAGCTCTTGTATGGTGATGGAGAGCAGTAGTAAGGATTTCATGGGGGAAGGCTGAAACTGTATAAAGGACAGCTGTTCTGAGAGTCCGGAGTGGTTGGAAAGTACATGTGGTTGTATCTCAGTTCCTACTCAAGAAAAACTCCTGTCCACTGGTGAGAGTGCTTTGTATGCAGAGGTTTGGCATACTTGTCAGTAATGATAATAATAATGAATATGTCTTTTTCTTTCTTTGTGCTCTAATGGTTTTATTTTGGTTTTATTTTTTCTCTTGCAATGAGAACAAACTAAATGCATTAGTCAATGTAAGTTCTGTCTAAATTCTATGTACTGATTAATTTTTTCACTTTCCAGTCTCCTCTTTGCCTGGCTGTGTCAGCTATCTCTCATGCATTGTGTCTATTCTATGGGCTGCGTGAAATAATGAAAAGGGGGTTTTGCAGTGGCGAGTGACAGAAATTCAAGTCGCCCTTTGGTAGTAGAAACCCTGCCTGAGATTTACCTGGGTTTTAGACCTTTCTGTACTTTGCTGTTTGATGGAAAATATGTAATTGCCATGGCAACTTCTCCGTCATATGATAATTTTGCTGTTTCTATGAGATAAAAAGCGTCTCCTGAAATATACGATATGCCATCCTCACAGGGCAGAGCTGTCAGCTTTTTTACTGTCTTTCCAGGGAAAGAGCCTACTGGAAAGAGTATCGGCCTATGCTTCTCTTTGTTATTTTTTTCCAGTTTGCTATATATGAATATACATGAATTGTTATTCTGTTGTTGAGAAAAATTAAAGTCCAATTGCTTTATACATGAAACCACCAGAGGAAACTCAAGTGACAACAGAATTGTTCCCAGTGATTTTGTTGTATAGCGTAGATTGGACTGTGGGTTCGTGCCTCTGTCATGTTAAAGCATCATCCCAGAGCCTGGACGCATTGGAAGACATTTCAATTTCAGTCCTCACTCGTTTCAGATGTTATTGTGTGGGGACCATAATAGGGAGCCAATTTGATATCCACCTTAGATGACATAGCTGTGTATACTAATATATCATAGCTTGTGAAGCTTTGATGATGCATTATCCTTGTTGCATTATTATTGGTAATACTTGTGGAAGAAGGATTCTGGGCCTGAAGACATGAGAGATTCATAGGCAAGTGGGTCCCTCAGGGAAGGGACATCTGTGGCACAAGTGATTTCTATTGGCTGTAGGATCCGTAGAGCCTGAAATCCACAGGGAAAAGCACCTGAATTTGGTAGATGCCTATCCAGTCTGCCCTGCTCCTTGTCCCCCCATGTGGACCTTATTGTGGTGGCTGTTCATTTTTCAAGACCTGTGGTTGCAGTTTCACAAGTAAAGCAAGTGTTTTCTCCAACAGTCAGCTTTTAGTCCCTTCTTCACACATGCATACAGATAATACTAGAAAAGTGGACAGAATTGTCTCTCTTAAAGAAAAACTTTGAACAAACCATGACTACTGCAGCTAAAAACTGGATTTGATGGCAGCATGAGTGCACAGTATCAACTTGTTCTGTGTCTGTTCTGAGGAGTGTGGTTGGTCTCATGCTTTGTGTATGAATTCAGGGTAGAAAATAAAGTGACTAGATGGCCAGGAAAAAGCACCTTTAGTTAAAACAATGCCAGTAGTTTTGTGTCTCATCTTCCTTTGTATTAAGTGTAGATGTAGTTAAAATCCAAAAGTACAGAGCCCAGACATCAGTTTCTGTGAATCATAATTGTCAACATTGGTAATCTGTTACCTTTCTCTTACTGTTTTAAAAATATTGTTTGTATTCGTATAATGCAACCACTGTACCTTTGAAGGTAGAGCCTAGGAGTGGTTTATTGTCAATTATAATTATTCCTCATTTAATTGGTGTCAGAATTTGCCTTTTTTGGTGCATGAAAGTCTTTCCTTTTCAGGAAGTGTAGTTATTAACAAGAGATCTGAAACTGCCTATGTGTGCCAGTTAAATTAGTGTTATTTCATTATACAACATTTAAGCCTTCTATTTGATCCAGTGTTGATAATATTTCCTTCAAAATGAAAATATGCAGGAGTTTAGAGCTGTATAAATAAAAGGGGGTGAGAAAAACTGACACCCCAGAATTCTGATCTGCATCTGTATCATCTATCTATCAGTTTAAGACTGATAGTTCAGTTACTTATACATATGCTTAATCTTAGGCATGTGGGTAGGTTTACTGAATTTCAAAGGATTTTCTGGCTCAAGTCTCAGGTTGTAAGTTCCAACCCAGGGATATACCCTTGTATAAATAGGGGCCAAAATCAGCAACAGTGACATTAGTAATACATAAAGAATACATCTACATTCCCACTAAGCAAGCAGAGTTTTATGTTTAAGAACTTACAAGAAAGGTAAATACCAACAGGATACTAGGGTTTGCCTGAGTTAAATGCTAAACGATATGAACCAGCTGTGTACTACTATATTTTTTGGGTAAGATCAGTTTATTTGTTCTGTATTTGGAAAACACTTGGCACAGTAAGATAACGAATATTCCTACATTCTCTTACAAGAAAAATTGTTGTTTGGGATGGCATGTGGCAGGAGAATGAAAATTGTACTACCATTATTTAATTGCACTTAAACATCACTTCTGCATTTCTGAAAGAGTTATTAAGAAAGTACTTCCTCCGTCCTTTATGCAGTAGAGTGTCGTTATCTTACCCTTACAGTGCCATCCCATGTGATCACTACCTTCTGCAAATATCTTTGCTTGCTTACATTTTCATTTTCTCTACCAGACACTGAAGGATGCCAGTGACAATGCCCGCAAGGACTTCCACCGTGAGGCAGAGCTGCTAACTAACCTGCAACATGAGCACATTGTCAAGTTCTACGGCGTCTGTGTCGAGGGTGATCCGCTCATCATGGTCTTTGAGTATATGAAGCACGGAGATCTTAACAAATTCCTCAGGTAAATGACGAACACATATTGTGCTGGAGAGCCAGAAGTGGGCAGAGAAGGTAGGTGTTGCTGATACTTAATGTCGAGCTAACTACTACCACTGGAAAATGCTGACACCTAGGAGTGCAAATCTGTGCAGCTCTTGTCTTCTGTACAGGAATGTGGGACTCATTGTTTCTTTGCCTATTTGGAGGTACCACTAAGTCAAGCCTTATGCTTTTCACGAAAGGAATGGGAACCAAAGAAATATTGTTTTCAATATATTTCAGTGTGTTTTGAATTGTTTGGTTATAAATCTCAGAGTTGGAATCATTTACTTGCAGGTTTTCTGGTAGCACTTGGGAAGATCCCAGTCAACACCTATTGCTATCTGTAGGCATCTAAGAGCTTTTGAAATCTAACCCCTTTTCTCTTCCCTCCTCTCAGTGTTTTGGAAAGACTGCCATTAATCTGAAGCAAGAAAACTGTAAGCCATGGAAACTTCAATGCAATGGAAAATGCTACATTGTGGGGTCCAGATTAGGGCTGTATTTCATAATGCTGTTCAGGAATGTGCATCGGAAATTTAAATTTGGCAGTAAAGCAGTTGTAAATAAATAGGTGATACCTAAGGGTCATAATAATAGGTGACTCGTGAACCCGGAAGTTATGAACAGTGGGCTTCTGTATGTGCCATTTCCACTAGCCTGCACTCATTGAAATAAAAATAAGCAGTTAAGAGACAGCTTTTGCTCCGATGTGAAAAAAAAACCAAAAAAAACCAAACAAATGACCGACATTTGCATAAGGGACTGTTCTTCCAAGGTCTTCTGTGTCATTTTCATCAAAGGATATCCCAATGTCCTGAGATCTCTCCTGCCAAAGATAACTAGGGGTACAACTGTTTTGGAAAGATATTTGTGACAAAGCTGTAACACAATCAAAACTGATGTCCCTTTAAATGGCTTCAGATTTTCTATCTGACTGAAATGGCTAGTGACTGCTAGTGTTGCCATTTATGCATTTTTGGTAGCCTGTGTGAAATGAGTTTGCTGTCTATCTAATCTCTACTGAACAAATAGCCACACTGTAAAAGCGAATGACATCAGCTAGCATCCTCCCTTACTGGCAGGGCCACCAGGTTTGGCAGGGAGACTGGGGCCTGAACTGGGGATGCAAAGCAAACACTACTAATTTTCTGAGACTGATTGTCTCTCTGGCAGAGAGTTTAAATATATTGTCAGAGCCGTGTCAGGGCATTTACATTTGCCAGCTTGGACCTCTGCTGTGGGTCAGGAGAGAACAGCAGTTTCCTAAGAGGACATCCTAGTACTTTTTCAGAACATTGAATTTCCATTAGAAGAAGCCAGATTAGCAGCTGATAAGAAACAATTTCTTACTTTGTAAGAAATTCTTATTCTTTTATTCTTTTTGATTGGCCTTTCCTTACCTCCTAACTCTGATTTTGAATTATTGTACAGAAAGGTAGTTTAACAGGCAGTATATTTCCTACTTTAGGTCTTCTCTTTTTTTAAATTATTAATCAGCCGTTGTCTATAGAACATAAAATGATTATGCTGGGACAAGCTGTTAAACCTAAACTCCAATTTGTCATTCCTCTCACATTTGCTGTAGCTTGTGCTGCAGATCAGAGGTTAGTTGTAAGTGGGTTGTAAGAGCCTGTATTTCTTACCCTGCAGCGCCACCAAAGGCTGTCGGGGAAAATGAATCCAAAATTTAACCCAAATGAGATTTGCAGCCAAAGGCTGTTTCAGATCTAGGACTAAAGCCTCAGTCATGCCTGCCCTATGCTTGTTCTGGGTAGTGGAAGCTGATGTGGATCCAAAGAAATCTCTGTCCATGTTCCTGGCTGTTGCAGACACTGAGGAGCACCTCATTTACAGCCAGCGCCTAGAGCACAAGCAAGGTGGATGGAGTGTTAAGAGTAATCCACAAGTTTCATTAAATACAGACCATGTCCTCAGGGAAGCTAGCAAAAGATGAAGAGTTCTCTAATTTAGCAACTCAGAGCTTCATGTCTGAGAGCAGTCATTAAAAAAATGCATGCAATGAAAAATTACAGTGCTTTTCAATAGGAATTTGCCTCTGACTCTTGGTTGGAGATTTCATATTGTCCTGTTTATTTCTCCCCCAACTCAGACAAGTTGAATAGTAGTCTGTATGTACACTGTGGCAGAGAGCTTCTTTGCCTGATACCAGATGCAGTCCCAGCAATGATACACACCCTCCTTCAATTCTTTCTTAGATCTGTCACTTTGCTCATGAAATTCTTCCCTTGAGGCAATTTTAATATCATATTTCTAATAGGTAGTGTCAGATTTATCTCAGATTTTGATTAATTTGCAACTCTTTTCCAAAATCCTGTGCCCTTCCCCTAACTATAAATTAAGGCCTCACCTCTGTTGATTAGAAAGGTGATTCTCTGAAACTCCTTTTGGTAGGAAGGAAGGACTTTTGAATGAAAATAAAAATCAGTTCTTGAGTACTTAAAAAAAAAAAAAAATAAAATTGAGGAGGGAAGAGGAGAGGTAGTCTCTCAGAAAGAATAGTCTGCAGAAACAGAACAAAAAAAGCTTCTGAAAAGCCAGAACAATGGAATGGATGGAGAACAATATTCAGAATATTATAAGGTGTGTCACATGAAGAATCACTGCCAGTTGACCTCATTAATTGGATAAGGATTAGCTAGCAATTCTTACTATAAATGTTGTGTGTAGGAATGTTTCTGTCTTCAAGAGACTAGCATGTTACACACGTGTACCAAAGCTAACATAGTTAAGATGGGTGAACCACATGTATTCCAGTATTTTGCTGGGCTTTCGAAATGTAAAACGGCTCTCCTTCTGCTGGAGTGTATACAAATTTCTCATTAATTAGTTGATTAGCGCATCTTAGGCACTTGCTAGGTCTTGAAAAGCTCATGTTTCTGAAGGTGATTAATTGTTTCAAGTAGTGTGTGTTTTGTGTCCTCTTCCTGTTGTTAAGTATTCCCATCTCAGGCACGACTCACCCTTGGTGATGAAAGAAGCAAAAATAGTTTTCTGCTGTGCATTTGGATAGGAAATTAGAAGTGTAAATCTAAAATTGCTACCCTTGTTTCTCAGATGGCATCTCAGAAGGAAGTTAGCTCTTTCTTCTTTAAAAAAAGATGGAAGGGTCAATGGCCTGTCTCCCTATAGAAATCAAGGAATGCCGGTCTTAGGAAAAGTGATGCTAGGCATTGCCTTTCACTCTGTAGCCTTTCACTCTTATAGAGTGATAAGATTTTCCTCAGTTACTAAACAGCTGCATTTGCCAGCCTTTCTCCAGAAAAGATTCATAGAATACCAAGTTGAAAGGGACCTCAAGGATCATCTGCTCCAACCTTTCTTGGCAAAAGTACAGTCTAGACGAGATGGCCCAGCACCCTGTCCAGTTGAATCTCAAAAGTGTCCAGATTACTAGATTACTAGAATGGAACAGGAGAAAGGTAGTTTTGGACAGAGGGGTATTATTATGAATGATCGTGCCTTATTTCCATGAGCAATATATCACCTGTTGTGTAAACCTCTTCACACCACCTATCTTACATACAGTGAAGGAAAACAGTAAATGAAAAAAGCCAAGACACAATTTTTCCCCCATTTCAGTAATGAATTTGTAGCCCTTTTTTTTCGTCTATTTGAGCAAGTCAGTTGTGTGGTTTTAGGCTCACTAACGTCTTTCACCTCTCAAGCTTACAAGTGGCCTGTCACTTAATCTGTCACTTAATTTTGGTGCAGGGCACATGGACCAGATGCAGTACTGATGGCAGAAGGCAACCGTCCTGCTGAGCTGACTCAATCCCAGATGCTTCATATCGCCCAGCAGATTGCAGCTGGTATGGTTTACCTGGCATCACAGCACTTTGTGCATCGGGATCTGGCTACCCGGAATTGCCTGGTTGGTGAGAACCTATTGGTGAAGATTGGGGATTTTGGGATGTCTAGAGACGTGTACAGCACAGACTACTATAGGGTAAGTGAACTGCTGTAATTTGTAATGACCTAGGTCTTGTTCAGTCATCTTACCACATTGATGTGACTGATTCTGCTTTTACACTCGACCATCTGTCTGTCAGGTAATTTAGAGGCTGGCATATGGTTTTGAGTTACAAAGTTTTGGTAAATTTGGAGAGAGTTAATCAGAGTAAGACTGGCATGTCCTGTTGTTTATATATGATGGCTTTATATTCTAATAATAAATCACAGAAAGGTCTTTTTGTCTGGGCAGAAATTTTGCTTATTTTCTTGGCTTTAGTGACGAAGAAGCAGCAGCAGATAAAAAGGAAAGTCAAATTTAGGTAGTCAAATTTCGCCCAACACTTTGAAGTTATTAAAATATGTTCTTATATGTTGCTAAAACCAATGGAAATTACAGCTTTCAGGTATTGTATAATGTTTCAGTTTACTAGAGGAGGTATCTGGACAGCAGTACTGAATCAGTTATTTTACTCAGGAAGAGACTAGGTGAGAAATTTTTACATACTCAGCACCTGAAAGGCTGTCAGTAAGTTTCTCCTGCCTTATGCCAGCTCTTTAGTCCTACTGCTTATGGTTGAAGAGTTGGTTTTGTGATGGGTAAGGCTAGCCCATTGTGCTTTTTTATTCTGGCCCAGGCCATTTTACCTGAGTTTCGTTGCCATAAAATGATCTCTGAAGTTTCCAAAAGGCTTCTAGGATCGCTAGGATAAACAGAACTGTGTACATTAATTACTGTTGTTGATGTTGTCTTTGTACTATGTGGCAAGTCATGTAGTTGACAGCATTTGCTGTTTGCTACCACGTGTGTAACTTGTTGATTGGAACTGAAGCTACCAGGTGTTTGTGGCCTGGGGAAGGCAATCCACAGTCAAGCTGTTAGTTTGTAAACCCTACAGTTCATCCTGTAAGATAAGCCACTCAGCATCTTTAAGCACATTTTCTGTATCTGCCTCTCACATGACTTGTTCCCAGTGAATTCCTTGTGGATAAAATGAAGGCCTCTTCCTTAACCACCCAGTTTGGGCTGCTGTGTCCATAAAGGAGAGTGTAACCTCAGCATCAGTGTTTGTGGGATGTTCAGAAAGAGATTGTGTCTACATCCAGCTGAGGCTAGACAGGGCACAGGAAACTGCACTCAAGAATTCTTGTTGAGTATTGTTCCATTTAACAGCTGAGAAGTAACAGTCTCCTCTCTTCTTTGTCTTTTCTTTCAAAAGACAAACCTAGTATTTAGTAAACACAAAAGCCAGATTCCTCTTATATTTTGTTATTTTGGAAACTTGGCACTTCAAGCTATTTGGTCAATGTAAACTAAGCATGACTGCGCTTCAGAACTTGGAAGAATATACAGAATGGTAATCATTGCCTCTGTGTTTGCAAGGACACCAGTGAGCACCAAAGTCCAGGGTTTCTTGATTTTGCATCTGAAGTATGAGCAGTACTTGTTGGGACTGAAGGCATGTCTCTGTTCAGTACTTCAGTGAGACTGGATTTGTTTACCATGTTCATCATTACACTTAAGAATGAATGTCCATGCTTAACAATAAGTACTTGCAAAGGCCTTGACAGTCAGACGCAGCATTTTTGGACCATAAATGCTCTGCTTATTTTTGGAAAAAATTAATAACTCCCTGCTGCAGAAAAACTACCTGCAAAAAGGAATAGAAGCCAAGTAATTATACGGGCTTCCTGAGGATGACTGAGGCCTGGCACAGACATGTGACAGTGTATTGAATCTGGCGTCATCTTACCTGCTCGTGTACCCCTGTGTTTAATCCTTGAGTCTTAGACATGAGCACTCATGCAAAGCTTCTACCCAAGGAAGCATGAATTTAGAACAAGACCCATGACCTGGAGAAAGCAGGGGTTCACCAAAGGAAATTCTGGGTAACCTGGATAGTCCTTGAGTACTTCTCAAAGGACCTTATTCAAGGGGTACACTGCATTTTTCACTGCCTCTTACACAGAATCACTCTCTTCTTTCCTTCTTCTCTCCCTCGTCATCACTTTTTTGAGGCCAAGGGAGGATCTGTGGGGTCCAGAGTGTAACAAAGGAGAAGAAAGAGAGAGTAGTGTGAAAAGGGTGCAATCATGGATGTGAGAGAGGGAACAAATAAGGCAGGAAAGGTAAGTGTAGGGAGGTGTTAGTAAAAGACACAAGTGTGAATGAAGGAAGAAAGACGTAGACAAGTGTCTGAAGGAACAAATGAAGATGTAAAGTAGCATGGCTCCATCCAAATTGATGGTGTATGCTTGCAGTATGATGGATGGCTATGAAACTTAAAGTTGCTTAGTCACTTGTTCTTCACATCGAGAAAAACAAGAACGACTGTTTTTCTGGCCCCTCATGTTCCAGCTGGCTTCTAGCTGGTGCAGAGGAGGGACAGTCAGGCTGCTGTGCCACCATATTTCACAGTGATAAATGTTGGAAGTTATAGCTGAGCCTTTGGCCTGCCCTGCTTGGGCCATATGTGGGCTGGTCAGAAGCTAGTCATGAAACCGTCAAGGCTATGATGACTTTCCAGATGGTTGCCTGGAGAATTACATGTATGGCAGGGCTAAGTAATGAAACTGTCGATGACACTGGGATGGCACTGACCTACCATACCTAATTGTTTATAGCAGTCTTTTTAAGTGCCCGGGCTTAATCACATACATAGAAGCAATTTTTCCGCACCCTTGACAGCTTTATCTGATGCTTGTTGGAAGGATTTACACAGCTCCAAAAAGCTCTGCAAGAAATGGTTCAGCATTTGTGTTTATTAATACACTGGAATCAGTTTTTTGGGATCCTACCACCCTGCCAGGATGTTAGATTTGCCCAAGATGATTATTTATAGCTTGCTTCTGTAAGATAAGGATGATCCTTCATCCTTTTTCACTGTTAGATTGTTAATGACATTCTGCATTCAATCAGCTCAGTTGTTAAAAGATGCTTCAGGGAAGAGGGGGAGAGAAATAACCCTTGGGCTAGGAATACATGTGATGCATGGCCCTGATTGCACAAGCTTTCCTTTTTCTCCTCCGTTCTTTTTTCCTTTCTTTTTTATCAGGCAGGAATCTTGTGGGTGGGGGGAGCCCTGGTGTTCATTCTAGTATTCAGTGTAACAGCAATAGTTTTCAATAGTCAGACCAGATGAGCCTAGCGACATGAAGAAACTGCAGTGGCTTTTCTTACCCAGCCCTGCTGTCCACCTCAGGCCAAACTAAAACAACTGTCAAGTAATTAGTTTGGTCTGCGTGCCAAACAGCTCCAGCAACACTCTGCTGCACTGCAGTCCTTGTAGCACAGAGGACTATTTCACAAAGTTATTTACTTGCAGAGTTTAGGTCTCAGGTTCATTAGGGCTTTTATTTGTTTTGTTGATGTCTGGTTTTTGTTGTTTGGACTCCCAGCCCCCACAGGTCAGGGTTTCCCATCTTCCCCTATGGTACCCAAGTAGTGTGACTCAGCAGCAGCTTTCAGTGGCTTAAAGTATTGACACAGAAGCATGGGAACAACTACTTTCCTAATACTTGTTCTTGCACTCAGAGATAGTGTATCAGGCCCTTTGTAGCCTTCCAGTTCAGGAAAGTTTAAAAAATTAAAAAAAAAAAAAAAAAAAAAAAAAAAAAGGAAGGTCATCTTATCCCAGTACTTGGAAAAACTTAACAGGGATATGCTTTAAATATCCAGCTTTCCAGCTTGGTCAGCCAACTACAGGCTTGAGCCAAGATTTTGGATGAAACTGTGATCTCACCAGAGTAAGTAAGAGCTTTTGCCATTAACTTCATTAGGACCAGAATTTCACCCTTCCACATTTTTATGTCCAGTGCAGGATAGAAACTGTTTCTGATTTGGATTTATGGAGCTCAGTTGTGTAATCCCTATTTAGCTATTGTATAACTTGCCTTTATGTGATAGTTCAAGGAACAGTGGAGAAAATAAGGGCTCTTTTCCTCTGCTTGTACAAACTATGCAAAGATCTGTCGAAAGACTGGGGCTATTAGTGAGGTTTCCACCTTCCTTTAGGCCCAACTCGCCCCAAAGGGACAGAGAGGTTCATAAGTCACAAATTGGTTTCCTCTGCTTCTGGCACAGATGGGGCAGAAGAACCCAACAGGATGTGTTTCAGTATAAAGGCCAGTGACCTGGGTTCTCTTTAAAATCTTCTGCATGTTTTGTACCATGTTTTGCTATTTGTAGAGAGCATAGCATGTAGGATTGGAAGAAGCAACATAGTTTACTGAGCTCAAGCCTTCCACTCTTGCAGGAAGCCACACAGTAGGTGTTACGGGTAGGAGGAGCTAAAAGAACCTCAGACCCCCTCAAGCCACATGGAAAACCCCAACACTCATTAACACTTTAGCCCCTTCTATATAAGGCACCAAACCCCCTAAAAATTCCAGTCTACCAGGGGAAAGGAGGAGGAGATGTCAAGGTTGTCAACAGTGTCCTAAGCCCCTAAAGAGAAATTACGTTTGGCAAAAATTCTTGAGCGATCTTAGGAAGTCAGTCACGCCTGACACACAACAGGAGGTGACAGCAATCCCTGTCAGTCTGTCTTGGTGAGAATTACCTTCTGAGCTGGCAAACTGTACAATGCTAGGAGTGCACAAGCCAGCTGCATCTGTCTGTGGCATTAGTGGGGTTTGTTGACAGCCCTGGTGACACCCCTCAAAGCACATCTGGCCATCACTTGTCCTCAGTGCCCTGGAGGAGTGTGGGAACTGAAGTTGACTCGCAGCCAGATGGCACAGCAGGAGGGGAAGCAAAAATGCAGGTGACACACTGCAAGTCCTGAAGAAAGACTTTAGTTGAATAAATACGGAGCAGCCTGCTAAACACTGACAGGCTTCTTCTCAAATGTCTCTCAGGTATAGCACAGAATTGGACAGCAGCAGTCTTGTGTCTCTGAAGCTTGAATTTCTAAATCCTGGATCGCTCCTGTCCTGTCACACTGCCCCTTCCATTAAAGTGGATGTTGCAGATCAGTAAGATCCTGCTGCCAGGGCTCTCCTCAGAAGGCTGCTCCGCAATCTTGTTGTCCTAATGGCTGCAAATTTTATTTTTTATCAATAACCTGAATTAACTCATGACCAACATACACCCACTTGATCACATTATTTTCCTCCCTTCCTAGCCTTTACGTCTCACCTGTATTTAAAATAAGTACTCCTGTCCCCTCCCAGACTGTTTTGGAGGGTTAAAGAAGGCACACTGTCAGGAGAAAAGGTTCTTCATTTTTCTTCTCCTCATAGTAGCCTTCTCCCATGACATTCAGTGTGTGAAATGGCAGTTTCGGTGTCTCTTTCTGGTACAGACATCACTAGGACTGTGTGCAGTATTTTCCAAATGAGATTTTGCCTGTTCTTGGATGAGAGGTACTTTCCAGCCTTTAATGAAAACGCGCCGCACGGTACATCCTAGACTCACATAGCCTGTGTCATTGGCACACAGTCACTGTATTGTCAAACAGTGCCCTGGGCCACTCTCATCTTCCACTCCTTCCAAATGAAGACATCCCTCTTTTTTTTGAAGTTTTTGGTTTCAATCCTTCAGTGAATGACTTTGCAGTTCATACTTGCACATTTTGTACCTCTACTGGTTGAGAAAGACTGTTGTCTCTCTTTTATTTTTAGCTGCTTTAGGAGCTGCTTTTTTTTTTTATTTTTTTTTAATTAAAATTCAGGTCTTGTCTGATTTGGTGGTGAGTAAAGAACTAAAGAAACAGAATCATGGTACCAAAAAGTAAACAGCTGAGGGAGTGAGAAAGATTTGTAAGGAAGTTTCCTGGATTTTTGTGGCTTTGTTTCTTAATGTTTTGTTTCTTGATCATTTCTATTTAATGTTAACGTTAAGTGAGTATTTTGGGAAAGGATGTCTTTTTAAAACAGAAGAGTTCCCATGCGCTTTCAGTTAAGGCGTGAGAAGTTATTACACTTCTTACCCTCCTAGGAAGACTTCCAGAAAAACTAAGGATTACACAATTTGCTGTTCCAGGCCAATTTTAAAAATACCCAGCTTTCAGACCTTCCCTCTACATAAAAAGGTCAAAAACCCTTTTGAGAAACCGTTTTGATGCTTGGAAGTATTACAGTCCTCAGCAAACAGTCCTGATTCTGATCTCCGCTGTCGCTTAGCAAAGCCAGAGTAGCAGTTTTCAGACAGTGAAATAAGTATTAGAGTAGTGAAATGGCGAAGAGCATCTTGCCGGCTAGGCACAGTCCTTCCTTCATGTGTGAGCCTAATATTGTAGAGTGCTGTATTTCTGGCAACTGCATAATACACTTTTCTGGTGACTCTATATGAAACACTTGCTAAAAGATAGTGCTAGTAAAATAATCACCAGAGAGTGATCTCGCTTAAGCTTTTCCCAGTACCAAATGCCTAGAGAACTAATGCAAAGAGAACTAATGCATGACAGCAAGGGGCTAAAAAAAGAAAAGGCGGGTTTATCATTATTTGGGCTGTAACTAGCCAGGCAAGCACCACGATACAAATGTTTACAGTGAGGAACAAGTGTCTGTCTATTCTGAAAGGGCAATAGCAGCAAACACCTGCAGGTCTCAGCTTTCACTACAGAGATGAATACCTGTGTGTGGGAGTTTGGAGGAGGCTGCACTAAAGAAAACAAGAGAGTTACTGAGAAGTCAAGCAGCTTGTCAAGGCATCCTCGTAGGTGTGTGTATTGAATTGTCACAGTTTGAAGGCACAGTTTGAAGGCTTTTTATTAGCTGCTATTTTTGCATGCATTGCTCAAAAGGAAATTATCTGCTTCCCTACATGGAGTTCTCGGCTCTCCTCCTCCGTCAGAGGCTCATTGCATCATGTGTAGTGCTGGGGAGGACAGAGGGTTCCAACAGCCCTGGAGGACGTGCACAGATGATTTCATGCAACTGGAAACAATACAGGAAATAATGGGCCAGCGAGAGAGATGTAAATCTGAACTAGCTGCCTTGAAGTCAGTGCAGGAACTCTGAACTTAACATAATTGCAAGCAGAATTAGGCCTAATGATTTTAGAGGGCTTTTAGGAGCTTCCTAAAGGTCACCACAATGTCAGCATTTAGAAACTCGTCTACACCAGGACATGGCGTTACCTTGATGCTAAAGGATTAGCAGCATAGCTTGATGCCTGTTACTACTTGCCCATGACAGTATATTCTGTTGTGTGCAGAAAGCATGCTCCTTCCCCAGCTCTTAGCTACACATCTCTGACTGCTGGTGTTTTGTCTGGAACTGCAGTTTTCTAACCAGCTCAGCTCTACAGAGAGGCCACATGCAGCTTTGTCTCAAGCAAGTACAGTTCTATCTTTTTTAGCATGGCTATAGATGTGGTCACTTCCCAAGTGAAGTTTTCTCGTTATCTTCACACCAGGGTCATTTGGGTCATTGATCTTACTTATAGTTCTGTTTCCATCTGTTTTCACTGACACAGATCCTAAGAAGGCATCCCAAGAAAGTTTTCCATATTAGAGCTAGGAGAAGGAACGTCAGATGTGTAGCATGTGTACTCTGCTGCATTTAACAGTGAGTTCTTACCAAACCCCATCTTGCGGGGTTAATGACAAGATGGTAATACACAAAATGAGATTTTTAACTGGGAGGTTGGGAAATACTTTGTTTTGCAAGATTTAAGCCCTCTCACATGAAATGTGCAAGTGGGAAGCCAGCTCTGCGGCTCCCAGAGCACATTCTCCTTTACTCTGTGAGATCAAAGAGTGTAGAGAGGGCAAAAACAGAGAAACATAATGACTAGGTTGAAAAATGGAGCTGATTAAAAGACAAACTAGAGCAGAGTGACCTTGCTTCTGTGACCAGTTACTTGATTACCCATTGAATTTGGGTATCTAATTATTCCTTTGTAAATCCACCCTCACTAGATTTACACCTGCGTGGTTCTCATGCAGGATGTCAAGAAATAGGTTCATCTTGAGAAAATAAGTTCAGCCAGGAAGCAGCACCTAGAAACATGCCAGGAAATGCAGAAATCCTGTTGAACCACACTATAGCCAAAAGCTCTGAATGTATGTCAATCAAAAACTTAATCAAAGTGTTTGGAAATTTTCAAGTGGAAATTTTCCCTCTGTTTGTTTCTGTTAAAAGCTTTGAGAATTTACTGTTTGGTCCCATTTTAGTTATAAAACATATATTACAGTTTTCAAATGGGTGGAAATTTTGGGTTTCCTACCTCATTTTTATAGCATTTTAATGCTGTGGTTTTCAGTGGGGTTACTCCTGCTGTATGCAGTCGATAAGAGCCTTAGGATCCATATGCATGCCTATAGAATAGCAGGAAGTTTACACAGTCAGCATCACCAGTGGCTGACACAAGCTTTTCTGTTGAGGGCCTCTTAGCACAGATGTTCATTAACTTAAAAAGTCCTTTTAAAATTATATATACAAAACTGAATCATTCTCAAAAATAACCACACATATGGATATAAATTGCAGGAAAGCAATGATTCACACATTGAAATTAGCTTTATGAACTGCAATTTGGAGAGCTTTGCAGAACTTTGATCGAAATCAGCTCATTACATTAAGTAGCAGCATGGCCCTACAAAGCCGTTTTTGCAGGTGCTGAAATGATTTGACCACTATTTTGATGTTTAGCACATAAGAGGGCCGTGTCCTCAATCCCAACCATGTTCACAATTTGCTGGATTGTAGTTGGAAGATTGGTGGAGGCTTTTTCCATTGACTTTACTAGTGCCAGTGTTTTGTTTGAGGCTTTAGAAAGTGCTAAGTTTACAGGCAACATTTTCTAGAGACCATGTATAGAACAGCAAGAGAAATGATGAAGTAATTTCTGTAGTTTTTCTTCCTGGGCCAGGTCTTTGTGCAGACCATTAATGCCATTTAGTAATCGTGGGGAGGAACCATGTGTAAATATCTGGAGAGAGAGATACTGCACTGTAATGCTCCAGATTGTCACTTTTGGCAAGAAATCTGCAAAGCAAATGACAGAACTCCAAAGGTTAGCAGCTGAAGCTGTTGACTCTGTGATGTGTGATGCGCACAGTGTGAGGAAAAGATGATGTGGGAACAAAATGAGAAAAAGATCTCTGGGAGCACTGTAAGCACAGTCAGAAACTGAAATGGCAGCTCCTGGCTGTTGCTGAGCACCGGTGCACCTTTTGCGACCATGCCACTGCCCCCACTAATGGTGGGGACAACACAGAAAGGCCACCCAGAGGGAGCAGGACTAAACCGGAGTTCTTCTTTGAGGACTGATCACAGAATCAGTTTCCAGCAGAGTCTTTGCAAGCTTCCAGCTGGAAGGTTTTCTTATGCAAATGGCCTCTTTCCTTGCAATAAGGAAAGCAGTTGCTAGGCAGTTTTCCTAAATATGCGGGTTTTTTCCAGGGCGCGAAGGGCAGTGGGCACTGTTTTGGCTCACAGAGCTCAGGAAGCACAGAAAGGAAGAACTAGACAAGTAGACTAAGAAGTGTTATGTGTAACAGGATGGACCGAGAGGATGAGAGGACAGCATCAGCTAGTAATAGAGCAGAGCCTACAAATCTGGCTCTGCAGATTGATGCATGCATAGCAAAGAGCTACGGGTGGTGAGTGGAAATGGGGAACAAGGGAAGCAGTGTGTGATACTGCATGTCACTTAGACTGCTCTCTGGGTCCATTGGCTGTCTAATGGAGCACCTGGCCAGCCAGGCAGCTTTCATGTGTCCACTCCAACATGCAGAGGAAGGGAAGTCATTAGCAAAGACTGGGGTCATTCTGAACCTGTTGGTGTCGGGGACAAAGAACATGGACATACTTTAGTTTACCTATGTAGTTGTAATGCATCTGCCTTTGCGAAGCCTTTTAAATATCAGACATCATGACTAGTACTGAATTTTTTGACAAGTTATCAGGAACATCTCTCCAAACTTTCCAAAAGGTGAGGACCCCAGAACTGAGGTGATTTTGCATCTTGCAGGCTCATGAACTTTGTAATTAGACTTCAGAGATAACTTGGCTTTACATTAATCTAGTCTTAGACAAAATGGAGCCAAAACACAAAATGCCATCAAACTTCTAGCTGTGGCCTAGCTTAGGAAGAGATGGAGGCCTGATTTAAGGTGAGTAAAGGAATATGCCTCTGATGTCAAGAGCAGATAAAAAAAATCAGAAAAGATCATGGTGACTCAAATGCTTCTGTCTCCATCAGGTGGCTAAACAAATCTGCAGAAGAAAAGCCACAGAAGTGGGAAGTAACTTCATTCTTCCCAGATTATTTAAATGCTTTCAAGAAACATACCTATCTTAATGACCTTGAATTTACTTTCAGAAGTTTCTATTTATTTGTCCCTTAACAGTGTCCTTGCAAAGCTGCTGTCCAGCCCTCAGGGATTTGAAAAGCTTGCTTTAAATTTGGTATACAGTTAGTTCCTACCTCTTTTCTCCAGTTCATCTCACGCGAGGCTTGATATTGCAATATTGATGTCTCGTGTTTGGTTTGGGAGCAGAGTCAGACCCATTGAAATGCTCAGATAGCGGTACCCACCCTGAGAGGTGATGCAAATCCAGTTTCAAAACAATTCCCTTATTTGTTCGTATATCTTTGTGTTGTTCTCCAGTGAAACATAAAAGCTATCTTGTCTGTTTTCGAGCTATTCCCCAGCGCATATTTATGTTGGTCAAAAGTTTAACATGCTGAGTAGATGAGCCTTAGTTTAAAGCCTATGGAAGCATAACTTTGCACAAGTTACATCTTCTTTCTTTCCTGATCAATGTAGTTAGCTTTTAAATTGTATTTTAACTCTTTATTTCACCTGGAATAATCATGCTTTTAATTTGTTGTGGCATTTTTTTCCTTTATGACAATTGTGAGGAAATTTGAATTTGGTTTTGTTCAGAGTTACATTCCCGTATGCATTATGTGACCAGGAACTCTGCAAAATTGGTTGAAAATGATCCAAATGGGTAGCAAAACATACACAATCAGAATACTTTTTGAGATTAATTTTATTTCTGAGGAGTTTGCCTAAACCA
The DNA here is from genome assembly GCA_008921705.1 of Burhinus oedicnemus. Taxonomy (NCBI): domain Eukaryota; kingdom Metazoa; phylum Chordata; class Aves; order Charadriiformes; family Burhinidae; genus Burhinus; species Burhinus oedicnemus. The sequence continues at coordinate 1,109,028 of VFFE01007585.1, read as the reverse complement.
CCGTATTCAGAGTTGAGTCATGAAGAACAGTGATGTGGTAGGCCCCAGATTGGAGAGGCAACTAATGAAAGGTCTGGAAGGATTTTCAGGAAGGTGTATCCTTGCTGTGTAGATGAGACCAAACCATTGTCAGCAACATTGCAGAAAATACATGTGCTGAGATTTTTTTTCCACACCAGCAATGCTACAACATTACTAGCTCTAATTAATTAGAAGAAACTATTAATTTAATCACTTTTGTACCCAGCAACTCAGAAGAACAGCTTAAATTCTTACACTCAAGCAAATGCTAGACCCTGTAAAGTGTCTTTTCCTTCCTGGGCCCTTTTGCTAAGGGCAGGAATTGTGAACAAGAAATGTAATGGGGCAACGTGTATAATCAGGAGGCTAAAAAGCTATTCAAGCAAAAGGTCATTACTGTCTCAGAAACAAATGTGCATGCACTGTCACGATTGAGAGAGTAAGTGAGAATTTTGTAAGTATAAGAAGTAAGTCTGGAAAAGCCTTTTCAGTGGGAGCAACACAGAACACAAAGAAGCCCAACTACTTTCAATGTAGAGATGGCTACACTTTGGAAGAAGCTTAAATGGTAGTCACCCATGATACCTGGGGCTCATCAAGCCCTACTTCAGTCGTCTGTTCCACGCAGCTGTGTTCAGGCTTTTCTCCACAACTGTGAGTCCTGGAAGTGAACATTTTTAAATGAATGTCATTTCAATTATTCACATAATCACATGCTTAGAAGCCAGGACTTTTAAGGAAGAGCTATAGTGGGAGGCTTTTGAGTAAAAGGCTGCAAATCTACATCTACAAAAAATAATAAGCCTTTGTAACAAAGGAGTACATAGTGAAAATCAAATAGATTAAAAGCCATTTAGAGGTAAAGGAACCCTGAGACTGCGATACTTCAAGCCACAAAATCCTGGTTTTTTTCTGTTGCTATTGAAAATGAATATTATCTCAGTAGTTAGTTTTGTAGCCTATACAATTTTTATAGAAGACAGAAAGACACTGGTACAGATTCAAGGAATGAAAACTCATCATGCTTCCAGACCAACAAGCAAACTGGCATTGACATCACTGGGGACAGGATTTTTACCTTTATCCTTATTAATTGCAAATTTTTAATGGCTTTGCATCTGTTTTCATGTCTGTGTTCATTGCTATATCAAAAGAGTGAAAAAAAAAAATCATATCAGCCTGTGATCCAATGCTTGTATGCCACACCATGAAGCAAACAAATGTTTTGCTGGAAATGTAAGTTGGGGTTTTTTTGCAACTGATATGTAAAATGTGATGCAGTATGATCCTCCCCTAGGAGGTTATTTTATAACATCATTTAGTCAATTCCAAGATGTGTGTGTGTGAAGGGAGTCCTTCAAATTATTTTATGACCCGCAAGATTGTGTCTTTATAAGTCTAGATTAAATGGTGTACATAGAAAGGGAGAAATCTTATCAGGGCAAAGAAATCACTCTCATTTTCTTTCTCTTCATTTTTAATTTTCTTTTTCTTTTTTTGGTGATAGAATTTTAGGAAGATAAAGACTGTTCATTAAATATATTGTCAGATACCCTTTGATAACACATCAGTGTTGCGATTGTTTCACTGCCAGCGTAAAGGGGGGGGGGGGAAGAGGCAACATGAATGACAGACATGATGATTACAAATCATTTGTCCTAATGTTTTTGTCATCTGCGTTCCTCATACTGCCCCAGCCCAATCCCACAAAATAAAAATGTGATATTATCTGGAGAATATAGATTCTTTCCAAATTGACTTACCAGATGCCTGTCACTACCAAGTGACTTTGAAAGGCTAACTGATAGGCTGGGATCTTTGCAAGTTACTGCTCTGCATGCAGTCCTTTTGCAGCTGATTATGCTGCCAGTGTTATTTTCTGATGGTGAGATTTAGTGCAGCATAGCTGGCTGGCAGTATCCTCGTAGGAGATTTTTCTTGTTTGTGAGCTAAGCGAAGGGCAGGGTCCTGCATTCTTGGCAGCTTGTCATATGCATGAGCTGTTTGTTTTTTGGACTCAGCAAGCAGAGTTTTAAATCATCTTTAGCAAAACAAGACACAGAGAAAAAAGAGAGATCAAAATAGAGCTGAATATTTCATGTCATAATTTTGGCAGCACGTCTCGTCTTGTCTTCTACATTGAAAGCACCAATGATAAAGGGAATTCTGCAGTTTTCAGTCAAGCGACTTTTCCATGCTCCTTGAGTATCCTCACATATTCTAGGACTGGTCTCTCATGCCGTATCAGCCATTTTTTAGAGAAAAGAATCTAGTGTTGAGTACATGTGTGGGAAAAGCATAACCACGTTAAAATAAAGCTCAATGCCAATACACAGTGAGTGGAATGTGCCCCTCAACAGAAAGCCAATAGATACTACTTGAATCTCAAAAATAAAGCTTATGTGTTGTTTAAGATATAAGGGCCTAATATTGCCATTTTCTGCAGAGAGGAATTTTGTTGAAACTGATCAAAAGATCCACCTTACACAACTACTGCTTGTTTGCACAGACACAAACAGTTGTGGTTTTTTACATCAATCGTGCTTGGAGGAACATACAGTTTTGACCAACAAATGTTTCCGTGGCAGTTTGGAGAGGGACTAAATGGTGGGTTTGGAGCTGAGCCAACTTGTATATGCCTACATATTATGCAATATTAACACTCTTGTTTTCCATCCTGATCCGCTGTAGTTAGTGGAATAAAACACTAAGTAGAAAAGGAGAGAACTGAAGGCTGTGCTGTGCTACACGCAGTAAGAAGCTCTTCAAATACAGCTTTAAGTACCACTAAAATGGCATAAACTAGGAAATACAAAGGAGTTCCACAGAGAGGTTTATACAGTTCCACTGTACAATGTGAGACTGAAGGTATGTCTAGTCTGCAGGCACTGCTAGCTCTAAAACTGTGACATGAGCTTGATGCAGACTGCAAAGCTATTCAGAAGCAGGGTGAATGCGCCTTTTCTGGGGTGTACACTTCTCTGGCTGTGCTACTCACAAAGTCCAAGCTAGCTGCTTTAAAGGTAGATTGTGTTTATTGTATGTTCTCAGTCATGTCATTAGGGATATGGAAAACAGCATTATGTTAATTAAGACAACCAGAGAAAAAAAGTAAATAATGCTTCTTTCCTAGTTACTCCTTTTAATCTGGCAGTATTTATGACATCTTAATAGATTTCTTTAAGATAAAAGGCAGAAAAAATAGAAAATGAAAAAAGAATAGATCTGGATCTGCTTAGCCTTCAAATTATATAAAGTAGGCAACTGCTCTGCACCTGTAGTTGAATAATTTCCTATCGTAAATAAAGCTCACTGGGGTAGTGACTGATTTAAAAACTGCCTGGGATTCTTAGAACTCCTGGTGTTGGAATAATTGTGACCTCAAAATTTTGGGAGTACCGGTTTTCTTACTGTCCTTCTACTGCTGTTTCAGAGGGTCAGCTCTGAGAAATGGAGGGAACTAGTTGGTAGGATCAGCTGAAGTATTGGGGAAATGTGGATTTTCTTTAAGTAAAGGTGCAGAAAGTAGTTGCAAATTGTGTCCCTAAATCTGAGGAGAAGATGGGGAGCAATAGGTTGCAGAACTATCTGTGATTTCATCTCATAAAGGACACTGGGAGTCAGCAAAAACATGCAAGAGGGAAAGGCTAGTGGACAAAGAGGGATACAGTGAAAAGTGCCAAAAAGCATTTCAGGTTGACTTCTACAGGAATTTTAAAATAAACAAGAGAAGGTCCCTTGACTGTTTAAATGTAAAGAGAATGAGGAGGAAAGTGTCGCCACTACAGACACAATGATGTGGGAAGAAGAGTTACTTTGGCCTGGAAACAAAATTAATTTTTAACATCAAGTCTTGAAAGGACATTGATGAATATGAAGATATAGGCAAAGTGGCTAATGGGACTGAGAATATGAAAGGTAAACCTGGAACAGGCAGAGGGGAGAGATCCTCGAACAATGTGGGACATGGACAGCCTGTTTTATGACGGGAGACAAAGAGTTCACCAAACTCTTTAAGCAGCATAAGAAAACCCTGCTGCCCAAAGAGAAGGTCCTGCTCTCCTGCTAATCTCAACAGCTAATTCCTGCATCATCCGCTTTTCTGCATCAGCACAGGTGTTTCTGCAGCCACTGAACTAACTATTGGTGAAACAATCCAGCTGAAAAACAAGCATTTTTTTTCCCGCTTGACAGAATACTTCTCCAAACTGAAGTACAGGACTGGAGCATTCCTGCTTAAAGTCTTTGTTGAAGGAGAATCTAAAAAAACTGTGCTATATGAATGCATCAGAAGAGTAAATAAACATCAGGGAAGGAAAAATACTATTTAAATTAAAGGATGATGTTTGTGTAAGAACAAATGAGTACAAACTTGCTGTGAAAGAATGTAAGCAAGAGACTAGAAAAAGGTTTCTAACCATGAGAAAATGAGGTTCTTGACAGCCTATGAATGGGGAAGAAAACTATCTCATTTTAAGGTGGTACTGTGCAATTTATGAAGGGAATGATGTGATGTAGGCAAACTATGTAATAGGGTGCAAGAGGACTAGAGGACTCAGCATGCGCCTCACAATTCTTAGGTGGTACCTTGAAGCACATAAAGAACCAAAACTACTGATTGTGTCAGAAGTATTTGGTTCAGCGGAGTGTCAACATGAGTAGCAGTTTGAAGCATGGATACTTCGTTTTGTCTGGATCAGTTCACCCCATCTTTAGTTTGCACAGAATATTTGAAGTAGAGTTACTAGCATTTGTGAAAGACAGCTTAAAGTGCCTGATTTTTCATGACAAGGAAAAGGTTTTGAAAAGAAAATATTTCTTGTTTATGAAAATACTTGCCAGTAGCTCTGCAACTCTTACTTGTAACTTCCTAGCTTCTCTCACTGCTCACGAAACCACACACAAAACAGAAAATCAGGCCTGACTTTGTGTACTGTCTATGACTTTGGGAAAATCTGTTCTTTAATTCTGCATGCAGTCTCTGTCGTGGTTTGGGCCAGATTGGCCTAATCCGGTGGAACGACGGATGCTCTCTCTCTCCTGCTCTGCTCGGGAGGCAAGAAAGAGAGAGAAAAAGAGAGACTTAAGAGTTTAGAAGGAACTAAACTACTTTAATGAAATATTGATAATAAAATAATAAAAAGAAAAATAATGAAATATATACAAAACCGTATCAAGCTCCCAGGATGACAGTCACGTCACCAGCAGGTGCTGGGGAAGTCCCAGACTGGACTCAGTGACGGACGGGAACTGGATTCCAGATCTGGATTCAGGATCGGGATCAAAGGCAGACGCAGAGATAGAGTCCTCCCAGGACACCGGCCATTGAAGAAAGAGAGCTGACCCTTTGATCCCTCAGCTTTTATACTGAGCATGAGGCAGATGGGATGGAATACCCTTGTTGGTCAGTTTTGGGTCACCTGTCCTGTCCGCTCCTCCCCGCAGGTGTGACCCCTCTACGCTTTTCCGCTTCTGACCCTCCAATGGGGCAAGTAACAAAGTTGGCTGCCCTTGGGTGTTATAGCAATTAAGTATAAGCAAGAGCCTCTCTGCAACTGTTCCTTGGCATCAACTATAAACATGGGTCTTACCACTCTGAGAGTGAACAGTTTCCTGCACAACATGCTGTTAATTTCAGCAGTTAGAAGAGGCCTAGCTAAAAAGTAAAGTTACTGAACAAAATTGGTCCTTTTTTACCTCAAACCAGGACAGTCTCCCTTCCCTGGACTTTGATTATGTTTAATTAGACTTTAACGCTCCACATTCCAGGCCAGCAGGGTTCTAGTTTTACACATGCTTTTATTTGACCATAGGCAGACAAAATACTGCTTTGACCTCGTTGTTTCCCAATGTCCTGCATTTGTTATTGGGTGAAGTCAGAAGAAGATTTTAAAGGATGAAAACTTATAAATAGTTGTTCTTCTGGTCCATCTGTATTTCCCTTCTATTTTCTTCATGTTTTCATTTTTTTCAAGAGGGGTGACAATTTGAACTTACCTTTTCAATCTATGTTCATCTCAAAACCATGAGTGGCTTCTGTTTATGACAAGGTTTATTTCAACCCTTGCTGGTTCAGCGAGGTGGCAGTTACCCCTTAGGTCAAAAAGCTACAGCTTTGCATGCAAAATGGTAAGAGCATAGGGGCTTCCATGCTGGGTTATGCCAGGTTCTCACGGGAGTTTTAATGTATAGCAGATTCACCACATTCACTATTGCGTATTGTATGCCCTGCTCCAAACTTCTTTCACAGAAAGCATGAAGCCATTGCAGCCTTAGCCACTGTCTAGAGCTTTCAAGTTCTGGAATTCTGTTCAAGTGCTGGAGACCCTCAACATGATGATGAAGGGAGCCAGCAGCCCAACACTGATATGACAAACAGGACACCCTTATGGCAGTCTTGCATGGTGGAGATGGTGAAATGGACGCAGGCTAATTTTCCTGTTGGATATAATAACAGAAGATGTAATAAAGCAAATCTATACCTGTTAGTCTGAAAAGGTGAATGGTATTTTTGTCTCACTCTGCCTTTCCTTACAACATCTAGAAAAAAGACTGTGGAAGGCAATGGAAGTTGCCTTAAATTTCACTTAGTGGTTCATCCTTTCTTCTGTTGCTGAGGCTGACACCAGGTTGAATAGCATCAAGATCAGTTGCTTGATTTCCAGAAGGTGTCTTGGTGCATTGTTCTGGTAATGCTCTTCATTGCAAGCATTGGGAGCCTTGAGTAGCAGGAAACACAAGTCCCAGGGTGGCAGCGGAGCTTTTGCTCCACATTGAAATCCCAGAGAGTATCTCTCTGCAGCTGTAATTTTAATTATATAGGATGATGCTCTGCCTTTTACAGAGCAACTACTCAGAATTTAAAAGGAGTCTGGAGGCTTCTGGGGAGAGGAAGGTTAAATTATAGTTATTACTGGGCAGCTATTTCAAGATTACTACCCTCTGAATAGCAAATCCCCCACCCCCGTGGAACACAAACAAAACAAAAAGTTTACTTGTCCTTCCAGAATTCTGGCATTCAACACACAACTTGCAATTTCCAGCCTTTCACCTCAACACTTTCTTCCGTTTTGTAGAAAAAAACCTAATCATTACAGTTTCCAGTATGGCGGACTATGGTCCTGAAATTAAAAGACACAGATACTCACCTGGTTTCAGTTAAGTTTTGATGTGTAAATGGTAAAATTGGTTCTTTCATGTGCATGAAAGAGCAGGGGATGTGCATACCCAAATTTCTACATTGTTATTGTTTTCATGGGGAAGGGTTGCTAAACACTTCCCAACATAAAAGGTCCTCATAGCCTTCTCCACTGCATTGCTTAAAACTGGGCTTGCATGACTCCCAGGCCACTCCAGCACACTGCTGAGAAGGGCTTGGCTCCCACATTAGTATCTGGAGAAACATGGGCTATGTTCCCTCCTGACACAGCTCTCCCGTTGTATTCCTACCAAGGCAGCATATCCTCCTCCTGGGCATCCCACAAGTGGGATGAGCATCTGTTCTTCTGAAAGTCAACAAAGAGGCAACAGGTTTGCTGTAACCACTATGCTGACACTTGGTCCCAGTGCTGACCAATTCTACATTCTTTCAGTATAGCAGTTCAGAGACAACATAGTTAGTCCAGTAGATGAGGAACCAGGTGTCTCTGCTGCAATTTGAACTTTCCAGGGTCAAATCTCATTGCTGACACATTACGGGGATCTGTTATGTTTGCATCACGTTAGATGTGGAAGGAGTTAGGCAGGTGGCCACACACTGAGTGATGAGATTAAGAAGAAATATTTAACAGTTCCCTCATTTGCTGGGCACAGTGTAGCAAATGTGCAGAATGAAACAGAGGTTCTGTGGAAAAACATTATTAGATCCTGTAATTAAAAATGTTTTCCATAATGCATATTTAGATTGCTAATGACATTGGAATCTTTCAGTCCAGAATAAAAAAAGCCCTTATATATCTTATATATGATATAAAAATATTTATACAGAAATGATACAGATGTAAATATGTGATCAGTTGCACTGATGAAGTGTATTCACAAATGCTTCTGCCTTTATCTACTACCGATATGCATGTACCCGCTCAGAAACCCAGCTCCCCAGGACTTGTTGTAAAATGCCAAAGATATTCTAACATTTCATTACATTTTAATTCAACTTGTAAGGGAGATTTTTAATTTCCCTACCAAATGGAAGGTTTATCCCAGTCCTCCTGATGTAAAATGGACATGGTACGTGACAATAAACAATAAAGTGAGGTGCAAACTGGGCCTGTCTTCAAAATTAGACATCTCGTAGATACATGGGGCTCTCCATTCTGGCCTAATTCTCTCTGACAAGGCAGGTACTGTCCTGAGTGTCCTTACCTGCCCAAGCAGGCTCAATATGCATGCGACTCTCCAGCCTTTCTAAGAAATGACCTGTTCTTAAGTGTAAATCACATTTGCATGTAAGATATCTGCCCTATGTTTGGCGATTTTTTATGAGCATTTTCTTATGCTGTTCCAGAATCTATAATCTGTGGATGAGGGATGTTAGGGTGCATTCCTTGCAGTTCCCATTACTATCTGTTTATGAACCAGTTGTTCATTAATTTGTCTAATCCTTGTTTGTACCTACTGATACTGTCTACCTTCATAACTATGGCAGAAAGTTCCAGCAGTTTAATACCCATTATGTTCTGAATTTATCTCCTACTAATTTCATTGAGTGTCCTCTTGTTACAGTATTTCGGACTTTGCTAATAACAGTTCTGCAGTTGTTGCGGATTGACCTCACTTTATCAATCACTTTAATGATTTTGTAAGCCTCAACTTAAGCATTCTAGTTCTCCTTTTCTGTGCCTCTCCTCCTTGAGCTGTGGAGACCAGAACTGCACACAGCAATAAAGGCATGTGGGGGACCCATGGCTGTGTAATGTGGCAGAATTATGCCCTGTGCCATGTTATTAGTACCTGTGCTGGTGGTGCTCGTTGTCTTGAGTTTTTCTGGCAGCTGCTGCTCACTGAGCTGTTGTGTCAGAAATGGCTCCAAAATCTGTTTCCTGAGTTGCAGCTGCCAGTGCTGGGTGTCAACATAGGTTACTAGGTTATTACACCTATTTATCATGCATGTAGTTAACTGCATGGAAGCTCATCTGCTGCCTGCTCTCTCTGTTTTGTCAGATCCTTCTCACAAAAGCCTCTCCAAGAACTTAGTATCAGCCCCACGCTTGGACTAATTGACAATGCCATCCCATCTCCAGGCTGTTGGTGAAGATGTTGAGTGTGGTCCTGACACTGACCTCTGGGGACTCCACTACAGCCTCCCCTCTATCCTGAGAAGTGACCTTGAAGTCCTACTTGCTGCTTCTTGTCGTTTAACCAGCCTCCAGTCTATAAAAAGGCCTTTCCTAAGCCTTGCAGCATCTTTTTTTTTTTTTTAATAACCTTTAATGTAGAGCCTTATCAAAGGTGTTTTGAAAATCCACATATGCTTTTTCTGCTGGATCACATTTGTTCACATTCCTCCTGACTCCCTTGTAGGCCACCACTACGCTGGTAGAGTGGGCTTGTACAGAAGCTTTTGTTTCCCACTCTGCTCAGAGAGATACAGACAGACTGTTTTTATCCGTGCATCAGGTCTCTGGAAGAGTTTAATGACACTCATACACCTGCAGTTTCCCACCTGCATACCTTCAGACTCAGGTGAATGCCATCTGGTCCTGGTAACATTAACACCCAACTTCTCTATTTGCTTGAAAAGAACTATTTTTCCCTTCCTGTAATCCTCTAACATGTTCAATTTGAAACATTATTTCTTAATTAATAAAATCGCTCTCAGTTGCATGAGAAGGGAGGCTTACACAAATGCTGCAAATCCTGGAAAAAAATTTTCTTTCTTAGGTTAGGCATTCCTGTAAGTGACTTGCAAACACTCCATTCTGCACATCTTCACCTTTTGTGCACCAATTTGTGCTGTAGTAGCAACTCGTGTGACAGGCGAAGTGCAATGAAATTTGTAATGGGGCAGTCCTCTTGCTTTTCAAGTCAGTGGGAATTCTTTCTCCTTAATGGCAACATCAGGTGCAAGACAACATAAAGAAGTCCCTAAAAGAAAAAAACCCACGCAGAAGTCTCCTTTTATTGGTCTTAGCTGAAGAGGAAGTATCCCAGTGGGAAGCAGGTTCAGCTGTCCTTAGTTGTCATGCCTAAGACCTGTCTCACTGTGCTCCCCAGCCTGCGCTGCGGTAGATCCCCCTGCCTTACAGGAATACCAAGCAGGGTTTTTGTTGGCTGTTTTGGGTACTTGAGCTGCAAAACCCTGCACCGCTCCATGGCACGGCACATTCTGCTTGGATCTGAAGTAAATTCCCAGCATTAAGATCTGAAGTAAATACCCAGCATTAAGCTGGTTGTTCAAGTGGTTGGGACAGAGAATGAGAGTTGAAACATTTGTTATGTCCCTTGCATGAGAGGGCCTGCCTGGGACATAATCAGCTCTATCTAGCCTTCAGAAAAGTGCTTACCCAGTCTAAAATTTTCTGAATGTTCCACTAGAAGAACAGTGAAGTTTTTTTCTTCCTTGTTTTGTTTGTTTGTTTGAGTATTTTTGGGAGCATGCCAGTTTTGTTGACCTTCTGAGGGCTCCCTGCATGAATAAATCATATCATGGGGAACTTTGCTTAGAAAAAAAATGCCCAAGGAGATTCTCCATTGCAGGCCAGCAAACTTACAAGCACACTGGGTGCAAGTGAAGGTATCCTTCAAAGGCTGAAATTTGGGTGCTAACTCAGATTTAAGTGTACCCTCATCTTACCCCCATTATATGCCCAGCAATCCTTGGGAAGCAGAACTGAGGACGAAAGTGCACTTCCCATTGCCACATGGCCTGAAGCAGAACGTTTTCGGACACAGAGCTGGAGCTGAATTAGGTGCCTGCCCAGAAGAGGCATCAGTGCATACAGACAGTGTCACAAAGGCTGCATTTCCATGCGACTGCAGTCCCGCCACTAGCCTGGGAAAGGGAGGCAGGACTGAAAGGCTGGGCACGGGATCACAGCCTTATTGCCTAGGCAGGAATTTGTCCTCTGCCAGCTTGTGCTGTGGAAGGCCTGAGGCCCCCTTGAACCTTTTGCTCACCATAATCAGCACTTTTTCTGGCTACAAACAGTCTTTCAGATGTGTGAGTCATATTTGTGATTGTCAAAACCCCTTTGATGAGGTGGCCTGTGTACGCATTAGGGGTGTTTGATCCGGACTGTAAGTGGATGGGAGGGAGGGGGTTGAGAAGCGTTTGAAACATTTTGAAGAAAAATGTATGTAATAGAGGGTTAATCTGTTTTTCCCCTGGATGTCTGCTTTCTTATGCCCAGTACACACTCAGCTTGTGCAGTGCTGTGGCAGAACAGCCCAGACCTGCTCCTGCCATAGTCAGCATTACCCCTTCCCACTCCTCCACCTTTACGCCCCCTCGAGCATCCCTTTTTTTGAGCTTCACCACCGGAATCTTCTCCAAAGGTTGGTACGGCAGGTTCAGGGCATTTGGAGGCTCAGTTTCCATGGCAGCCAGGCTCCTCTGCTCCCAGACGGCAGCTCAGGAGGAGACAGGAGGGAGAGCAAGAGAAAGTCATTAAATGTGCCAATTAGTATGCAGGGCCAGGGCTGCTGTCGTTCGCAAAGGCAGGCAGCTGTAGGGGTGTCCTGGCTGCACGGTGGACCAGGGGGAGACAGAGTCGCAGGCACTTGGCTACAGCAGGCAGGAGCTGAAGGGCAGCTGCCCCAGGCTGGGGCAGCAAGGAGGGTACCGCACCAGACACGTATCTGCTGTCTTTCAGATGAGCTCTCCAATATCATTCACACCCCGTATGCTAAATGCCCCAGAAATAGGGAAGCCTCTAATTTTCTATTGGGCAGGAACAGGGACAAAAGTTATGCATTCTGAAATTTGTGCATTTGATGACCATTCAGATACCGTGGTGACATTCAGCTGGAGAACTGCAGAAAAGGGAAGGAGAAGGGGAACTTAGATGAAGATACGGTATTTTCTCTTCTGCCACTTAGCTTGTAGTGCATGGCAGGGTGTGACTTTCAGAAAAGATGCAGCTTGGAGACCAGGGTTCATTTTCATGGGAACAGATGACAGGGCTCTGCTAGATTCCAGTTGTGGTGCCAAATGACATGCTGCCCTCTTCTGTAGAGCATCCAGTTTTTGTTGGACATAATCTTTTTCTTCATTTCTTGGCCTAGTCTGTTGTTTTGGGTTTTGTTGTTTTTTTTTTTTTCCCCCAAGATTTCTCTGTTCTGTTAAATGGTTGCAATATTTTGTCCTGAGCTGACAATATTTCAGTCAGAGCTGCATGTATTTTATGCAGCTGTACAGGAGCTATAAATGTTTTGCAGTGTTTCTGAATAAACAATGCAATCAATACATCAATAATGCAGTCAGAGATTGTTAGAGGGATTAATTCTGTTGTGTTACAGGTGTGCTAAAATACTTAATCTCTAAAAGGAAAGCATTCTAAGTATCTTAATAGGACATTGACTGTTGCTGTTTCAGATTTTGGTTTTCTTTTTAACAGTTGCTGATCACTTTCTCCCATCATTTCTCTTTCCATGGAAAGAATCTTCCTAGAGACATTTCAGACAGATTTGCCTATTAATTAATCATTTTGCTGTTGCTTGGTTTTGCTTAGGCTGTAAGAGAATCCATTTCGTTCCCAGTATATGTGTGTTCCCTATAGTATGTTTTAGTGCTTTATCTGGGATGCAGTTGTTTTAAGACATGGCTTATTGATCTTGTCTGAAGCTTTGTTTGGTTGGGTTTTTCCTGTGAATCTCTGTAAAAAATGCCTTCCCTCAGTGCAGATCTTGAGTATCTGAGTTGTACAATGGAGCAGTTTTGAGCATGGGAAGAATTCCTCCAGGAATGCCTCCTGGAAGTGTCAATGGAAATAATTTAGAGGCCAGTGGTATTGCATTGAGCTGCTCCTCATGCCCCTGCCAACCTCTCACAGAGCCAAGCTACCCAGAGCCTGAAACACACTGGGAGTCCCCTGGATGTTGGGCTCCCTCATACTCAAGGAGGTGCCATTGTCTGCAGGAAACTGTTGTCCAAGCACATAATGTTCTCTTCCACCTCCCAGCCCTCCAGCAGCAGGCACTGCTGAGACTTCTTGTAACAGACCTCTGTAGGTCTTTGCTTTACTTCAGAACCAATTTAGAAGATGCATAATATCAAAAAACATGCTGTAGAATGTGTGACCTAAATTGAGCATCAGGCACATTTTATTTTTAATTATCTGAGTACATTTTGTTTTAAGTTTCCATTCAAACTGAGATCTTTTGGGAGCATCTGGCTGTTTTATTTTGCTGGAAAAGACCAACATTTTTCATTTCAAAATTTCTTGTTCAAAACTGTTCCAAATACTTCATTTTGTGAAAATGTTCAGTACTTTTGCCTGATACAGAATCAAAAGCATTTCAAAACATCAATAATTCTCACAAAGAGCAGAACTTCTATTTTTTGACCACTGAGGTTTTGTTGAGTAGACTGACAAGGTGACTGTAAGTAGCCTAGGGAGAAGTTCATATAAATCAATTTGGATTTCTTGGGAAAGAGGAGTTTAAGGGGAGACATTCTCAGTCCAGAAGAATTAAAAGGTGAACTTTTCTGCTGCCTTATTGAGTCATATTCTGTTTATCCCATCCTCCTGATACTTCTGAATCACAATGTATTAACATGATAGTCAAGAGTTATTGTGATTCTTCTATTAATCAGTCCTTAGACTAAATACAACCATCTCTTCCTTTACAGAGATAATTCTCTCTTCTTCTTTGTATTGGCAATACAGAACAAAAAGGTCTAGGGCAGAGTTCCTCATGGACTGCTTCTGGATACCGTTGCACAATTTAAAAATACTATCCATTTCTTTAGAACAGTAGAAAAAGGTTGAATTCTAGAACCTGCATCCCAGCTCATGCTTACAGATGCAGCTGTATCTTTCATTTAAGTTAGTGAATTTTTCTCTTCCTTTGAATACATAATACCTATTATTATCATATTAATATTAACCGTGATGGTACTTTGTAGTATGACCATCAAATATTAAATTTTAAATACCTTTAAATATTAACATTCTTGACAATATTAATGATAAGAAGATTTTTCCATGATTGTATCATGTTAAAATTAACTATTCTGGAGATGGATTTGTGGCAAATATGCATCTATCCCAGTGCTAATAATCAGCAGAAGGCGTATAGTAGTTCTTCCCTTGCCCTCCAGCTGAGAGCATCATGAGCGACTTACATGGCATAGCCCCACAAAGATGAATTTCACCCTTAGTGCTAAAGCATGATCACAGAATATAAGCCTTGGACAGAAACAATAAAGATATTTGCAGATCCTGAACTTGGCGGGTGTGTATTTCAACTTAGGCTTCTCAGAGAACAAGGACATGGATAGTAATCATTGGCCTGGTGTTAGACATTGCAGAAGAAATTCCTAGTGCAAATGCAGAGTAACCAAAAGCTGTACTTCTGCTGCAAGACAGAATGCAAATGCATTACCTGTTTTGGAAGAAACAACTCCCTGTGGTGGCAAACTTTATCCCAAGAGCCCACATCTGCGTGCTGTGGTTCCTTGCCCAAACCTCTGCCTGAGTTTCACCAAGCCCAGAGGCTCACCCTGAGAGGCTGTACTCCCTGACTCAGGGGAAAGCCCTATTTCTGGTGGTGACAGCTGAAAAGCACAATTTCGTCAGGGCTTTCTGACAGCCACTCACAACCTGTGAAATACCCCAAGAGCCAGTGGAATTTGCCTTGTCTCCTGCCGGTAAGGAATCGGGGCGTCCTGCAGGGCAGTGGAAAGCTGTCTCTGTGGTCTTTTAGGGGAGATACTGGTTCTGCCTTACGCTCCTTTATTCCCTACCCCTCTCTTGCAGAGGAAAAACAAATGAGCAAGGACACTGCAGTTTTTGTGCTGGAGAGGTGAAATGATATTTATTATTTTTATTCTGAATATTGTGTTCTTTTCAGCAGTGTTCATTCTGAATATTGCATTCCTTTTGCTGAAGCAGAAAAGGGTTGAGGCTTCTTTTAACTTGGCAGTGTTTTGACCATAGGTCACTTTATGCAGGAGGCTATTAATGTTGCTGGGTATTTACTGAAATAACTGAAAGGCACATGCAAGATTAGGGATGAAAGAGCCTCCTAGGCTTCAGCCTGTCCATAAGGGGACTGAGTGCAGTAAGTAAGAGGGTTATGTGGGACATAGTGCTCACTGATAACTGCTTGTGTGCTTGCTTATTGGAGGCGCTTTGCAATAGATAGAAGGCTGACTGGTCATCCATTCCTGCATGCCCTGCTCTATGGTTGTGACCATTTTGCTTTTTACCCAGCTCCTGTTCACCTTCTGTGCTCCACCCATCCCCACACCCTCTTTTCTCTTCTGTTGGTATTCATCTTGATTCCTTTCCCCATTCCCCAGGGCTAGGCTGTTGAGTTGTTGCTTAGTTTTCATTAAAGTGCTCCTGCTGAGCATAAAGAGGCCCTTATTTGAGTAAGTGCCCATCATGGGGAGTAACCCATATTAGGTTCATTTAACAGGGAAAGTTCTCCCCGGCTTTCTCTAGAGCCAAGACAGTCTTGGAGACAAGAACTAGCTTCTGCTGTTATTGTGTCAGGCGTGTCATAGGAGGACATGGACACTGGGAAGCTGTGTCTGACCTTAAAGAGCAAGAAGTTGGATTGAATTTTGTTCATGAATTGTCAGACTTAATTCCTGTCTGTTAGAAGCATGATCTGTATTGGCTCACATATGATACTCATTATTACCTCTTCAAAACAGGCAAAGAAAGTACATGTAGCATTATTTTGGGGTTTCAAATGCCTAACTCCCACTTGACTATTTACCTAGCTCAACAATTCTCACAGAAAATTGGAGCCACCTCTCACATTCCAGCAAGGGTGTCATACTGACCAAAACAGTGAGATTTCAGTAAGACTTAAGTACTCTTACCAAACACACTGCAGTGCTTTTACTATCATGCTATAAATATCCTATGTAACTAGATGTAAGTAACGTGTCAAAATTAAGTGGCATACATTTTGTGATGGAGTCTTCATGGCCTTGCATTAATCCCATTCCTTCACCACCTAGTTTATGGTTCTCAGCAACAGAACAGCCAATCACTCATACATGGATAACTATGCAAAGCGTTCAAAAGAATTGAAAAGCAAATTAAACACATTATTGCAGGCACATTGCAATAGATAGAAGGCTGACTGATCATCCATTCCTGCATGCCCTGCTCTATGGTTGTGACTATTTTGCTTTTTACCCAGCTTCATACCCTCTTTTCTGTTCAGCAACTTGGAGGGCGTTCATTTGTAATGTCAGCATTCATATGGAACCGCCATGCTAGCCAGGCACCCTCCTTTGTCAGTGTTAGCTAGTCAGCGATAAGCCAGCTGATAAAATGAACATGAGACTTGTATAACACATTTTGGATGTCCTGGAAAGCTGGAGCATTGATACAGAATGGGTCTTGCACAATACAGGGGGTTTCCAAACTCAAAATGATTATGGTAGGAGGAAGATGCTTTCAGGAGAGAACTTAGTGGTGCATCTGCTTTTTGTTAACAGAAGCGTCTTACTATATCAGTCACTGAAATGTCTTGAAGGGGAACTCCTATCTGGCAGAGAGGAAAGGAAAATAAATGGGGCTGCAGCCTAAGTATGCGGTCAAGGCTAATGGGAACCCCAGAACCACCCTCTTCCTTTAGGCCATGGTGAACCATAAAATGAAAATATTCTGATGGATACAAGATCCAGGGACGTTTTCAATGGAAATAACCACAGAGGCCAGGATGCAGGGTTAGGTGAAGGTGACAGCCTAATATACAGGAAGAATAATAGATTTGCCTGGCAAGAAGACAAAGAAAACTATACACTAAGGCCTGAAGCACATAACATTTTAATAAGAACATCATTGAGTGCATTTGATAATACTCTGTGTGGATCATCCTAAACACGTCTAAAGAGTATTATAAAGTAGCATGACTTTAAAAGGAAATGCAGGCTTTATGGAACAATATTTCAAAAGTTTTCATCTGGAGCAGATGAAAAATATGCTGAAGTACAAAGACTCACAAACAGTATGAGGGCTATGGTAACCCACTATCATATAACCAAGTTAAAGTGCAGCTGCTATGGTGAGCCCATTTGTAATTTTTTACAAGTGGCTAGAAAAGGTATTATTATGTATGGCATGTACTGCAAGGGCGTGTAGAAGCCTCGTGCAGATCAGGACTTCATTGACCAAGGCTTTGTACAAGTACAGGTCAAAAAACTAGTGCCAGCCTAATTTAAATATGACTTGTTTTAGTACCAGATTTTCACAGATTGATTTGGGATTCCTAGCCCGAAGTATTCCTGAACTGTCCAAAACACTAGGGCTGTAGACAGTCTCAGAAACCCCCAAACAAATTGAAATATGTTGCTTTAACAATACGATACATTCATTTCCCACTTGGCTTGTTTTGAATGTCTCCAGGACCTCCCTGAATCTAGGCAACTCTGGAGTCTGGGGTGCTGCTTTGAAGATCGTACAGTTGACCTGCACTTTTAACAACAGAGATGTCAAAAAATCAAATTACCATCCTGACTACTTTGATGTAAAATTGCAGCCTGTTTTTTTTAAAAAAGGCAGCCTCTAACCTTTGATTTCTCAGTTTTACTGCAGATCCTACTTTTATTTGCAGTGAAATTAAAATTACATTTATGCATTGATTTTGAATTAATTATAGTGTTACAGCAGTGCAGAAAGCAGAGGACTCAATGTTTAATAGCATTCTTATTCATCCAGAGAGGAAAGTGAGCACACATGAGGGAGGAACCACCTCAGTGCTGCTTGGTTACAGTAAGGAGTAGCTTCATCCTAGGAGGAGGTAGAAGATTTTCCAGAATGCTCCCTTGGGGCACTGCAAAATGTGTGAGGGAAAAGCAGGGAGAGTAGGTGTAGTTGTGGGTTTCTTTCCCACCCACCTCGTCTCCTTTGTCCATACACCACTAGCTTTTGGTGAAGGATGTGAGGAGTACGTTACACAATCTGTGGTGTGGAAATCTGTATGTCTTAAATCTTCAGAGAGCCCTTACCTGAAATGCAGCAATGCTGATGCAGAGTCCTAAATCCTTTCAAAGATCACTGTGACCTTCCTCTGTTCCCAAGGATGATCAGGTTCAATAGGCTTTATGCCAGAAAGCCAAACCTCCACCCCGATGACATGCCATCAGGGAATACATTCACCCAGGGAAATTTTAGGGGGCATTTCTTACTAGATTGACACCTTCTGCGAATGCTTGCATGTCAGGAGATTATCTGGTCTCATTTTAGAGGCAGAAGGAAAGATGCTTCAGCATCACAGGCAGAATTTACAGCTCAGTGTTGGTGTTAAACAAACGTAGTCATGTGAATTCCAAGAACCATTGCATACACAACACCGTATAATGTTTCCCAAATGGAAAATGACAGTGCTGAGGGTAGAGACAGGCACTGAAAAGAATTAAGGAAAACAACCAAAACCAAATACAAAACCAAAACCCGAATTTGTGGTTCCGGGCCCTCTGCTGGTGTAAATTCTCCCTTTACACCAGTGTAGAAATTCAGCCAAGAGCTATAAAATGATTTCATCACTGCTTTGGCTCTTGTGTCCAAGAGCAATATTTTAAGCATGGCTTGAGGAACAATTCAACATATGAATTTGATAATAACAGTTCAGAATTTTTGAAGCTCCATAGGAATGAATAATATATTTTTTTTCAGTAATAGCAGTTACTGGTATTTTTAATGATCATATTGCATGTTGTTTGATGGATGCCTCATTTCAGAGCAAATGCTTGTTTCAACTCACAGAATGATGTCATTGTACAAGTGAAGAGACAAAACCTAGAATTCATGGAAGGAAAACAACAGAGGTTTTTTCTGTTCTATTTTAGTGAAACTTTTCTCTTGTGTTTTCCAGTTTATGTAAGTAAATTATGGCCCAGAGAAAGTAAGAAGCAGAAAACATCATCAAGATGGAGAAGACAAGGAAAATGAGCATGAGGACCTTGCCATTGCCTTGTTTATTAGCATCTGCCTGAGAACCAGTATAATTTAGCCTCTCTCGAGTCCCTGCCAATGTGGCTGTCTACCTGCATAGACTTAGGTTAGCCTGTTTACCCTATCAGTGTAGACATTCCCAGTGCGGGCAGTGAAGACAGATCAGAATTGTGGTTTTGATCATACTTCTCCCTTTAGGCAGTAGAGATAAGTCTTCACAGAAAAAAGCAATTGCTAATTCTCTGAAATAGTAAGATGATTGGACTTCCTTAGAATTCATGAAACCTTCCTCTGCCATCTTGATGCTTCTGGCTAGAGAGAGTACATCTCTGAACTATCTTCAGCCAGTCAGTAGTTGACAGATTTGATCTGACATGACTTGCCCAGCATTGTACAGGTAGTCTGTGGAGAAGCCAAAATAGTTGACTTACTTATTTCCCTTTTGCACTGATGGTTCAAAACAACCTCTTTCACTTGTGGAAAAGATGTGGGAACTCAGTAGGTTTGCCCGCATTCTTAGAATTTGTGAAACTAAAGACTCCACTCATTTTGTTGCCTCACATATGTGTGCCAATTTGTTGATCCTGGTATTTGTAAGCCATGTGATAAATTAAGCACCCAGGGAAAGGGAGAGAGGCTATCTAACAAAATTCAAAGCACTGGAACATCTGAGACATTTCAACTAAAAACTGTGGTGCTCCCATGCAGTGTACATTATAGAAACAGTTTTGTGACTCACAAGGGAGAAAGCTAGAAACCAAGCTCAGTTGCTCCCTTCTTCTCCTGTGATGTAATTTGACATGACCGACAGAGCCAGATATGCTGTGTTAACCTACAGTAAATTTGAAAAAAAAATGTGGTTTTCAGTAAAATAAATATGGGAAAAGGTCATGATCTCTAGTACTTGCGAAATAGCTTACAGACTTGACTCAGGAGTAGAGATTTCCTAGTGAACACAAACTGGCTTCTGTGGTATGATACTTGGCTTTGAGAGTCTGCCCTTGAGTAACTGCTACTTGTTGATACTGACTGTGCAGTTCAGCTGGCATCTCATCACATTACACCTCAAACACCCCATTTAAAAAATCAAACAGAAGTTAGGATTTCAACTATGGTACGGACTTGTAGATGCCAGTTTTCCAATGCATATTAAAGGTTATTTTTAAAACCTTCTTCACCCTGGTAGACCAGACTACTTGGGGTTAATACAAAAGTGGAATTTGCTATTTTGTAAACTGTTTGCTTTGAAAATCAGGAAGCGGTAGCTGTAGTTCATTAATATTGCATCACAAAATTGTTTCGCTGTTGACTTGGACACATTAGATGATCATAGAATCACAAAATTGTTTGGGTTGGAAGGGACCTTAAAGATCATTTAGTTCCAATCCCCCTACCATGGGCAAGGACACCTCCCACTAGACCTGGTTGCTCAAAGCCCCATCCAACCTGGCCTTGAGCACTTCCAGGGATGGGGCCTCCACAACTTCCCTGGGCAACCTGTGCCAGTGTTTCACCACCCTCATTGTAAAAAATGAGTGTGTCAACCCCAGTGTGTCATCTCTCCAGTGTGTCAACCACACCACACAGCTTGGTGTCATTGGCAAACTTGCTGAGGGTGCACTCAGTCCCGCTGTGCATGTCACCAACAAAGATGTTAAACAGTGCTGGTCCCAATACTGACTCCTGAGGAACGCTACTCGTCACTGCTCACCACTTGGACATCGAGCCATTGACCACAACTCTTTGAATGTGACCATCCAGACAATTCCTTATCCACCAAGTGGTCCACCCATCAAATCCATGTCTCTCCAATTTAGAGGCAAGGATGTCATGTGGGACAGTGTAAAATGCTTCGCACAAGTCCAGGTAGATCATCTCAGAGCCTCAGGATTTTAATATGAGTTGTTCCAGCTACTTGTCTGCTGGTGCCTGATACCTCTCTTTATCCACAGGTACAACCAGCAGACACTCAGGTGTGGAAATAGTGGTAGGGTACAAGTGATACAGTGATGACTTTTTGTAAAGCAAAATGCAGGACTTCACATGAGCTCAGTGTTGTGAGTTGCACATCATGCTGCTGGAGTGATCAGTAATTGTATGGTATGGCATAGCTTGACATGGCAAATTAGGAGAATACAAGGTGTTTTAGAAAGGAGGGACCATCTGGTTCAACATGCCAGGTCTTCTCTGGCTTATAGTAATCCCATCTCCCTGCTTTTTCACCAAGATCCTGAATTCCCATCTTCAGAATGAATCTAGAAGTCCACTGAATTCATTGAAATACACTGTTCAGGTTGTCTTTCCTTTCAGTTTACCACAGTATACTTCCCTTTCTTGTCACTTAGATTATCATTTATTGTTTAACACTAGAAATTTTTCTCATTTTAAAGTAAACAAAATGATATTTTAAAGGAATAGACTTTTTTTTTCATTCACACACACTTCATCCTGGGACACCAAAGAGCTGTAATCCGTTACTTTTCAGTGCTGCAGATTTCCACTGTTAACTTTCCTTCTGTCCCTCTGATAGGAGACATTTCTTTTAATCAGAAATATGAATCATGTCACCTTCTTCATAGCAGTCATTTGATCTTACCTCCAGGGCACTTCATCTTCCTTTCTTGGAAGAGTAAGTGCTCTATAATGCATTAACTACTACAGTTTATTAATTATCTTTTATATTTGGCTGACCCAATATGATATTGTGTTGTGGAAAACACAATAATAGATACAGTTTCTATATCCTTTCAACTTAGCATTTGAAAAGGTCTTTGGAAGACGCCGAATTGTAAGATACACTAGGTCATTCACATATTTTAATTCCATCTGCTATCTCTCCTTCATTCTACCCTTTTGGCATAATCATTTCTAGCACTCCATAAGCATTGTGGAGAAGTTTGGTAACTGTATATTGCAATGTATGGCTCACATACATAGGAACATAGGAATAGCTTCTCCAAATGCCCCTCTGGTCCAGGATCCTGTCACTGTGAGTAACCAGTGCCTGCAGAGTAGTATGAAAACAGGTTAAACATATGTTAATATTTCCCTCATGTACTCTCTTAGCCTCCAGCACTCCGCAGCTCAGGCACTTCCTGGGCCAGAGATGGTATCTTTGTGTTTGATAGCCCTTGTCAGATTTTATCCTCCATTAGTGTGTTTAATCACTTTTCTATCCCAGGTAAGCCTTGGGGGTTGGCAGTATTTTGTGGTATCTTTGAGTTCCACAAGCAGCTTTACAGTATGTGACAGGGTGCCTTTTCTTGTTTGTTATGAACATGCCATTTACAAATTTCATTTGTTGTCTTCTGATTCTTGCATAATGTGAAACTGAGTAATTGGTCTTTCTTCATCTTCTCCATACACTCATGGTTTCATAGAGACTAATGAGAAGAATTTTATCTCCAGCAACACAAAGTTGACACGTTATTGAAACGATGCTGCACACCTGAAGAGAGAATTCACGGTGTAGTAATACTGTAATAATATGATGTCTCTGAAGAATAGCCACAAGCAGGTTGAAAGCTTATGGGTAGGAATTAGAGACCAAGTCAACAAAGGGAACCTTGTGGTTGGGGTCTGCTACAGGGCACCTGATCAAGGGGAGCCTATCGATGAAGCCTTCTTACTCCAGCTACGGGAGGCATCACACTCGCAGGCTCTTGTCCTGTTGGGGGACTTCAACCACCCTGACATCTGCTGGAAAAGTAGCACGGCAAGCTGTAGGCAATCCAGGAGACTCATGGCGTGCATTGAGGATAACTTCTTAAGCCAGGTAATAGACAGCCCCCCAAAAGGGGATGCAATATTGGACCTGTTGGTCACCGACACAAGTGAGCTAATCAGTGGCATCCAGACTGGAGGCAGCCTGGGCTGCAGTGATCATGCACTGGTGGAGTTCACTGTCCTGAGGCATATGGATCAGGCGAAGAGTAAAGTCAGGACCCTGAGTTTTATGAAAGCAAAATTCCAGCTGTTCAAGGAGTTAGTCAATAGGACCCCCTGGGAAACTACCCTCAGGGACAAGGAAGCAGAACAGAGCTGGCAGATCTTTAAGGGCACGTTCCACACAGCACAAGAGCTCTCAGTCCCCAGGGGTAAGAAATCAGGAAAGGAAGGCAAGAGACCCACATGGCTGAGTTGAGACCTGCTGGTCAAACTAAAGGGCAAGAAGGAAATGCACAGGCAGTGGAAGCAGGGACAGGTATCCTGGGAAGGGTATAGGGATGCTGCCCGGTTGTGTAGGGATGAGGTCAGGAAGGCCAAGACACAGCTGAAGCTGAACTTGTCAAGGGGCACAAAGAATAATATGATGGGCTTCTACAGGTATGTCAACCAGAAGAGAAAGGTCAAATAAAGTGTACCCCCCAGATAAGCAAGACTGGCAAACAGGTATTAATGGACAAGGAGAAGGGTGAGGTACTCAACAACTCTTTGCCTCAGTCTTCACTGGCAGCCTCTCTTCCCACACCTCTCAAGTGGATGGACTGCAAGACAGGGACTGGGGGAGCAAAGTCCCTCCCACTGTAAGAGAAGATCAGGTTTGTGACCACCTGAGGAATCTGAACGTACATAAGTCTATGGGACCTGTTGAGATGCATCCCAGAGTCCGGAGGGAATTGGCTGATGTAGTTGCCAATCCATGATATTTGAAAAGGCATGGCAGTCAGGTCAAGTCCCTGGTGACTGGAAAAAGGGAAACATTACAGGCTTTTTTAAAAAGGGTAGAAAGGAGGGCCTTGGGAACTACCGATCTGTCAGCCTGACCTCTTTGCCTGGGAATATCATGGCACAGATCCTCCTAGACAGCCAGCATGCCTTCACCAAGGGTCCTGCCTGACCAACCTGGTGGCATTCTGTGATGGACTGACTTCACCAATGGACAAGGGAAGAGCTATGGATGTCGTCTATCTGGACTTCTGGAAGGCCTTTGACACAGTCCTCCAGAACATCTTTCTCTCTAAATTGGAGAGATATGCATTTGATGGGTGGACTGTTCGGTGCATGAGGAATTGGTTGGATGGTCACATCCAGAGGGTAGTGGTCAATGGCTCAATGTCCAGATGGAGGTCAGTGAGAAGTGCTGCCCCTCAGGGGTCTGTATTGGGACCAGTACTGTTCAATATCTTCATCAGTGACACAGAGAGCAGGATTGAGTGCACGCTCAGCAAGTTTGCAGATGACACCAAGCTGAGTGGTGCAGTTGACATGCCTAAGGGACGGGATGCCATTCAGAGAGACCTGGACAAGCTCAAGAAGTGAGCCTGTGGGAACCTCATGAAGTTCAACAAGGCTAAGTGCAGGGTCTTGCATCTGGGTTGGGGCAACCCCCAGTATCAATACAAGCTGGAGGACGAAGGGATTGAGAGCAGCTCTGCCAAGAAGGACTTGGGGGTACTGGTGGATGAAAAGCTGGACATGAGCCAACAATGTGTGCTCACAGCCCAGAAAGCCAACCACATCCTGGGCTGCATCAAAAGAAGTGTGGCCAGCAGGTCAAGGGAGGTGACTCTGCCCCTCTACTCTGCTCTCGTGAAACCTCACCTGGAGTACTGCGTTCAACTCTGGAGTGCTCAGCACAGGAGAGACATGGACCTGTTGGAGCGGGTCCAGAGGAGGGCCATGAAGATGATCAGGGGCCTGGAGCACCTCTCCTATGAGGAAAGGCTGAGAGAGTTGGGTTGTTCAGCCTGCAGAAGAAAAGGCTCTGGGGAGACCTTACTGCTGCTTTTCAGCACTTAAAGGGGGCTTATAAGAAAGATGGGGACAAATTTTTTAGCAGAGCCTGCTGTGATAGGACAAGGGGTAGTAGTTTTAATGGTTTTAAACTAAAAGAAGGTAGATCTAGACTAGATATAAGGAAGACATTTTTTACAATGAGGGTCGTGAAACACTGGAACAGGTTGCCCAGAGAGGTGGTAGATGCCCCATCCCTGGAAACACTCAAGGTCAGGTTGGACAGGGCTCTGAGCAACCTTACCTGGTTGAAGATGTCCCTGCTTATTGCAGGTGGGTTGGACTAGATGACCTTTAAAGGTCACGATGCAAACTATTCTATGATTCTACAAAATGTTGTTCTAGATATTGTTTCAGTTTTCTGACCAAACCACTGGTAGAATTAATTAAGAACTTCAGACATAAGCCCCTTTTGAACAGAGATGAACTAAAGCATGGTTAAAAGTGAAAATGAAAGGACACCTCTTTAGCTATTCGCTAATAATCTGCCTTATTTCATAATTCAGTAAACTCATGTGCTGGAGTGGTATGGCTTATTATGACTGTGAAAATAATATATTGCTTTTCTGCAAGTGGACATGGCAGGACTGATGATATTTTAAGAGGAGACATTGACTTTGTCTGCAAGGCCAGAGCATGGAAGAAATTAACAATTATTGATCTCTTGTGCTGAGAGAAACATTTGCCAGCATTTTATGAGGGGGAAAGAGCAGATGTTCACCAAGAGAGGAGAGATTTTCAGTTTTAGCAGTAGGACATGAGAATTTTTGCAGAGAACATTTCTTTGCAGTTGTATCATCCTGAAAATGGAAAACAAGTCAGAAGACCAAAACATAAATAGCAAAAAATACCCTGAAATGCTGTAATGCCACAAGTATACAGGATGCTTTTTTAGGAGGGGGTGAACAAATGAATCAAAAGGTATAGCGTGGTTCCAGTCTGACAAACTAAGATCCAGTTGGGTTAAAGAGACTGAATATATACTTGTCACATGACAGTTAATTTAAGCATATGCCAAACTGTGTTGCTGCTTTCAAGACTACCACCTGAATTGCAGAAGTCTGAGATCAGCAAGGCTCTGGAGAGATGCAGCAGTCAAGCCAGACCAGGGCATTGGGCAGGATCAGAGCTGAAACCCATGCATTAGTCATTCAGGTTCATTGAGCTTACAAAATAAAAAGATTACTTTTATCCTGTTGGCAGAAAAAGCATCACTAGGCTTTAGAGAATATACAAAGCGCTGTGACACATTACTGCAATGTCACTCTGTGGGAATCGTGGGAACCTAGGAACATTGAACGTAAATGAGGAAGTCTGTTTTCCAAGGCTATGCAATTGGTTGCTGTGCTTTTTACTGCATGAATTCAGAGTAATCAAATACTTAAAGCCAGAAATAGAAAAAAATGGGGAAAGGGTTATGTAATACAATGCCTGCAAAAGCTGGGGGTTGAGTTTGACGTCCTCTCCAGGAGTGCTGGAGCCTCTCCAAATATGTCCACCAGCGTTTATCAGGAAGAGAGATTACTCCTTGTTCCAGCTAGTCCCTGTCCTGACCTTTGGTCAGCCCCTGCAGCACCCTATGGCATGGTTCTGGAGCCCCAGAGCCCTCTGTTCTACCCTCAGCACCACAGCCCCCAGTGCTGCTATGCTGGCATGCATTGCAAAAGTGTGGCCAATCCATTCAGCCCTGCCTCTTCATGGTACAAATGAGTAAGGCATAAACCTGTGTGAATTGATTGATCTTAGCAACATTAATTCTTGTGCCTTTCCCAGCCCATGGCTTGCGTCTTATCTGTGCAGCCCCACAAACAGCCTGTTTCTTCCGTATCTCTGTAGGCTGGCTTCCCCCAGCTCCACCTACAGCCTCCTGTTCCCAGCAGGAGCACAGGGCTTCATTTGCTTGTTCTTGGTAAGAGCGTATCCATTTGCTCACAAACATTGGGCAACAGGGCTTTGGGTTCCCATGGCAGTTGGGCAGTAGAAGTTGAAACAGTGACCAGGGCAGGGTATCAGCAGGTGCCTTTTTAGTTGGCATAGGGAAGTTGCAGTGATTGCCTGCCTTTAGCTTGATGATCATCAGCCGAGTGCTCATCTCTGTAGCAGTAATATTAATGTGCAAGAAAGCAGGGTTTACATTGGATGGGTGGATGGGTGGATGGATGGATGTGTGCAAACCCTTGGGCAACAAAAATCAACTTCCACAGAATTTCATACTGTAGGCCTGATTTGCTTCTTAAACACGAAATGTCTGCATTAGACAAGTCTCACCATTTCCTAGTGCCTGTGAAGCAAGATACGAAACATATGAAATCAGAAAGTGAACAAACTTTAGCAAACTCTAGGATTAGATGCACTGCTTCAAGGCTAAGACATGGTGCTTCTACAGCAATCCTTGAAGCTTGACGTTTGCAAATAGATGAAAACAATGTTCAAGGTTGACTTATCTGGCACCTTTCAAAGTGCTAAATTCATTTAAAAGATGAGTGCTGAAAGTGGTGACAAGTGGAATGACATTGTGTTGTCGAAAGTGCAACATTTCATACATGGAATAATGTGGCAGTTTCGCCTTGGAAGTGCTTCTTTGGAGAACATCACAGTTCACTGATCTGGCATAGCAGTCTCCTCCCTGTGGATAGTTTGCACATTGCAGAAGCTAATTCACCAGGCTTTCTGGTTTAGATTCTAGCCCAATATTGCTAGTAAAAGCAACTACTGAACATAATACAAGGTTATGGCTGGGCTAGGGAGTGCTTGCTTTCATAAACTGTCATTTGCCCCTCCAATGGGGCAGATAACAAAGTTGGCTGGCCTTGGTTGTTATAGCAATAAGTATAAGCAAGAGCCTCTCTGCATACCATTCCTTGGCATCAACTACAAACATGGGTCTTACCACTCTGAAAGCAGTTTTCTGCACAATATGCTGTTAATTTCAGCAGTTAGAAGAGGCCTAGCTAACAAGTAAAGTTACTGAACAAAATTGGTCCTGTTTTACCTCAAACCAGGACAGTACTTAAGTGCTAGAAAGGATCTGTAGAAGTGCAATTCTAAATAAAAATGAACGATCATAATGCAGCTGCTTTCTGCTAAGCATCAAGAACATATACCCGAATTTGTACCCATAAAATGGTCATTTTTGCAGCATTTTTACAGCTGCAGTATGGATTTTAAAGGGATAGGATATTAAGTTAAAACTGTAATGTTTTTAAACCTGTCATAAGCTTAGCTAGATTGAATATAAAGGTGTTACTTAACTGCAACTCTAGTCTGCTTAGCACACAACCATTTTAAAATTGTGTCTCAAGCAGCACTGCAATGACAGTTTGCATAGCAGGGACTTTATCCTGCAGAACACTGATGATATGAGAGCTGTGTAATACTTGCATTTCTTATTAAAGCATACACAGAAGTCATCCTTTTGAAGCACTCAGCACCTTTGAAGTTTGGTCAGTGTAATCATGTTTTCCTTCATTTGTCCTCCTTGGAAAACACGCCTTCGCCTTGCTGCAAGTTTGGCAACTACAGCAAAAAGGCATTCCACCTCTCTTCACTGCTACTATGGCACAACTGTGGGTGCTTGGACTCAACAGTCCAATAAAGATCGAAAGAAGCTCACAACTGACTGGCAATTTGTTTCAGGCATCCTGTGAACAGTGGTGTCAAGTCCCAGGCTTCAGTTCAAGAAAGCTCTGAAGCACGTGCCTTGTTTTAAGCATATACCTGACACAGCCCTTGATGCTTTTCTGAGCTGAGTGAGTGTTGATTCAGTAACTACTGATCATTAATAGAGAAGGAAATGTGCATTTAGAAAAAGTGCCTTTGGCCAAGCCCTGACCTATGCTTTAGATGTGGCTGAACTGAAATCTGAGTTGAAACTGAAGGTCGTCTTGGACCACGCTCAGCCTGCTACAGGTGATGCTCAGTGTTGCACAGGCATCCTGTCTTCACTGTAATGCCATCTGGCAAGAAGAGCACCTCTTACATACTTTTATTGATCCTTTGCAAGGCATTAAATATTGTATTTACAAAGGTGCTGAGGTGTTGGAAGTAACTGTGCCTAAAATGATTGATAATGGCAATGATAGACATGGAGAGACCTCAGGACTTCTCAGTCCTGGACAAGTACTCTGCCCAGTGGAGTCTTCTGCTGTCAGGAATGGAAATGGACAACACTCCAGGCAAGATGATGTGGAAAGAACACCGAAGAACCTTGTGGCTTGTGCTTATCTGTAAATCAAATTCTTGGTGTCAATACTAAAGAGTCAGTCTTGCTATGACTGCAAAGAGAGACAGCTAGGGCTGTGATGTTACAGATCAGTTCATCGCAGAGCCATCATTTGGTGGCAATTTATCATCATCACTCTAGAGGTGTGTCATTCATTTTACTGAATGACAGTGGAAACTCAGCATAGAGTCCTACCACAAATACACTGGTTCTGTAGCAAGGAATCATGGGAAAATGAGATTTGGAGAGTGTTGGGGTTTTTTTTAATTGCTTTTTTAAAATCTCTTGATGTAAGATGTGACAAATAAGAAAAAATAGACACATATTTTATTGTTTATAGCTTTCATTAATTTTTAAGGACTGAGTCAAAGAAATCGCTGAAAAGAACCAGTAGCAGAGGCTATACAATGAGTAGATCTAAGAGCCATTTTAATATTTGATGAGACCAAAAGCTTCTCATCACTAACCACCTTTTAATGGCACTTGCCCTTTGTCCAAGTGTATGTGGCTGCATGTTTCTAAGGGACTAATTTTTCTGACTTTCTAACGAAACACCTCTCAAGATGGGGGTAAAAGTGGTGATTTGGAGTTGTTTGGTTGCCATGTCAGTTTAGGTTATGATAAGGTGGGAAACATGCTTTGTTAGCATCTCAGAGCGTATTACTTCAGCCTCTCCACGTGGAGTGACTTCTCAGTCAAAGATGATTAAAAATACTGATGCACAGAGCCTTACAGCCAGTCTGCCTGCCAGAGAGGTAAACTGTAACACACAGAGACGAATGGGCCAAATTGAGCAAAATACTTAAAAATGCATATCCATTCTCTGTCAATGGAGTGCTCACGTGTATGCTTTTAAATTAGGTGGAAAGCCACAGGAGTTTGGTCCCCTTTTAAATGTCTCTGAACCTGTGCACAGCAACCTGCATTGAGTCAGAAGCAAATCTACAATGTGGCCAGGAACTGAACTCGGGAGCCATGCCTTTCATTCGGCATCCTGACAAAAAATATTCCATTGTTCACATGACATCTCCTGTCGGGGGAGGAGAAGAAGAGTCTAGTAGTAGACCAAGTCTGTGAAAGTTTTAGCATGACTTTCTGTTTTTGTGAAGTCAGTAGCAAGCATTGACTTGTGGCAATGCATGGAATAGGGTTGCGCTCTCATAGCCATAGCGGTGTTTTTGGTATACTGCACTAACACTGAATTAATGACAATTAAATGGATGTTCTGAGTGATTTAGAAATAACATGAACCCTGACTGAACTTTTATTGGGTTTTCCTTCCACTTGCTGTTTCAACACGAGAACAAGGAGGACGTTATTTATAACAACAAATGTAAAGTCCCACAAGGAGAAATGATATTTTGAATTGACAGAATCTTGAAAGTGCAAATGTGGTTTCATAACTAAATAAATTTTCACACAGGAAAATGAGAGTTAATCAGAAGTTAAATGTTTTTGAAAGAGCTTTCCTCTTGTTCTTTTTAACTTCCTTGGAAATATTCACAGCTGTCTTGATGCAAAAATAATAATAATATATATATATATCTATATATATATATATATATCACAGTATCTCAGCAGTTACTATTTTAAAAGTACTTGCGTGGATTTCTTTATTGATGTGATCCAGTCAGAAGGGGACATACCAGGAACAATAAATTGTTTAGAAACTGGAAATAAGAGATTTTTTAAAAATTTAAATTAATGTTAGGAATCATAATTTTAAGGAAGCATAACATTCTGGGGAAGATGAAGTGTGTTCTAAGGCATTCATTCAGTGGAGGATCCCATTCAACATGAGTTGATTTGGGATAGGAGTCCATGTCTTACAAGTTGTTTATTATCAAGGGAATATATCCAAAGGAATGAAATTTTTTTTTAAAGCTATGTAGGACTGGGTAGTTAATGTGGAACAAAATAATTTGATGCATTAACTTTGGAATTTATCAACAGAAAATAGCATTGCTTTAATTCACTCAAAATTAGGATATTAAACCATGCAGATCCTGATCCTACCATGTCATACAGTTAGACCTCTGTGTCTTCATGGATCTTAGTTGATATCGCTGAGTTTCTAGGAGAATCAGCAGTGCAGATTTCATTTTATGAATCTTTTATAGTTTCTCGAATGTTAAAATGGAGTAAAACTGGCCTAATTTAAAGTGGGTTGGGAGGCAAAATTAATTAATAATTTTACAGAGCTTCCTGTTCCTTGGGTAGGATGTGCCAAGTAAATGTTAAAGATGAGTTTGCACTTCAGAAACAATGTCTTTGGAGATTCTGTTGAGAAACCTATCAAGGTAGTGATTGTTGTTCGGGAGAGACGAGTTTGGACCATGAATCCCTAGTTCGTAAAAGCTCCTCAAAGTGAATGGTAGCAGATGGGAAAAAAAGAAACCATGGATTCTCCTGGTTTAACATCCTGATACTCTTTTCTTGTGAGGGTCCGGAGGAATTATTTCTGACTCTTTCATTTTTTTTTTCTCAGGTTGGGGGTCACACCATGCTGCCCATTCGTTGGATGCCTCCAGAGAGTATCATGTACAGGAAGTTCACCACAGAAAGTGATGTCTGGAGCCTGGGGGTTGTATTATGGGAAATCTTTACCTATGGCAAACAGCCGTGGTATCAGCTCTCAAACAACGAGGTGTGTGTAATGCAATCTCAAACTGCATTGGGAGGGCTGGCACATTAACTGTTCGTATAGCTTCTCTGGAGATGCAACAGCAACAAATTTGTTTCGTAAAGGCAAAACCCCTGATATCAAGTATCCGTGGTATTGTCATGAACTTTGTGGTTGAATTTCTTCCTTTTCACCCTTTTCTCCCTAGGGTGGATGGAAGTTATCCAAAAAGAACTATACCAGTTGGAGTTTAGCTTTTTCCTTTGTATAGGATAGAGTCTACTCTGGGTATTGAGAAAGACCATGAGGCAGTGAGGTTGATAGATGGGTAGAGAGAGGAGGTATGGGGTTACTTCCTGGCCATTATTCCCTCAAGAGTGGAAGGGACAGCTTGGGTGAACTTAACATCAGAGAAGATACTGCTCCTTGACAACTTATATTACAATGATTTTTTCCAGATGGCATCCCGCTGCTCAGGTGTCTACCTGGAAACACAGCCCTTGGCAGAGTTTGCTGGGTGACTGCCACCAGTGAGGCTGCTGGGGCAATTAGCAGTTAACTCTTCCATAGATGACGCCCCCATAGTTGGCACAGGTGTGCTGAACCTTTCCTTCTGATTTCTCATAGGTGATTGAGTGCATCACTCAGGGCCGAGTCCTGCAGCGACCTCGCACGTGCCCCAAGGAAGTGTATGACTTGATGCTGGGCTGTTGGCAACGGGAGCCTCACATGAGGCTCAACATCAAAGAAATCCATTCCCTCCTCCAGAACTTGGCCAAGGCATCTCCAGTCTACTTGGATATTTTAGGCTAAAGTCTCCTAGCATTTCTTCTTATGGGCTGCGGGAATGAATGTGTTCAACTGCCGCTGAACTCCATTAAAATGTGTTCTTAACTTTGACAGTATTAATGACAAAGTTGCGGAGAAGCTTTCAAAGGGCAAGCAATGTGCACTTCTCCATCTGTAGACACAGTATTGACTTTTTAGACATTACTGAGACGTATGTCCTCTCTCTCTCTCTGTTTCTATCATTTTTTCTTCTCTCCTGTCTTTCTAATCAATTTGGCTTCTGCATTATTGTAACTCTGCATAGACAAAGGCCTTAAAAACCTGACCTGTTATATCAGCAGACTCTTCAGTTTGCCCACCACAACTAACAATGCCTTGTTGTATTCATGCCTTTGATGTGGATGAAAAAAGGGAAAAAAATATTTGACTCGAACTTTGTGATTTCTGCTGTACAGCTACTGGGAGTTTCTATGGATTCACCTCTATTTTTTTGCTTTGGCATGTGGGTGGAAAAAGAAGACTGGTATTCTCTACATGGAGCATATTCCTTGCGGAGATAAAGCCAGATGGAAAGAAGACAGTCTTGTGTGATACACTATCTGGAGGAACTAGGGGATCAGATGGCATCCAACCCCACAAAAAAAACACTTAACATGATTTCATGGAAGACAAGAGGGCGTTTAGCACTTTCCCTGAAGAGTCTTTCTGAGGACTAAAGGGATTGTTCAAGGATGCTTTTTGCCAGCACCTTTCATTGCCAGATACAAATAAAAGGGAAAAATATGCTGCCTGCACTGCACACAATTACGTTGCAACATGATAAACTAAACACATGCCCTTATTTTGTCTTCTGGTCGGATATTGTCATGCCACTGGTATAAAAATGTTCTCCAGCTAGTGTTTTTTAATGAAGGCTGAAGCTAGGCTTATTAATGTACAGTATTAATTTCAGGATCCAATGTTGAAACTAAGGATTTTGATAAGAAAGGACAAGCTATAGATGCTGGGGCAGGTGTATCTTATACTGTGCTTGTCCAGCAGCATATTCCTTGCTTCCTCAATCCTTTTTCTTTTTTTTCAACCGTGCAAGCAAGACTGTGCATGGTCTTTGTCGATTAATGCCCTCTGTGCAGAAACTATCACTCATCTTGTAGTACACCGTAGTAGTCATAGCGAACTCATAACGATGTAACTTATATTTCATTAGAAGGGGCTAATGGAGGACATTAGCCATGTTAAAATGCCTTTACAATGTTACAGATACAATAGGCTGATATAACATGAATAATCTAAAGCACGGAGATCACTGGTTATGTTTAAGCCATGGCAGGGGATAGAGATCTCTAGAGAAAACAGATTACTCTGAGGTTATGGCTTACTATTCAGAGTGCAAAGACCCTGAGCTCAGCACCATGTTTGTATTGGTACTAGTGCTGTCATTACCTACATCCACTCTGTCTTAAGTAATTTATTTTTAGTTGGATTGGCGTTGTATATGTACAACATTTGCATGGCCACTGTGCTGATGACAGCTGCATGGGCATACCTGTTATTTTTCAAACCAGGAGTTGACGATTTCAAATTAAGAGTTAGGATTATTTTTACTATGAATTCTTACAAATGAAAACATACCTTACCTATTCCTCAAGACTTTTGCCTCCCTCTGTGAGGGGGCGTTACTGCAAAAAAAAGTGATCTTTCTTTCTGTTTTCACTTTTTGTTATTTCTTATTGATATGAGCCAGAACAAAATAATCCTTCCTCTTCGTGTTGGGGATATTTTATTTAATAAATTAAGCTTTTTATTTTTGTAAGTGTTCCCATAGTACATTTAATATATAATTTGCTCGCATATATTATTTATTAAGGCACTTTAGGTTTTTCCTTCGGAAGCTTTTAGAGCTAGCTCATAAAGATTCTGAACATTTTCAAAAGAAAACAGTTCACTGGACAGTGATGAAGTTTTACCCTTCTCAGTGTCATTGAAAAGGCAGCATTGCAAATAAACATGACAGTGTAACTATAAAGCCATACTCAGTATTTCTTTAATAAACTAGATGTTATTTCTTAACCGCTACTGAACTGGAAACACACAAAAAGCCAGAGGAAGATTCCTACAAAATGGGCCTTAAGATTTTATCTAGACTGTCTTGGAAGTTCACACAGAAAGCTAGATAAAGACTGAGCATCCAGTGAAACCCATTCTCTTGAGAATGCGAATGTTGTGTTTTAAAGGGATTTGAAGTTGATTTTCAAAATAACAGTGGTGGAAAAGAAAGGTGTCAGAGTCCGCTCTTACTGTGCAGTGGGAAGAGGCTGCAGGTAGTGGAGGGCGGTGCTAAGTTTCTACCTGCTGTATTCTGTCTTAGTTTCTTATGAGCTGAAGAAAAAGGCATCTGAGATGCTGCTTCTATTAGAAAACAGGCTCCAGCCTGAAAGCAAACAGGTGGGTTTTGCAAGCACTGAAAGAATGTATACCAAAAATAACCACAAAACCCTAAAATTGTACTTAGTGGCATCTTCTTTTTGATTTACTAGTGAAACTATTAGAGTCATTTCAGAGAATAAATAGTGTTACAATGCATTGTGCAATAACATAGCAGTATGTTAAACTTCTAAAGGACCAAATGTTCTAGAGAACCATCAGTATGGATAACCTTGACCTGTATCATTACTGTTCTTGATAGTGCATAAGATGTATAATCACAGTAGACAAGCTATAAACTGTAGCTATACATAGTTTGTGTTTGCTCATCACAAGGTGGGTAAGTGTAGCAGAATGAGCAGAGAAGAGGAAGAAATATGTTCAAATCACAGTGAAGGGTGAGTATATGTGCATATTCATCATGCTTGCACTGTCAGCTAAATTGTGTACACTGACTAATATGACAATCAGGCTCATTTAAAAAGTCTTTCTGGATTGTACTATGAACTGATCATATATATAATATATATTATATATGTGTGTTTGCATATGGCATATATATATACACACACATAGCATATACATGTATGCCTATGTCTGTTGTATTTTATTTATATATGTGCAGACATGCATGCACATTATGTATGGGCTGTGTGTATATGTATAAATTTACATACACCTGAGACTGCTATTAATAAATTGGTAAAGTCTGCTGAGTAACCAAATTTTTTTTTCTTTCAATATTGGTTTTTCTGTATTTGTAAGATTCAACTTTTTAACTGCTGTGCAGCAGAGGCAGTGCTAGAATGCCAGAGATATAACAACAAGCATTTTTTTTCCCCAGATAAAAACATTTCTTCCATCCCCATCTCACTTGTTGATTTCTCACAATGAAATGAACAGACAAGCTTCCAAGCTGGGAAAACAGAGTTTGTTTTACTGTCATTTCTGGGTTTGTGCTAATGTTGTTTTATCATCCTAAAGTAACAGTGCAGCTCCATTAGCATTTTATACTCGCCTGCAGTAATGAAATAATTCCAAGAATAAGCTGGACTATTCAGACTGCCACACGACTTGTAGGACAGTGAGAATGCCAAAATTCAGCATTAATAATAGCAGCATTCTCCACCCTCTGTCCTTCACTCTCAATAGATCTGCAGAACTCAGAACTGGCCGTGGAGAACAGATACTTGTAAAGCAACAGCACCCCATGATGCATGATGGAGTGTACCCTTTTTTAAAAGGACTTCATTCGTTTTGATTTGTAAAACAATGTATCTATATATTGTCTACAGTTAAATAAGTAACTGCCTATTTTTTCTTTCTTTTGTCTTTTCTTGCTATTTTTTTATCACTTTCTTTCCTTTTTTCACTTTTCCTTTCTTTCCTTTTCTCTTCTTTCCTTCTTCTTTTCTCTTCCTTTCTCTCTTTCTCTCTGTACCCCTCCCCACCTTTCTGTTGTTTTTGTTGTGGTTGATGTAGACTTCAATGAAACACTTTAAAAAGAAATTAAGTAACCTTATAAAATGATTAGGTCACTGGATGACTAAGGTACAATGCATATATGTGTTAGAACAAGCCTGTGTCTGGGTTGTTGCAGCCTGTAACTGAATTTCAAATACTGCTATAAAATGTGAGGGAGTGGGGAGGGGCTGGGGAACAGATCAGGGTTTCTAATCAAAGATGAAGGTTTTGATAGCACAAGAAGTTGTATTTTCTTGTTCTGAGGGCTGGGATGAACCACTGCTGCTTTGAATCGAGGTCCTTTAGAGCCTTAGTTAAAACACCTTTATTTGGGTGGGGCAGGGGATTGTGCTACATTCATCACAAATATGAAGCAAAAAAAAAAAAAAAAGTGTACATGTTGCAGGGAAAACACTGTGAATTTCACAATAGCAACCAAGTGACTATTTTGCCATCTTTTAAACATGCGTCTCAGGAGAAGAAATGGGAAATGATGGGTGTGTTATTTTCCGTCTATGCATTCTAGACCAGGTCTGTGGGGGTTTTTTGTTTGCTTGTAGAAGGTTCTGAGTGATGACTGGCTGGTATTTTATAAACACTGAATACTTTGGGCAAGCATAATAGAAGCTGCTAGTAGTGAGGCCGTTTGATTGGAATATGTGAGAAAACAGAGATCAAATCAAAACTCTCCAGAGGCCTATATGTTGCAGCTTATATGTATCTTTCTGTAACTTAAAGAAAAGCAGCTAAGAATGTTTTATATACAAGTAATTTAATTCGACATTGATGTTTAATTGAATCACAAATAGAGAGAGAATCAATTAATTATGAAATATTTGTCCCAGCCCTAATCTCCACCTAGACTTCATGTATATATATATTTCTAGATATCACTCTCTTTGTCACTTAAGGTAAAGAGGAAGATATCTACATATAAATATAAATCTCTATATTGTCACCAAACTGTGACCTGGTGCGTAGAGCTATCTTTCTCCTTTCTTTTTTCTTTTTCTTTTTTTCAATGTGATGTCTCCATGGAAATATTTAGTGGTTCTTGTTTTGCAGTTTGTTATAACAAGTCATTGCTTTCAAACTTTCATTGCATCTTGGCTGATTTCAAAGTGATGCCTAGGTATCAGTGTTAAAAGTTTTGTTTGTGAACCACGTGACCAGCTTCTCTCAACATGA
Organism: Burhinus oedicnemus; assembly: GCA_008921705.1. Lineage (NCBI taxonomy): Eukaryota > Metazoa > Chordata > Aves > Charadriiformes > Burhinidae > Burhinus > Burhinus oedicnemus. The sequence continues at coordinate 1,071,479 of VFFE01007585.1, read as the reverse complement.
CATGGAAAGTCTCTTGTATTACAGTGTATTTAATAAAAATGATGTCTTACAATAAACAATGTCATCCAAAAGAAAGATAAAAAGATTACTTTAAAAAAACGAAAAATTTCATGAAGTGTCGTGTGCTATTTTCTTTTGTTTGAATGTCTTTGTTTAGCTCCATTCTTTTTGAAAAGGATGAAATTAAGGTACAGTTTGGTATGCTTACAAACATGACATATGCACTCTCAAACTCTGAATAAAGAACAGGTCACGAACTCGTAGTTGACAAAAGAGAAGACCCATAGCAATAGGGCAAAAGAATATCAAATCTGAATGTGATGGCAGACTCCTTTTATTCTTCGTTTTCCAAATGAAGATCCTATTTGAATGCTTGCTCATTTGGGGAGCTGGCTTCGCAAATACCTGTTTATCTTGTAGCAGAAACAGGCCTTCAGATATTCTCTGGCTTTTTCCTAAAAGAGTCCCTCAAACCACAGCTCCGTTAAAAATGTAGTTTGTTCTTTTTAACTCATGTCAGTCTAGAATGAATATATTGTGAACAAATACAGCACTAAATCCAAGTCCTTGAATAACATAATTAAGATTCAGAACGCAGAGTGCTTAGACGTCCAAAGGAAGGTTCAGCAACTTGATTAAAGATCCCTCCACAAGCTATTGATCTACCAAACCCTTCAAGGTTAGAGTAAAACAATATGAGAGCCACTTTATGGCTGTGTCTGCTTCCCTCTGCGAAGAGACATCTCTGAGATTAGACAAGCTGGCTACAAGCATTCGAAAGGTCAAAGGAAAATAATCCACTGAGAAGAAGCCTCAGGATAAAGTTTGTCCAAAGCAGTGAAAAGATCCTTGAACCACACTAAAAAGATTTGTTGGCAGTTTGTGTTCATCCGGTGACTTAGAACTGCCTTACCTGCTTTCATGGTAAAATCCGTATGCCTTCCAGACTCGGTGGGCTGTGTTGCTGTCCGGAATGAAACACCTCGCTGCAGATGACTGGTTGCAATGAAGTCTGTTTGGCAGCAGTGAGAGCTGCAGAAACTCTCAGCACCAAGCCTGTGTAAGCATTGCCCTGCAGTCCCAGCGACACAGGCACCACAGCCCACACACCCTCCCCACCATTCGCCTTCCCCAGGGATTTTTAAGGCCGGGGTACGTAGCAGCAGCAGGACTGAACACTGCCACCCCTCATGGCTGCTCTGCATCACGAGACGCAACAGCAGATGAGCAAGCAGGGCCCATGCACACCCTCAGCAGTCCACTGAGTATTTTTGCAGCATAGCAACAGGGCAGGGTGGTTGTTCCTCTCCTGAGCAGCCCAGCCCTACCATGACTACAGTTTGAGCTTCCTCTCCCCAGCAGCCCTCCCGCCTACCCACGGTGTCCCGTAGCTCCTTCCCAGCTCATCCCAGCCTGCCCAGATGGGCCCTTGGGCAGACAGGAGCTGTGGATACCCTTGCTCATGTCTGGTTGAGGGAGGAAGAGTTTTGTGTGTTTTCCTGTCTTTCCTACCTGGGCATGTGTGGCCCTGCAGCATGCACCACGTCGCAGAGCAGGGGCTCAACTTAAAAGTAATGACTGGTGCCATTTTTGTTGCTTTCTGTTCGCTGCAACTGTAAGGGTAAAAGTGTGAGTTCAGGCTGCACAAGGGGCTTGCCAAAGACTCTTTAATGAGGCTGATGAGCTTCCTGATGCTCCAAAATGTGTCAGCCATGGTGCACCCTCCCATTTGCTGCTCAGCGACAGCCTTACACAGCCTCACAGCAGCCAAAGACCCACCAACTCATCCCGCACTTGCCTTCCGCATAAAATCCACAGAGATTTGTGACATAGCCGATGGGCCAGGAGAGGATATGCAACGCAAGTCCTGCGCCTACTGCTGCTAAGGCTCAACAAAATTGATTTCACGACAAAGAAGTCTTTGTGCTAACTGCTTCATATAACTGGAAAATCAATCATCTTGATCACTGTATTATTTTAAAAGTGATTCACAGTGCCTATTGATTACTCCCATTAGTATTTTTTAATGGCTATAATAATTTATTTTTAAATCAGTAAGAAAGTTCATGTTACAAAGAAGAATGATGGCCCTAGAAAGGACCAAAAAAAAAGTCTTGGATGTCATTAGGACAGGGTCAGGCAGACTCTACTAAACCAGCTCACAGGTTAGTTTGCCAAAGCAGTTTATTAGTATTTATCATAAACCTTAGGTTTTGACAGGCAAGACTTCATGCAAGAAAGGAAAATATTTGAAGTAATAACCTGAAGAATCACCCAACTCATTTCTATGCTAAGATCCTTGTGCTTCAAATTCTTGAGGATAGTTCAATCTGCACTACACGCACAGGGTTTCTTCAGCAGCTCCTGCCTTTTGAGAGTTGAAGATTTTAGGGCTTGGGTCTATTTTTGTTAGCGATGCAATGAAGAATACTAATAAAAAAGACTGTAAGCAGAATAGGAGAGGTGTGGATAAACAATTGCTTTACTTTCTTGAGATGATAGTCACATCATGCAAAAATATGTACTATCTCAAATTATCACAATTTGGGCTAAAATTCAGCCTAGACCAGGGATTAATAAGGATGCTCAGAACAGAAGAGCTTGTGGTCTTTCTGGCTGGGGTCTGTAATAAATGGTATGCAAGGAAAGAAGAGATGGATGGGAGAAGATCAGATAGTAAGTGAGCAAACTCTTGTTTAAAATGTGATGTAAATATTAGATGTGTAGTTTTGGTGTCCTAGTGTCTGACCTTAAAGACAAATAAAACAGACACTTGACAAATTATTTACACATATTTTGAGCACTTCCGATACAGAAGAAGGTGTTTCTAGGCCTAACAGTGCTTTGTTATGATACAATGACTGCTAGTCTCGTGGAGGGTCCAGGTCTGCCACTCTGTTATCCTGATTTTTGCATCTCTTTTTTTTCCCTGAAACAGTTCTTTTAAATGCATAAAGACTGATACTGCTGTTCAGTGTGTTATAGCATGGGCAGAGCCGGCTCCAGCGTTACTTAATCTGTTTGCCAGCTAGCCCAGTTAGAAACTGTTGGGAATGAATAAGTGAGTCCTTCTCTGGAAGGCTGGGGCTGCAACAGGAATGACAAGGCATTTAGCACCTTCTCATTCACAGTCTGAAACCAATTTACAACTGCTTTGTGATAGCTGAACAAAGGGAAAAAAAATCTTCTCTCTAGAGCAGTTTTCTCTACGCCCCTCTAGCCAGCGCTACCAGACCTGTCCTGGGTAACATTTAAACTGAAACTTTTTTCTTCCCCAGCATGCATTACCAGGGCAGAGCCTTCAAATTTGGCAGAGGCAATCAACTTCACCCTTGAAGCAGACGGTTCCTTGCCAGTTGGTTTTCGCACCGGTAAGTGTCCTTTAATTTCTGTGCCCTGATACTGTGGAGACAGCATATGCTTTCAATACGTGTGAGGGTAGGTGAACAGTATTTATTGTCCGTGCAATAGAGAGGAGAAAAAACATGTAAGTGGGTGCCAGGCCAGCCTGCAAAGTGGACAGAAACTGAGCTTGTGGACTCCAGCCCCTAAGCAGTGCTGAGAAGCCTTTGGTATCTACCGAGGAGCAACGTGGGAAGGTGTCTTCTCAGCACGCGCATGTCTTAACCCCCCAACACAAATGTTTCCTTTTCCCTTCATACCCTGCAATATGGGAGGGACAGACCAGCCGCAGCATGGGTCCTGGCAAACAAGAAATCCCTGTCCCCAGGTGCCTGCACTGATTGGGTTTCTCTGTGTCCACATCCTCATATAGGTGACGGGCATAATTCCCCTTTGCTGGCAGACACCGAGTCCAATGTTGACAGCAAGCCTCCTGTCCATTTGCAGTGAGTCGACACAATCCCAGGGGATGCTTGTGGAGGTGGCACGGTGTATGTCCAGCACGAGCAGGGTGCATGTGGCTGTGGGCAGCCGGTAATCCTCCTCGACTCTTTCCTGTGGCCTCTGGAGCATCCCAGGGCTGACAGTAGAGAGAAGAAGGGAGGGAGCACACTGTCACTGAGGCAGGCAAGGGGCTGAGTGTGCAATGGTCTTGGTCTTAGCTGAGTGGGAAAAGGTGTTAATCACTGTGACAGGAATCACCTGTCATCCTGTTCATCATAAACACCTCTCACACAGCTGCCCACACTCCCATCTTCACATGCTGCTGTGGCATCAGAGCATCTGGCCAGCAAGCGGTGGGTGGCTGTGAGGGCTGCAGAGCTGCCCATCTTGGCACGAGCTGGTGCTCATGACCATGGTACATGTCATCAGGAGTACACCCTCCATTTTCGGTGGATCTGCTGGCTAGGGGATGCCACTCATTGCCACACGGGCAGCCCTGTGTTGTTTGCCATGCAGAGGACTGGTGAGTGGGCCTGGACCTGTATCTTAGTCTTGGCCATTCTTTGGGTGCCTTGTGCAGTTGCTTACCTTGCCCCCAGCTCGGGGTCTGGTAGCAGAAAACCAGCTGTGCCCCAGCCCTGCCCCAGGAGAGGACCAGCTCCCTGGCCCCAGGGACTCACCTTCTCTCTGTGAGGCGCTCTCTAGCTTCTCTCTGGCACAGCAGCTGATAAATCATGCAGTGGCACAGATTTGTAGCTTTAATGATCTTGAGATTGAAACACCAAAATACCCGTCCTGGCTTTGTTGCACCGATTTTAAATATTTAGAAATATCAAAAGGGTGGGTGTCAAAAGGATGGGGCCAGACTCTTTTCAGTGCTGCCCAGCGACAGGACCAGGGGCAATGGGCACAAACTGGAACAAGGAAATTCCATCTCAACATGCGGAAAAAATTCTTTGCTTTGAGGGTGACAGAGCACTGGAACAGGCTGCCCAGAGAGGTTGTGGAATCTCCTTCACTGGAGATATTCAAAACCCGCCTGGACACAATCCTGTCCAACCTGCTGTAGATGAACCTGCTTTGGCAGAGGGGTTGGAGTAGATGATCTCCAAAGTTCCCTTCCAACCCCTACCATTCTGTGATTCTGTGATTAAATCTGCTCACAAAGGGAGAACAGATATACCTTATCCCAGAGACTACTTAAACAGTGCTTGGAGGCACATGCAGTCACATCACCTTTCATTCATTTGTCTCATCCAGGTGGCCCCCTGGATAGCACCAGCAGTATTTGCACCTGTATGCCCCACCACTGCTGGCCCTGGGCTCACCCTCCTCGGCGCCATGTGTTCCCACCAGTCTTGCTGAGGTTGGTTTTGGAAGACAGCACACAGGTGCAAGGACAAACCCACTGCTGGGCGCCTCGGCCAGCACAGCCCAGGGTGGGCAGAGGTGCAGTCCTGCGCTCCTCATGCAAGCCACTGGTGTATTTTGTCTTTGCTGCAGCTGATTGCTGTTTCTAAAACTGGCTTTCTATTCATTGAGCAATTTTTCTTCAGCACTTAAGTTAGTCTATTAAGAGCATTGCTGACATACCCAGCTCCTATAATTAACATTTCAAGAAAAATCACGGCTGGGAACAGCAAGCCTTTAGGAGACAAAATAAGACGAACATATGGATCTCATATCCTCTGCTCCCCTCTCCATCCTCATCCCTGAACACGGGGGTTTCAGCTCAGAGTCTGTCTTCCAGTTCCTCCAAGCTGTTACACAAGAAAGAAAGCCTCTGCAAAAAATCCATTGTAAACTCAGGTCATCCCTTTCCCCTTATGTTTTTTTTTTTCCACTGCTTTGTGATTTGGGAAATTATGTTGTCAAATGTCATTAGCACCAGTCATTTTTAGCAACCCAGAATCTAAAGAGGTTTGGATGAGGGAAAGCAGATGGAGAGTAAACATGGTGCCTCCAATACCACAAAGGCCACCAAATAAATATGCACTTTGCCTGGTTAAAATAACACCTATTGGCAGTAAATGTTGTTTTTTTGCCAGTGGGGGACTAATCACTCTGGCAAAATCTAGGCACTCTGCAAGCTGTTCCAGTGCTCTTTTGACTTGTCTTGTGCAACCTCACTGACTTCCATGTGAGGCAACCGAGTAGGAATCAGTGAAGCCTGCAATATCAACCTCAGGTCACGCTGTTTTCCCAAGGCGTGCAGAATTCTGTCGCACCATCATACATGTTGCTTAGCAGTTATTTTCAGACTAGATTTGCTGCTAAACACCTACTTCTGAGTGTAACTCAGGGCAGGGTTAAAAGATTACTTTCCCAAGCCATAATGATACACAAGGCAAATTTGGCTGCCAGCTCTTTTTGGACAAAGTCAACGCTTTTTTTTAGAAAGCCAGAAATACAACCAATGGACGCAAAAATTCTTGATTTCAAGTCTGTGGCACCAATATGCCCAACTTGGGTCTCATCATGATTAGCAGCATACAGCTGCAGAGCTGGTGGTGGCAGGGGCCATAAAGCCCAAACCAGCAGAGACTGCGGGCTGTGGTGTGACCAATGGGGGTGTCTCTTGGGACCCTGCCCAGGGGTCAAACCCCGCTGTTGCTTTGCCTTTCAGAGGTCAAAACCTGGGGTGCTCAGGGGAGCAGGTGTGATGAGAAACGACTTCGGAGGGCATTAGATAATCTCATGCCAGACTAAGAAATCAAGCCAGGGCTAGCTCAAAACACCCTAAAATTGACCGTCTGTAGCAGTACCTTGAAATGGTAGCAAAGGCGTTACATACAAAGTGAGAACAATAGTAGTAGTGAAAGACAGCAAAGTGTGCCTGGTGTTACATTTATCCTTCTGGCTGTTCGGTTACCTGCCGTATTACTCATGGCACTGAATAACACTGTCAGATCAAGGTAACCCTTCCATGCTGTTATTTTCTCTTTAAAAACATGCCAGTGATTAAACCTATGTAGGCAGCCGACATCTCAGAAACTAACGCAGCACAGATTTGTTGCACTTTACCTTAAAAAGATACTGCCGGCTGCCACCTTGCCTCCGTTGTCGTCCCACAGTCAGCAATTCCCTGGCAAGCATGACACTCAATGGGAGACGGACACAACGTCTTGTTTTCTAGTGATGCTCTGGTGAGGTTAATGCTGGCAGCCTTCATCTCACTGGCTACTCGAAGTTCAGTTTCTGCGTCTTCCACTTCTGCTCTGACATAAAGCCTTTGTCAAGAGAGACGAGTTACCATGGCACTGCCTCTAAAATAGAACAAATCCAACACACATCAATACCTGTACAATAAATAGAATAAAGTACTACTTATAATGCATTATTCTGCATTCACTGGGTAGTAATTTGTGCAGAGGGCTGCAACTAACTCCTTTTCATTTAATTATGGGAAAGCAATTCTTCAAAACGGAAATGCTCTGTGCTTGGGAAGGAACAGAGCAGAACCTCCAAGTGATTAAAAAGACAGCTCCGGTTGCTAAATTAGAGCCGCTAACAAGGTTGCACTTCATGTAGAGGCTGATCTATCTCCCGCTGACCATACTAGGTGCTGGATCAGGCCCATACTCTCAAAGAAGTGCAGGCATTCAAGCAGTTTTAATAAGGCTGTGTTTTATTTTGCAGGAGATCGTGGTCAGTATTGTTGGTTGCGGCAGGCCAGGGCAAAGATCTTGGCAGGTCAAGACACACGGCTGTAAGCCAGGCAGAGGAAGCTCAGCCGGGTTCCCTTCCCTGCGATGGGAGGCACTCAAAGGTGACTAGAACAGCAGCTATGTGTGAGACCACGACTGTGACGTGATGCGTTTCCCACCAAGGGGTGGGTCTTCCTCGTTTGGGTTGCACATGTCACAGCCGTGTCAGTCCACGAGGGAAAGCTCACAGAAAATGTCCGGTTTTGGATGCCTCCTCAAGCAAGAGAATAACTGTTCTGCATGGGTACCTCAGGCTGGAGTACATGACCCCATGCAGGGCCTTGTTACTCTGTGCTGGGAAGCCCTTGCAACCCACTCAATTGCCTCTGACACCCCAAGGATTTCACATTAAATATGTTCTTCCCAAGACAGTCCAGACCAAGCTGCTATGTTGCTTTTCTTAGTTGAACATTATAATTTTTAAAGGGTTTGTTTGTTTGTTTTTGGTTTTGTTTTTTTTTAAGATGATTTTGTGTATCATGCTTTAACACTTCTAGAAATTCTGATAAACTGGTTTTCTAGTTCAGGGGTTTGCTGCTCGAGTTGACTGTGAGCAGTGGAAGGTCTGTGATAAGTATCTATGGGAAAAACTTTTCCCTTGCTCCAGACATAAGTGGTAAAACTTCTTTTGATGCAATGGGTGAGACTTGCAAGAGGTGAATTTATGTTCAGATGCTCCAATGCCAGTCTGACTGATTTGGTTGAATGAGCGTGGGGGTGTTGTTCAACAAATTTTCTATTCATTTCCTCATTCCTCGCTTAAGTAACTGTTGTACTGATGCTAAAAGACACATAATAAACTCGTCATCCTGAAGACAGGGCAATTTTCCTGGCAGTACTTTTGAACCCAATTCTTCTGTTATATTCACAGTGAATAGCATTTACTGTTGCACATGGTACCATTGAATGAGGTCTGTGAGCCAGTACCATAAGGGCCTCGGCCTCTTGCACCTTCACTGATACCCCGCACAGCAGTACGCTCAGGAGAAGATTGTCTTCTCATGTGCTTATTCCTGCATGTTCATGCAGTCAGTACTGGAGTTGGGTAGTTATGTTTCTGAACTCCTTCAACATAGTCATGATATTCAGTAAAAAACAATGAATTATAAAAAAGATTTAAAGTAAATTAATATGTGGAAAAAAATATCAGTGATGCTGTTAAATTGCATTTCAACATCAAGACAATACTGCCTTTTACTTGCTGGTGTTAAAAAATGTATCATTTCAGAGAAAAATTAAGTCACTTCCATGCAGTTGTATAACATAGCAAAACAAATAGCAGCTCTGTGAAATATAGCAAAATACAGGTATACCCTAGGAACAACCAAAACAAGGTTCAACAAAACACAAGTGAATTGTTTCAACTGTATGCACAAAAAAGCGGAGATAGAAGAATCCATGTTGCCTGTATAATATTTCATAACATGACTTGAACTTACTAGTGACAGACTCTTTCTTGTTCTTTATTACAGACCGTCCAGCTTTTAAGGCAATTTAATTTTTTTTAACAACTAAAGTATGTTTCATACAAGAAACCAGTCATAGTCCAGAAGCAAAGCTGGCTAGCTGTTCATTAACATTTCTCTGTTGAGATACAGACTTTCTTCAGAACTAGTATTCTTATAGACGTTATTTACAAGAAATCTCTTTTTAAAAGTGTAATTGTTACTTTAATTTCTCTCTTTTTCTGTATATATGCATAAATAATTATTTTTTTTCAATCACCTCCTTTTTTAGCTTCTGTCCTGTACTTTTTCAAATCTTCCTGAATTCTGGAAAAGCTCTGATAGTGGAGGTAAGAAGGGCATGGGAGAAAGCTGCAAGCAGCAGATGCTTCTGGGGGCTTGGGATGAGTGAGCACTGTGAGGAGTACTGATAAATCTGCAACGGGTGCCATCGGAAAAGAAAAGCAAGTAAGGACAGAGAAGTATGGCAGAGAGAAGAAGGGAGGTGAAAAGATGAAATACACAGGAAAGTATAACCGTGGGAAATATTTACACTTTCAGAATTAAGAAAAAAAAATTGGTTTGAGGTATCTTGGTCATAAAAGAAGAAAAAACAACATGGACATCATTGGCTTTTCCCCTCTAATTTGGCCATTGACTTGATGAATCTCTCTTCGTATAGGATGAGAGAGAATTTAGTATTAAAGATGAAAAACAGCCTGCATAGCTGTTTAGTTGTGGAATAGCTGTTTGTATTCTAACAGTGAAAGTTTATAGTGTGTGCTTAGTCTTCAAGAAAAGTGAGCCATCCACCGGTGTTTTCTTATGGTTAAGTGGTGGTCAGGCAGTGCCTTAAGGCCTTGCAGAGCTCTCATTTAAGACAGTGGAAATCTTCCTGTTGATTTCAGAGGGCTCTTAATCTCACTACTGTGAATATAATGCTTCCACACACCCTATGCCTGCAACAAGCTCCCAATAGATATAAGACTTCCGCCAAAGAGAAATACTGAGACACTCCAGACATAAAAGTATGTCACTGTCTAAATCTGAGATAATGACCATGTTGTTGCTCAGTTCATCAGCCATGCTAGCACCACCATAGATAAGAATTATTATGAAAAGAATAGAGAAGGAACAGCAAACATCACTGTGTCCTTGGGTGAATCTTTACTTTTTAAGTGCTGCATGCACCTCGAACAGTACTGTGGAACTGGAGACAATTCAAAGAAGAGCCACAAAGAAAATTCAGGTTATGGCAGCAGCTATCATGCAAGAAATGCCTCAGTAGCATCCTAAATACAGTCCTAAGTCTTCTGACTTGAGGAGATTACAGTGAAGAACTGTCGAATTCCGAGCGGCATGGTGAAGGTGAGTACAGCATGATTATTCATCCTGTTTTCAGATACAAGTGCTGAGAGCCATCAAAAAGAAGTAAGAGGATGTTCTGGAGACAACAAGAGCAGATATCCCTCCACATCCACAGTTTAATTGCATAACACAGCCAAAACTTCTTGTGGGCACCAGGAATAAAAGGGAGTTCAAAGGCTGCTGGACAAATTCATTGGAAGAATAATCTACCAAAAAACTTTAAAAAGTAAGACATCATGTCTGACTGGAGAGGTCCCACACCTATTGGTTTACAGCCCACACGAGGCTGGGAAAAGTTTGTGGTTATTACTGTGTGTTCCTCCTGTCTTTGCATCCTTCTCCAGGCACCTGCCACAAGCGGCTCCTAGGATGGGGAGACCTTTGATCTGTCAGGGTACAGCCATTCTCACCTGGTTATTTCTGAGAAAGAGGGGCTGGGATGACTGCAGCTATGGCTTCCAGCAGTACAATTTCCGACAACAGGAGTTTCACATGAATTATGAATTATGGTTGCAATACTAACAATATTCTTTAACATCATTGGTATCTGATGATATTGTTTCTGAAGTGGAATTAGATTTATATTTTTAAAAAAATGTGTATTTTTGGTGATGAACCAAAGAGAACCAATAATGAAATTTCAGGTTGACTAATTAGAAAACAGTGCCTCTGTATTCAAGCAAACTCAATCTTAAATGAAATGTCCTCAGACACAGTAAGTACACAACCTCATTAAAATGGAGTCCATGTTTTTACTTCTGTCACTCGTGAGCATTCTTTACATTCTTAATCATATTTGTATAACTGTTTTCCTATATTCTGCTTGTTTTTCTCATGTGAAAGGTGCTTAGAAGTAGCTAGAATCCATAGTGGAAGTGACTGCAGCAATATGCAAATTACCAAGTGTACATGAAGGAAACAAAGTGATGGAAGAGAAAAATTTGTGCTCATACAATTTCCAGTTACCATCTAGTCATTTTCCCTGAGATTACCCAGACGGTCAACTCTTATTCCTTAAGTGACTTAAAAAAAATCTCAGCCAGATGTTTGTTGTACCAATGACCAGTTAAAGTCCTCAGAAGGAAGTGACATTAAGTGCATAGTTCCCCTAAGTCAGGTGAAATAAAGGCTGCACATTGTATGACCTCCTTTCGGATCCCTGTGCTGGGACCTCCCAGGCTGCAGGTCTCTGCTCCAGGTGGTACTGTCAGTACCATCCCAGACTTACACAGCGAGCTGATCATGTCCCAGAGCTTTCAAAACTGTAGATTATGTGTGGGGAGATGGTTGCTACTATATTGTGTATGCCTTCCTAAATACCTGTCTCCATAGTATATAAAATGGGAAAATGGTAATATCCCTCTGAAGAAATGACCAGGACAGCTCACCATTATTTTCACTTATGACATTTTAACTAGAACTAATGCTTCTTTTAAACTCTTACATGTTTATTCATGTGGTTTGTATGCCACTCTGTGTTCATCTCTAAACCAAAACGAACAAAACACTATCTTCCTGAAAGCTGGTAAGTCTGGTATAGAAACAATATTTAAGATATAAATTCCAAAGTAAAATTAACTTCCACATTCTTAAATAATTAATTATTTAGAGAAATAAGAAAGGAAAGGAGCAAAACCTAAAAAAAGCCCACAAAACCTGCTGCTGTTTCTTAGCTGGGCATTTCTGCCATGAAAAACAAACCACAGTAAGTAAATAGAATACTCATCATTATCTTTAAAAATGAAAAACAGCCACTTCACTGGTGCTTCTGGAGATGTTCTTTGGATCAGTGCTTCAAGCAGTGGTTTACATCAAGGGTGGCTCCTCCTCTGGTGGGGTTGATGTTTATCTCAGTGCATCAGACAGAAACAAACACAATTTATAAATGAGCAAAGATTTTAGTCTGTAGTGGATCCTAGACTGCTTATTGGGGATAACATTATTAATAAATTGCAGAAGTGAGTGAGGGCTAGTGAGTCTTATGCCACCGGAGAACGTTTTAAAGTCACCTGTTTACAAGAAATCATTTAAAGGATTGGTTTGACACAGATGTATAGTAAATCCCACTAGTTCTGTCTGCAAAACCTGTAGCTTCTTTCTAAGGAAGGTGGAGTCTGACATTCATGTAGCCTGATGTTTTTTTCTTTCCAGAAACGCTGCTGAGCAAGAGCATTGCTTAGTCTTGATGCTTTTGTGGCCTTCTGTTCTTCTAATCTGCCTTTTTTCTTCTCTGTTCGCTTATGTTGAGCTCTGAGGTGGGGGACATAAATATGCAAAAAAGTGTGTGTAAGAGTACATGAAGATTTAGAAGACCCAGAGGATGTAGATGCAGAGGACTGCAGATGGGGTAGTCCATTTTAGCAGGACTTACAGGGTGAATCAGGCAGAAAGGGTGAGAAACCTTAGCAGCCTGAGAAAAAACTACCAGTAATGTCGGAAATCAGGTTTCTGTGCAGAGGCACTTGACTGTCTTAAGTGACTGGGAAGTTGCAGGATGTTTCACACTGTGCAGGTCACTTGTGTTCAAGGCAGCCAGGGATCAAGAGTATTTGTAGATAGCACTAACAGAGGCAATCCGACACAGGCATAAGACAACCAGCTTATATGTTCCCCATTTTAAAAAGCCACTTTTCAGCCTGTTAAGCTATTTATACAGTGATAATACTCTGAATAGGGAGATAATCGTGCTAAGACTTTCCTTATGCTGTACACTGCATACACTTTACATGCCATCTACATTGTATGTGGCAGACAGCTAATTCATTCCCACTGGGGCTTGGGAAGCTATATTGTCTCGTCTTCCCACAAGCAGAGGTCCATGCAGAAATGCTGCAGGATGGGATATTGGCCATAACAATCACTAACAGCTAACAGGCCCATAAACTTCAGAGACCATCCCTAGAAACTTGGATGCAGGCACTGTGCTTTTTTAGTACAGTGAGGTGGTACTACAGTTCAGGAATGCACTGCCGTTACAAATTGAAGCTTATCCAGATTCCTTTGCAATTCATACTGAGTAATAGCCCTGTTTACTTGATAGCAAGGGTGCTAGATCAAAATTACTTAATAACTAGAATTAACAGCTTTTCTAAATGCCTGTATTCACAATACCTAAGACAGAAAAATGGTGACATGCCTCTGAAGCTATGAGCAGGACAGCTCGTCACTGCCTTCACATTTGACACACTAAGTTAAACTAAGGCTTCCTTTAAACCCTTGTATATTTATTCCTGTGTTTTGTACGATATCATTTGTTCTGCTGTATGTGTTGATTCATTTCTCCTTAACTATAGTCAGAAAATAAGGACAGATTGACGTAGAAGGAGAATGACACCAGTAGGAACAGGGAAACAGGGATATCATACACAGCTGCACACCCATTCTTAGAAAGCAATATAATGCAAACATCTGGAAACAGTTAGTGCATTGACTCCCAATTCAAACTGCATCTATTGGAGCATCTTTTGTCAAAGTAATCACAAAGCTGTCTACAACCTTTCCTGCCTTTGTCTTTTTCCCAGCCCAGAAGTGGCCTAGGGTTTCAAAGACTGCTTTGCCCAAGTAAATGGGGATAAGGGAGGTGAAAGGTACATGAAAAAAATAAGCACATATTGAAATGTTGTAGTGCTGACTAATTTTTCTTAGATGTCATTCAGCTGTGAGCAAAATAATAGTTTAGAACATTACTGAAAACACTGTAGAAGAACATGAAAACTGAACAGAAGAGAAAATATTTATTGTAGCTGCCGTGAGTGAAAATTTCCTACCAAAAAATTTGGTACACTGAGAAAACCATGCATTTTCCAAAGTAATATTTGTATTTTCATCTTTATCTGTTAGCTCCCTCTAATTAACACTGAGGCTTTAACAGTCCGTGAAATCATCTTCATGAAGACAATGGCCCTCATTAAAATCTCAGTGGTTTCTTCACAGAATCGGAAAAAATCTCACTAAAAGGACAAAGGTTAGTACTAGATCAGCAGAAGCAGCAAGGTTTGATTGGTAATCTTGAGAGGTCTTCACTACACACATTACATAAATTCTTGTCAAGAGTTTCATTTTGTTTTAAGACAGTTTGAAATCTTTTTTGTCTCTGTTTTGGCCTTTGTTTTTGTTTGCTCCTAGGGACATAGGAACAGCCTGCTGAGTTCATCTGCTTTACGTCAGTCAGAAATGTCTCTGTACAGAGCAGAGGGAAGGGAACATTGCAAATGGAAAACACCGATTTAAGAAAACCAGCAAAATTATTCTAAGCATATAATAATTCCTTCTCAATATTTGCAAATTATTAAAACCACTGAAAAGAAATTAAGAGAATAATTAAATCTGTAAGACAGACCAGATTGAATTTCCAGTTGCTTTTGTATCATTCACTTAAAAATGGCCTAATAACAAGTTTTGCAGAGATGTGTAATTTTTCCAGAAACATAATTCACAACCAAAGAAGTTTCTTTTTTGCTTAAGTTTTTGCAAAATATTTCAGCTTTATTGAAAGAACAACTGGTAATAGTAATCCAAGTAATTTTACCACTTTAGCTCAAGAACGAGACTCCATACATGTGGATTGAAGTGCAGAAATATGATTTTCCAAAGGATTTGAACGTTAGTTCAAATCACCCACAGCCTCTGAAATGTGGTGTATTTCCCTGATTAGATTTTTTAAAATTGTACTTTGTTGATGGCAAAGAATACATTTAAGGAAGATTCTCTTTCTTCTAGTGAAAAGCTTGTTGACATTTTAGAGTACAATTCAATTGCTACTCCACACCCTTCTAAGTGCCCCAAAAAACCTGGACACCACTAACATGGTTTTGCTTCCCTTCATGCATGTCTTCATACTGTAGAGAGAAGAAAGCAGAACAAAACTAGACTTAAGTCTGTTGTCTCACTCTGGTATGGTGCAGAGTGTGTGCCAAAGCCTTTCTTTCTTGTACTGAAGTGTGTTAATTTGTCCAAAGCCCAGGGAAGACCATAGGAGTATTTGCAATTAGCTGCCTGGCCTGAAATCAAGCCTCAAATCAAATGAGACATTAGTAATCAAAAAGGCATTTAAGGATGGTTTAGTGGTTACATTTTATGCATATAAGTATTTTGGAACTGTGGTATGTCACATAAATTTAGAACTAAATATCTTTCCAGTCATTTATAAAAGAAAATAACAATTATTTTACTTTTGATTCATTTTAATACTTTAAATTTTTAATCGTAGTAAATTTTGGCAATTGTAAAAAAAAAAAAAAGTGCATTTTATACCAGTACAGAAAACCATACACACACACACACACACACACACACACGTATGTAAATCCACAAATAGTATTTAATTTTTTCTGCTCCTTGTTGCATTCAGCATGTGTTTACTGTGAAGGATAAAGTACACTGTTGATTTTTTTTAAGTGAAAGATAATGTATCAACTATATTATATGAGCAAATATGTCTGCATGTATATATTTCTGCACATATAAATACAACAAAGTAGCAGTGAGTTTTATGGTCAGCAAACTGCATCGGACTGTGATTTTGAATATAACTGTCACCTACTAACTCACATGGAGAGCAAGAAAGGATAATTGTGTTAAATAATTAATTAACAGGATGAAAGTGTAACAAAGATATCTGAACAATAGGACAGAATTTCAAGGTCTCATCTGGAAATAAACTCTACTAGTGCTTTTGCTGATTACATTTAGATATAATTTCCAATACATTAGAGAATTTACTATGCCCTTCAAGAGCTGGGAAAGCATTAATTCAAGGCACTTGGTTTTGAAAGTATTTTAAATATTGCCAAGGAGACAATTTTATTCCTGTCTGATGATGTCCTTTTGGCTCCAGTATCAAAATCATTATATGTTTTCTGTAACCATAAAGCCATATCAGAATGCCTCATCCCTCACAAATGCAAGTTAAACTTCACTTGTGATTAAATTTGAATGAAAGGAGATCGCTAATTTCTAACAAACTTGATGGACGTCTGTCTTTGTTGTGATGTCTACAGAAATTGAATCTCTTAACAAGTCAATCAACTCCACACAGGAATGCTAATATATGGGCAAGCTTGGCAGGATGAAGAAGAAAAACATATTCTTCATTGCACAAAGCCCCTGAAGCAAGGAGTAGCCGCCTGATGAACGAAACTGTAAGATTGTTTTTCAAATGAGATAAACAGCCTTCAGGCAGAGTACCCTTCTACCTAAAATACAAATTTTTAGGGTATTATTCTGTAGGTTTTCAACAGGGACTTATGGCCCATTCAGCATGGAGCTGGAGCAGTGCCACACTCAGGTGTATATGTGGCCCCACAGATGGGGGTACCAGCTTACGGACTTTCCTTACAGTGAGTTTGGAAAATAGGATCCTTTGACAGATGCACTTTTTCGGTGATAAGCTAGCCAGGACGCTGGAATCTCAAAGACCAGCTCTAGAAACAAACAAACAAAAAGCCTGAAAGCCAAGCCCTATGCAGCCCTGCGTTCTACTGCTCCTGACATGTATGGGATGCCAGGTATGAACCTCTTCCCAGCCACCTGCATTGCTCCTGGCCCTGAAACTGTCCTGGATGCTGCCATCGCAGTGAAACCAGAGTGTGAAACTCAGAGCCAACTCTGGTCCAAACAGGGAGCCAGCTCATTAGGGCAGCTTGTGCAAAACAATTTATGAAGTTTAAGGCCAGAAGGGACCATTAGATCATCTAGTTTGAGCTTGTGTACATCACAGGCCATTACATTTCACCTAGCTATGGCTGTATTGTGCTCCATTAACTTTGTTTTATTTATGTGTGCTTTCCTGTAAAGCAGCTAGACTTAAAGTGGAAACAGGGAGAGGTGGATACTCGTCACTTCCATTGGAAGTGTGTTTAGTGGCTGGTCTCTTTTGGATCAAGTAAGAAAAGGTGTGTCCTCAGTTTTCATCTAAATGTACTGGACCTTTTCCCACATGCTGGCTTTGTTGTGCTTTTCTGCACTAAATTAAAGATCCTGTGAGCATTGCCTATTTTCCTTCCATCATCAGATTATTTCTTGTTTATTCGCTTGAGTTGTTTTCGATAAGATAAGCGGAATTTATTACGTTTCTGTCTGGAAAATGCTCTACTTGTTTCAGCCTTAGTATAAGTTTTGTGTTTCTTTATTTTTTTCCAGTGTCATTTTACAATTGTGCAGGATTCTCCTAGTAGTCAGCTTTGTACTGTACAGAGAGGTAAAATTACCTTACTCTCCTCTCCTATTCACTTCCTTGTTCATACACTCAATGCTCTTATTAACTTTGTTATCACATCAGTGGAATTCCTCATGTTGAATTGCTTTTTGCATTGTGTCCCCTAATGTCCATTCAGGGCCACTGAGCCTAAGGATATGTTTCCACATACTCTCAGGAGTATGCTTTCTTTGCTACTAAGCATACAATCTAGCACATACCATACATTTTGTTTAATAGCCCCAGGGCCCTGCTGTATGACTTTTGGGTTTTGGGGATTTTTTATTAATGACTTCACTCCTTTCTGTGGTGAGCAAACTATCAAACTCTATAGGACCCTCCCAAAAAGGGCATCTTTCAGCCTCGTGCCAGCAGATGATCATGTTAGAAAAAAAGGTGCTAACACACCACAAAGTAACTCTGAGGTCTCTGAACTCAAGGCCTATTTGTGTGCTTGGTCTTGGTGACCTCAAGCATTTGCAGCTCAAAACCTTAAGACTGGACACGAAAATTTAGATATTGTGTGTTACTACCATTCTTAATTTTGAGTCCTTCACGTCTGTGAGATCACATTTTCCATGCTATTTCCATTAAGACTGAAAACATGCAAAGAAGAAAAAGAAGACAATTGCTTATTCAAATTAGAATGTAAGATCTTAAAAATGAAACTACTACCCTACTGAACTGGAGACCCTGCTGGACTTGCAGAAGTCAGCAGAACTTCAAAAATTTCCTGAAATGCTTTCTCTTAAAAGCTCCTATTTTTTTCAAGTAAATTTAGCAAGGCCAACATGGTGAACAAACAGTTAACTGGAGACAGGCACCATGGGATTTCCTTGTCCATGTCGGTTTGTTCATCCTGACCATAAGGTCAGTGCCATGATCCTCCTTTTCTAAGACTACAAGCACTCTCCTGTGAAAACAAGAGATGTTGTGGTTTGCATTTATATTGGTCACAAAGTGGAATTAACAAACTCAGTCAACATCATGTTCCATTGCTATAAAGCTTATTTTACTTAAATGCATTTGTGTATCCCTCTTTGTTTCATGGAGGTGTACTTCAGCTTTTGAATGCATTGTTGGAAAACAAGAGACAATGTCCACTGAAGCTGGAAAATCCCATGCTTCATAAATCAAGGGAACAATCTGGCCTTCATTATGGAAAATACAGGGTGAAATCCTGGCTCCATTGGAGTCAGTGGAAAAACTCCCATTGACTTCACAGAGGTCATGGTTTTGCTTTGCTTTCTAATGTGAGTGTTGGAGAGATTAGTTTGTGCCTTGCACGTTTTCCCAGGTTGTAGGCTCACCAGCCTTCAGTCTGCAAATCAACAAATTAATTGAGACACATCCAAATAATTGTCATCTTCTCACAATCTTCAGTGTCTCTCTTAGGGCTAGTTACAAGCTGCACTCCCATACTTGGTAATAAATCCTGATGTTTAGCTAACAGACCACAGGGCAGCATTTCCTGAACTCTTTCACTTCTCCTTCTGAAAAGAAGTATCTTTTCCCCACTCCCACCAAGTTTCTCTTTCACCTCTCTAGGTGGTGGACCTGGGATGGAGCGTGCAGGTACAAAAAGGCCTTGGTGAAGCAGCAGCAGCAGAAGAGCTTTACTCTGTGACAGGCGGATGCTTTCCTCAGTGTATTGCTCCCAGGACACATCACCAGAGAAACTCACGATGCCAGATGAAGGGATGGACTAAGAGTGATTGATGTGTGTGCTGTCAGTGGAGTAGACGTACCCACATGCTTTGGGTTAAAAAACACTACTACCAATGCTTTGAATACCCTGTGGTTATGCACACCTACTGCAGACAGACTGTTCTCTCAAGGTTTTGTCATCCAAAAAAGCTGCAAAAATCTTTATGTGTGCAAGCAGGAGTTCTCTACCCCCCACCCATAACAAAGATATGTTTGGTGAACAACTTAAGAAAAGTGCTATGACAAGGAACCACATCTGGACAGTGCCCATGAGGACTGATACTGTCTGATCTCCTGCCACAGAGAAGTAGTGGGAAGGGTTGGGAAGCAGGGTGCAAGGGAGCAATGCTGCCCTCAGACCTGTTCCTGGTTCCCTGCAGCCTTTCACTGTGTTTGTTGCTTTGCAGCTCGTTCTTATGCCTGCTGGTGCCTCCCTATAGGTGCCTGTTTAAATGAAATGCTGTCTGAATAATTATCCTTCTAGATCATCCTGCTAGTTCTTTTTGAGTTATCAAAAAAAAAAAAACCCAAAACCAAAACATGGCAAAGAATGACATTTATCTCGTGTTTTCAGCTGCCACTCACAAAGGTGGTGAGGGGAAAGCACTGGTGGTCTCCTCCTGCTGAGCCAGGGATTAAATAGCATGCTTGGATGCAGGAGACCTGGCCTGAAGTCCCATCTGAACAACATTCAGAGCTTGGATTAGAGACAAGTGCAAACACTATAAAATTCCCACTGCAAGCAGACCCTGCGTGTTCTTGTGATTTTTGAGTCCAAACCCAAAACAAAGTTTTTGTGCTTCCACAAACATTTCTTTATTTTATTTTTCTTCAGCCAGCAGTTCTCAACAAAATAGACCTAACTTCACAAGTCACTTCAGCTGATCCAGAGGTTAATCTGTGCAGTGTTATGTGAAGCAGACCACTGGCCAGATCACCAGCTGGTATCAATCACTGTCCTTCCATTTAAGTCTATAGCCAGTGGGGGGTAGACATCACCTTATGGTATGGTTCCTGCTATTTCCCTGGTCCTGTTTGCAGATGCCAAGTTGGCACCATGAGACAAAGCAAACACAGCCCCAGATTTACTTTTCTGTGGGTAGTAGCTCTATGCAGGAAAACGTACAGGCAGGCCAGTCACAGACTTTCACTTCTGTTGTCCAAAAGTGGAGTTAGAGCTCTTTTTCCTGGCTATACTTAAATGTTAAGAGAGGACAGAGAGTAATCCTAAATTGATCCAAGCTGCATGTATCTTATTGCAGCTGTCAGGGTCTCCTGGGATTCTCCAGCAGTCCTAATCTACAGACGTCCAGGGCCATCACTGTCTACAGGACAGTCACACTTACAAAGGGTTGCTTAAAGTTCAGCCCTTTGTAAGTATTTGTGTAAGGGATATACATAAAGATGCTGCTTATAATGACTGGGAGTAGTTAACTCTGCGTTGTTAGGAATGCTGGCCAGCCATGGGGGCCCTGCTCTGATACCATCAGTGTGATCAGGCCTGGCTTTGTACAAGGCTGCAGAATGCTAAAGACAAAGAGACAAACAGGCTAGTAGAAGGATCTGGAGTGGCTGTGACTTGTGCATGTGTGTGTGCGTGCACAGGCAGGCAGAGGGACACAGGCAGCTTGGGGCAGGGGGCTGCCACCCCAGCTTCCCCTCTCCCCTACCTGGCATCTCTAGATTGCACAAGTGGGTATGAGGAAATCTGGCCCTGAGCCTTTGCGGGTCTTTGGTTATAATCAGGAGCCCATTAGCAGTAAAACTATTAACCTTCTCATAGACATTTAAAGAATAAACCACAAACCAGGCGATAACAGCCAGTAGGGAGGGATGAAGCATTAAAAGGCGGTCTGTCTGTCAGAGCCCAGTGTAAAACCACAGCTGCAGGGCTCAAACAAAGAGCAGTGAGCTGTGATCACTGCACCCCACTGGCTCCCCAGCAGGGCCAAGGTTAGAAAGCGAAATGTGACCTGCAGGGAAGACCTGATCTGGCAAATGCCTGCAGTGCGTTTGGCTTCAGGGGGACTCAAGGAGCCAGTCTGGGCGGGCTTGGGCAAGGGACCTTCAGAAAGATTCAGTGGTGGGCACAAGGTTGGGTCAGCCTTGATTAGGCTGTTGAGGGTCTGCCTCTGATGTATATGATGTAAATTAATCAGCTTTAGCCTTTGATATGAAATTGACAGTGGAAGAATAATTTTTCTAGGGAATGGCTGCTTTGGAGGAGCACAGGAAGACCTGTTCAGCAAATGTGCCATTAACTGGTGCGCTCTTCTTCAATCTACACCTGATCTTTCTCTTTAGTTTATTCTAAATATCAGTCACTGATGCTGTTGAAGCATTATGTAGTCATTTGGCAGCCACCTGGGAAAGCAGGAATTAGCATGTAACATCACTAAGATGCTGGTGTCCTCATCCTATCTGAGCAAAGTCTCTGTCCCTGGGTCCTTCCCATTCTCATTACTTCTTCTTCCCATTACATCATCTCCGGCAGGGCAAAAACAACTGCCTCTACTCCTAGCCCTAAGGCAGTCAAGGAGCAACTATGAATAATGTAAAGCAGGTACAATCTCAGAATCCAACAAGTTGAAAATACTGGTGATTTCCTCTACTTTCCACAGAACTGGCAAAAGCTGAGCTTTTTGTCTGTCTTTGTATTGCAGGTCATCTTATCTTCTCATAGCTTTGTCTTTGAGAGTGGGAGAGGTCATACAGTTTGACCCCCTGCCAGTATCACTTGGAGGATGGATGTTTTCATAGGGCCAAGAGGAAAGCAGAAGTCAGTGATTTCTGCTTACCTCACTGTCTCCAAATGTTTGCCCACTGGAGGTGTTTATTTCAGCTCCATGTAAAGTAGTGTGGGCCTCTGCTTGTTGACTCTATATGTCTTCATACAGCAATGGTTGGGTCTTCAGGATCATGGTACATGGGACATACACACCATAGTAAAGATATAGCTGCACCATGAAATGCACCAGAAGTGAGTTGCATGGGACAGGTAAGCTAGGGATGCACTGATTAACAGGGATAGCAAAATCTGTCCTAAAATCAAGACACTCAGGCCATGGTCTGTACTCATCTCCATCTTACTCCTGCCACAAAGATTTCTATACAACCCAAGCAAGAAAAATGAGGTTTCTGTAGAACCGTTGAGGTATGGGATGTAAGAAAGTAAGTACAATTCAAAGGAAATAAAAACTGGCTCTTAAAGAAAACTGAGGGCATCACTGATTTGAAGATAACAACCATCTCCTGTTTGCTTAAACTGTGATGTATACACAAACTCATATGTACCCCGCAGCTGATTAGACGCCTATCTTTCCTGCTGAACATGAAAAGACTGCACATGCACAGAGGGTAACGAACTAATTATCCAGACCACTGGTATCCAAGATACAGTCTATGAAGATTAATGTTTGCATTTTCCCTTAGAGTGAGAGATAGGGGCCTTAAATAAATTGCCCTGAATTACAGTAATGGACAACGAGAATAAATCAGTTTCCTATTTCATTTCCAGCTATGTAATCTCCAGCTACTTGAGGTGATTTCCACAGCTGGCAGAATACGGTGATTACCCCTGGCTATGTATCGAAGTTGGTAATCTCTTCAACACAGCAGTAAAGACTCCTGTGACACCGGTGGCTTCCGCTCTCTGCCCTCCCTTTCCTGAACAAACCCAGCACCAGCAGCTGTGGCAGCTGAAGCAGGAGTACTTGAAAAGGTCCATCTGCCTTCTCCGTGCCCGTTTTTGACCCCTGGAGACAATGTGGTTGCTCTGATGGTGGGTGATGGGAGCTACGAGAGGGGCGGTGAGATGGGGCGAGGATTCCCTCAGGAACCTGGCCCACGTGCAAGTTGCTCCATCCCGACTAATTCCCACTTGCTCTCAGCTGAGTGAGTCAGACTCACTGAGCGTGAGGAGGTAAAACCACTATGTCCCTGAAGGTGAATCAGCAAGAATGAAATTCCTCAGGGTTTGCACCTCATTAGTAATGGTCACTGCTTGATAACAGTTTTTCCAGTGTATGGAGTTGCTGTGCAGGCAAATGCTGAAGAAGGCAGTAAGGTCTGAAACTGGCAGACAAGCAAGTCAAAATAAAATTTAAAAAAAAAAAAAAAAAGAAGAAGAAAAAGAAGGCTGGCCTTGCTGTGACGAATAGTCACAAGAATAAGTAGGAGATATATTTTCAAAATGTGTTTATAAACAAAGACCCCCACACTCAATCATTTTTATGTTTTGGGTTTTGTTTTTGCTTTTGTGCACACAAATGAGACATGACTGTACCCAAACTGCCCTAATGTTCAGAATTTCCTGGCTGCTGAAAAGTCAGTAAATGTAGCTGTTAACATACAGGCTCCTTGGCAGCTGGGTGGGACGATGAGCTTGGGCTAAGCAGCACAGAGCTTCTCCATCATCCCTAGCTGGAGAAGATCTGGGGACAGCATGGATTACACATGCGGGCAACCTGATCTTTGGGCAGGGTGTGCAAAAGATGCGAGCCTGTCATGCACAATTCAGCTTGAGGCTAGGTCAAAGATATCGGAACACACTATTGTAACACTGAAATCAGGTGCCAAAATGTGCATAAGATAATCTCTGCATATAATTGCATCTACAAAGTGCAGCTTGAAATGAAATGGCTTTGAAACCCAGGCCCTTTTTGGAAAAGTGCTCCAACAGTCTGCTTTCAAATTGGAAATTGCATTTAGCACATTATCTATAGTTATCGGCCACCTTAGTGCTGCCTCAGAAGTTGCCTGAATAAGACAGGGAAAGTTGATGTTAACAATAATTTATAGATGTATTTTTGCCAGTCTGGAGAGAAAAACAGAGTATGAGTGGTACATTGCAGGTGAAACCGGGGCCATGCTGCAGTTGTCTTTTAGTTTAAATAGTTTTGGAAATGGTCTGTGTGGTTTTTTTCTTGGTGATGGGTTGTTGTGGTTTTTTCTAGCTTTCTTTTGTTTTGGTTTGTTTTAACCTTATAAACGGAAAGGTGTTTATTTAGGGCTCCTTGTTAGCTCTTGACTTGAGTGGTTTATGTGCTGTTGCCTTCTTAAGGAAGATTACAAACAAGTTAAGTGACACCCATCGTACTGATCCATAACAGAGCCTGAAACATGATGTTTCAGGATGTTGCAGAGATGATCAGAGCTTCAGAGCAAGCAGCTTGTTGCAACACTGAGTCAGAAAGCTATTCCTCTGAACACACATTGAAAAAAATACCTATAACGTTGGAGCAGAACTTCCCTACCTTTCCATGTTTGCATCTTATTTTATATGGCCACTATACATTTAATTCTTTGGTCTGGGGCTTTTCAAAGGGTTTGTGGGAGTACAACTGTGTGTGTACATAGTATACACACACTCTCACATATAGAGAGATGTTGGAGCTATTTTGCAGGCACACATTGTCTGGCTTATTGGCTGTCACAGGCATTTGTTGATTTTATTAGCAGAACCAGCCAAATAAAAAAAGTTAAAAAATCCAAACAATCTGATGTCTTCTGTACAAACCCATCACTTCATCATGTGACAGAGAAGGTTTTTGTGTTGGAATATGTATTGACCTTGGACCTCTGAGACCCCTGCATGCTGTGTAGAAAGCATGAAAAAGGATGAATAATAGATGTTTGGTCAGGTAGCTACATACATTGATTGGCACTTTTTATTGCTTGTCTTCAGGGCTAATTTAGTGGCAGTAGTTTGTGAGACAGTAAGGAACGTTTTCATTTTGCCAGACAAATTTATGATTTTTTGCAATCTGTAAAAAGAATCAAAATAACAAAAGTTCATGAAGTCAGCACTGATTTTAGGTTCTTTACAGAAGGAACTTTTGGCCATAACATCAAGATAATTAAGTAATTAGCCATTCTGGTGGGTACTAAATGCCTTTCTGACAAATCCACTGGGTGCCAGGGGGCTTCCACGGACACTTAGGTACATTTTACAAATCTGTCCATGTGTCTTCTCTTGTGTTTGTATGGTATCTACCCCTAAGGACAGAAATCGTAATCTTAACATCAAATTATTAAAACATCAGATTGCACAGCCATTACTGAAGTGCTCATTAAATACTTCGTTCAACAGAAGTATTTTTTCTCTACCTTGAAAACTCTGAAATACTTGTAATATAGGCAGAAGTATATAAAATTTAGCTAGATTGTATTTTTGTAAGAATATATCAACAAATCTTTTGTGCAGCAGTACTCTTCCAGACTTCTGATTTAGGTAGCATCGGGCAAGCTTTAAGCTTGTATTATTCTCTCTTTAATTTTTTTTTACTCTTCATTGTTATAAAGAGATAAGGAAATAATATTCAGGATAAATAAAGTAAAATCATTGCTGATTGTCTGTCTTTCACTTCTTCCAAATGTCTAGGCTTTTAACCACAAACTAACTTGCAAGCTCCTACTGCAAGAGCTGTGTGTGCCTCAAATTATCCACTTCCCTAGAAAGTTGGCGTATAAATGTCTTATGTATTCATAGGACAAAAGGGCTTTTTTGGATGCACTGTCTAGTCTAGGTGAGCAAACAAGGTTTCTAATGTTGGGCAGAGCATGCTCAACAGCCCATGATCAACCACTTAGAAAAGTTGCAAAGAACATCTTAAAAATTCCACATATGGGAAAATCCAATGGTACACTGCTTCACTGGCAACGACCCTTGGTGTTAAAAACATGAGTGATTTTTTGTTTGCATTTTTTTTCTTCAAGTTCCAGAACTGGATTTTGATCTGCTTCTTTCTTACCAGTAGAGTCATGAGGATTGCCTTATGTTGGTGTGTGAGGCACAGTGGTGTGCTTGAAAAAAAGAAGTGGAAAGCACCAGTACTGGTGCATGTTTCCTGTGCAGGTTAATATGTCTCCCAGTCTACCCTCAATATGGGGTAAACACATAACTTTATACAATTTATTTATTCTCATCTTCTTCTCCATTTCCAAAAGTAGGTGTTCCCTGCTCAGTTGAAATGGTAGTTCCTCTTATTAAAAGCAAGAAGCTTGCTTTGATCTTCCACTGCTTAAACATAATTGAGTCTAGACAACCTTCCAACTAGCTTGTCCAATTTATAAATGGACAAAGAAGGTACATACTAAATGTTTTTAAGGATAAATAGACCAATATTTAAAAAGCACTAAGAGCCCTTTCACTCAATATGTTCCCAGAACACTGTACTATTTCCAATTATCCTGCTTTTCTTCAAACCTAGAAACAACAAATGAATAACAGATGTCAACTTCTATTGAAGACTACTTACTGAATGCTAGCAGCTCTTGCTTATTGGAAAGCCTTTTAGAATGATTTCCCTTTCTTTCTGTTACCATGACAATATTTGGCCTAATCCCATGGCTTTTTTTCACATCTAAGAACACTGTGTAGGCAAGTGGAATTATCATTAAAATGAATCCTATTCACAACTTATAATGAATGTCTTAACTGTGCCCTTGTTTGTAAGTGTTACGTTCTTAATATGATTCCTTCAGGAAAGATAGTATGGAAAATACAAACACTTAACTTCCTTTGATTTTAAATAGTTGATTGTTCCCTGGCTGTAGTAGCCTATGCATCATGTTGCTATGAAAATACTCTCTTGTTGTGTTGAGAATGTTCTGCTGTCCAACAATGGAACAAAGTTACCCTGCCACACTTACCTTCTTCATGAAGGTATAAAGATCAGCTTCTAAATTTATCTAGATATCAAAAAATCTATCTAACCTATCTTGTGCTCAAAAAAACAAAAGATTGAATTTTAGATTTGATTTCTTTTAAAAACACCTCTAATACTGAAAATACATTAATTTGTAAATATAAATGCTAGCACACAGATCTCTAGCTATTCTACCCATAAGCACCCTCTATTCTCCATCCCCAAATCTCTGCAGGCTAAATTGTAGTCTATTAAAAAATATGCTTCTTAAAAACTTACACAATAGAGCAATTAATGTGGGGAAGAGGTACATGTGCTGAGTGGAATGAAATCTGTAGGAAATGTATTTTTCTCAGTTTTCCTTTTGTATGTTAACAAAAAACCAATTACATTATTCAGGGTCACTTACACACGTGGACATCACTGGTGTGGATATCCAGAGGAGTAGGGGCCTGTAGTACGACCAACACAAGCTTATTTAAAAAAATACATGTAAAGCTAGCTTGATATATTTTCTGCTGGTGTTACAGGTTTGACTGCTAAAGGTAATAATGTTAATGTAATTTAGACTTCTGTTAAACATTTGGTCTGATATCAATGACATATTGATTAAGAAATCAGAACAATACAAAATCAACATGGCCCACATTAAGGGAATTAAAAGCTGGCTATACTATTTATTAATGACTTGGAAGAAAAATGAACATCTTTACCAACAATGACAACCGATGACACAAATATTGGGGAGAGCTAAACAGTGTGAAAGACAAATCCCTGAGAGAGTAAGTGAACTCAATCACTTGGTAAACTTGTCCATCCAAACAAATGCATTTTAACAGAGCCAAATTCATAGTCGTAGAGCCAAAACTCAGCCCGTGCCTACAGACGGGAGCTGTGGATCTGGAAAGGTTTCAGCAGTCTCAATAGACAAATCGTTCAGCCTTTGTGTTTGACTCCCATAAAGTCACTCCTGGTATAGTATGTCCAGCTCTGGCAAGGATCAGAGATGAGCTAATGGTGTGATCAAAGACAGGAGAAACATGATTTGCAAAAATACCTTGAGGACTGTCATCTATTTACTGGATTGAAAAGAAGGTTAAGGAATGATCTGCTATGAAACCTCTGACTGCCTACTTGAGGAATGTACATTTGATGTGTTTTGTCTTTTGGAGAAAAGTATATGTATCAATGCCTGGAAGCTAGAACTGGCCAAGCCAATGTTAAAAAAATGAAAAGGAAAATTAGAGCACTGAACTATATTGACAGCATTGAAAGAATCTGTGAAAGGCTGCAGCAGATTCTTGATTGCTGGTAAGTTAAAGTAGTGTTGAGATGAATTTCTAGATGCTATACAGTAGTGCAAGTGAGATATGATATAGGGTAGTCCTGTGGTCTACATAACACAGGGAACAATAATAAGAAATTACAGTTTTGGCCTCTTATAACTTGTAAAAGCAAATCTATGCTATTTGGCCCTATTACCAGCCATAAAACAAACAAACAAAAATTTTTCTTAATGGTGACTTGGGTCACAAACTGTAGTGGTGCCTATGCATGTAGGGCAAAATCCATGAATTTGGGTCTTGTGGCACCTGGGAAAATGACAGACTCCATCTATCCCCTGTACTCCGAATATTGCATCTCAGTGTGCAACTTACAGCAGATCTCCTTCCTTCTGGGTGGGAACTGGAGGCCAGACAAGATTCCCACAGGCATATCAGATGGCATTCAGCACCTATTCTTAGTCACCTGAATGGGTCTCCAGGTGTCTAAATCTCTTAAAAGGCTGAGCTTCAGGGTTTGGTCCCCAATGAAGGGCTTTTGGGCAGAGGAGACAGAGTAGTAGAGTTTGTTGTCAGACATTGCATCTACTGCCTCCTCTTTTTGCACGTGACACCTGGTGAGTTGTGGAGAGACTCCTTGCTAAGTGCTTTCCATTTTCTGTGAAAAAGTAACAAACAAGATACATTCAAATCACTCAGGTTTGTTAAATACAGTGATTCCCATTTCTGTTAATAAATTAGACATGTTGTACTGATGTGATAGTTTGCTGGTTTCAAAGAATCTTTCAAATGGCACATTAATATTCAGTTAATTATTTTAGCTTAAAAAGGAGTATTACAGGGAACTGCCAGATTTACATCTCTCTCTGGGTGGTATAAAGATGGGGGGTTGTGTGACATAGGATGTACTTTCCATTTCAAGTGCTTACTCATGCTCTTTGTTTGCCTGAGACAAATACTGTAACTTACCAGCAAAGAAAGGACCATTTCCAGACCATTTTGGTGAGTGATGTGCTGGCATTTTCATACATAGTTTTTACACTAATTCACAATCTCTAGCTAGTTCATGACCTTTTTCTATATGTCTAATACCAAAATTATGAGCCCCAGAGGAACACTTTGTCTTAACATATGCATGCATGTGCCTGCATGCAACTGTATCTGAAAATGTTAAAATATGTTCCAGAAACATTGTCATTTTTGGGGAAACAGGGAGAGGTCAGCATCTTTGGACAAGGATAAACTCCTTCTTTTTGTTAGTGAATGAACAAAAGCCATAGGTTCTTAACCACTGGGGTCCAGATAGCCTCCTGTGTTCCCTTCCAGCAGCTTTGTTCCATGGGTCTGTGAGACTCCTTTGGAGAGAGACTGTCTCATGGTAATTTCATGCAGGTCCACACCTCTTGACAGCTTTTAACTTGGAGCACTTGGCACCTCTTGGTGACTCAATTAGCTTATTTTTACCAAGAGAGAAGCAGGTCACCCTCAGACTGTGATGCCACCCATTTTAAGTCCCAATTTGTTGTGTTTCTGTCAAGTATGGAAATTAAACCTATCATCTCATCTGTAAGTTTGTAATATCCTAGCTTAGATGAACCTCTGAAAAGACTGGTAGTTCTCTTTGGAACTGAAGAGTGGGCTGGGGTGCATAGATACCCAACAAATCCAAAGTGCCAACTGTAGTGAAGCCCTTACAGTACAGCACCTCCTATACAACATCTGTCAGTAGACATTCTCAGTATTTATTTTATGTATATATATCTATACATGCACATATATACATGTATGCATGTATGTACATACATATGTGAACACTTTCATGCTATGTATTTTATGTCCATATTTATAGACACACATACATACACATATACATGTAATCCACTAAAGAGAGCACCTGTGTGTCATCCTAATGAGTTTCTCACAATTCTTAAACCAGTGCAAATCCATTCTTTCTTTTTTTCTTCACATTGATTAGCAATTTAAAAACAGATTTTCTAGCAGAAATTTCCCATTCCAAGAAAACAAATGGGCTTCAAGTTATAACCTGAATATAATAGTGAATGCTAATGTTCTAAGGGCACCCTGATATTGCTGTTATACAGCTGATCACAGTGTCGAAGAGCATAGCAATCTGGCATCTGTATCACTCTATCACTGTAGTACTAAAGCAATGTTATATAATAAGCATGGGAGGAAGACTGCCTCTCTAAAAATGTGAACAAGTACTCAGTAAATAGTGTTCCTAAATAAAACAAGGACATTGTGGCAAGAGACCTTCCTTCCCACTTCTTTACTTTAGTCAAAAAGCACTCCATGTAATTGCAGGAAGGAGTGCATTTTGTCTTCAAAAAATACGTCTTTCGACTACACTCAAAACCATACCTGGGATATATTAAGTGAACAGACCAAAATGGAAGGAGAGAACTCAACTTAATTTCAGTCTTGATATTATCTGCTCTAGTCAACTGTATTTCTAGGATTAGAGGCATATAGTATTCTGAAGCAGGAAAGAAACCCATCTGTGTTTTCTTCTGGAATACAGTTACTAACTGGAGCTTGAAAATAAATTTTGAAAAAATTACCTGAGTGTTATAGGGCTTTCCTGAAACTGCCAGTTTTCCTGCTCTGACATGAAGCCTAGATTTCAGAGGTGATTGGCACAGAACTGTCCTAGAGTGGTACATTGCTGTATTAGGTTGCCTGACACAAAATATGCTTGCAGCTGCCCAAGGCATTACACTGAGTTACGTGCCCACCTGTGGTATGTGAGCAGTCCCAGTGATTTCAGTGAGGCTGCTCATGTTCAAGGTCTGACCAGTGATGAACTATATTTGCTACATCAGGTCTCACTGTGGCTTTGGACCGGGCTCCGAAGCTAGGGAAAGTGGGATTTTCATGTTTTGTGGTAACAGGGGTAGGAAGATGTGCCAGGATAAGAGAAAATACCTACCATAAAGAACAGTCTAGGTGACTATTTTCTGGTTGGTCTTGAGCTACAGAAGAAGTGGCTAATGTCTGAAAATTCATGCATGTACTAAGAAACAGCAAAATGCTTATAAGCCATTTCACTTTTACTTCACTACATATATATGATATATGTAGAGTATCCAGGGCTCTCCTGTATACAAGAATTATTGTTATTCTGTGTACATAATGGGAAAAAAAAAACCAAAAAGAAAAAAAAAACCAAAACAAGAGACAGGAATAGAGGGTGGGGGGAGAAGAAATGGCAGAGAATGATAGCAAAATGCATTATTAACAATTATGTGGATTAGTGTAGACAGAACTATGTGGCTTTCTGTTCTAATCAAAGACATAGCTTCCATATGAGCACTGGTCCTGACAAGAATTACCATGATGGAAAATACTGACATATCACTACTATAAAAGCGACAAGTTGGTGAAGCAGGTCGGCTAGCCCACCCAGCATAAAAACTCATTGCTTATAAACAAAGCAGCTGGCTTCATGGAAGTTAATTAATATTTTTGATATCCCCAGTTGTAGGCTAGACACCTACCACCTCCAGAGAAAATCTAACTGTGTTTAACTGTGTTTGGCATCCTAACAAGCTGAAGTGGTTTTAGCTGACTGCTGCAAAGGCATTTCAGAATTATTTTGAAGGGAACACAACAATGCACTTCAGAAGATGACCGGTATCATTGCAGTGGCCCATAATTTCTTCTCAGAAATTAACTCTTAAGCCTGCAATCACAGAAATATTAGTAGAGTGAAGTAGATATGTTCCAGCAGTAGTGTTGAGTATGATGTCAAACATGTAAAAAGCACAAGAGTTTATGCGTGTGTGGTGTGAACTTACATATATGTGTGTGTAACTGCATTGACTATATGCTTGTAACTGAGTATCCTCAATGGTTTGCACAGAAGACCTTGAAGAAAAGCTGCTGTTCTTTCCAGAGAATTACCTGTAGCTTATTGGGTGAAACTGTGTCCCTTTTGTGTGAATTTCAAAAGTCCCAGCTTCACTAGTGCCAACTCTATACTTTGCATCCTGAAAGGAAAATAATAGCTTTTCTCACATCAGGAATAATGAGTAGAAGATGATGTCTATTCCAAAAGACAAAGATGTAGAAGGACTTTCTTCACTCTCTGTGAAGCATGAAGACTAAGTGCAATCTGTGCCTCCTGGCTGCAATGCATATATCTGGAATAGCATCAGTGAATGTAATTTCCATTTCCTATTTGATATTACTCATTAAATGGACTGTAATTTTACACTTAAATCATGTCAGCTATGAGTAAGTAACAACTAAGGCATGGAGGTATTTCCCAGTTGGTAGAAAAAAACCCAAACCACTTTGTAAACTGATCCAAGAATAAAATTCCCAAGAAATAGCTTTAATAGCTTCTGTTAGACCTGAAAACTAAAATCAGTGCAATATTTTACATTTATTAAATCAATTCTTAATGTCAGAAGGAAGCAAAGCACATATGCAAGGGGCACTATAAGCACCATCCTTGTTCAGATTTGTCTGCATGTTCTAATATGGTTGTAATGATTTCCACATCTGCCAGACTCACACAAGCCATAGGAGTAAGTGTAGCTGCTGAAGTAGGTTGCAGCTGGTAGAAGTCACGTAAATCTGCCAGATGTGCATAGCCACCCATCTTAGTTTTTTGTGTAATTCTCCCTATTTTAATGTTGGAGCATTTTACAAATTTTTATCTACCTACCTTCAAAAAAAACCTCATAAATTGAGACCTACTGTTGCTGTCATTTCATTCAAAAACACCACTACCAGAAAAAAGACAGAAGCCAATACCGTCAGGGTCTGAGCCGTACTAACTTCTCCCTGGCTAAAGGGAAAGTCCACAAAGGAGCAGAGAGTTGAAACTGGGTCATTAAGACCTGAGCTACCAGACTGTGTTTTATTTCTTCATGCCTTCATCCTCCAAATAATTGCCTGAGTTTACTTCTATGCCCCTCAGTTTCAATAGGCTTGATGAACTGCAAAATCAAGCACATGTATAAGCCTTCACCTCTGACAGTTTAGAAGAAGAATAATTTCTAAAGAAATACCTGAGTTACAGAAGGCAAGATTTTGATATCGGTTTTCTGCAAGCCTAAAACATGCAACTAACAGGAACTCATGCCTGGAAGCAGCAAAACTTCAGTATTTCATGGATGATTTTAGCAAATTAATTATTGAAATAGTCATTAAGAATACATGTCTGCAGGGTCCTTCTTACGGCTTCCAAAAAGTTAATTGCTGGTGAACTGGAATTTTCTCCTGAAAGGATTCAAGCAGAAGCATTAGACTTGGTGGGATCCACGCTGCATCTTTTGACCATCTTGCACACGCAGGGAGATGATTAGTTTGTGCTGCTGGGGATGTCCTGAGGAAACTGCCAGTGCTGTGAACAAGTGTGAAAAGTTCCTGCTGCCCATACCCATGCTGGAGCTGCTGGTCAGCTGCTGCATCCGAAGATACCGCCAGGGAATAGGCTGTTTGGAACTGTTTCGTGGGGGAGCTGTTCCTCTTCAGAGAAACACACGTCTGCTTGGTGAGGGAAAACAAAAGATTTAGGCTGAGAACTTTTACTTCCAGCAGTTTTCACTGAGCCATGTTTAAAACAAGAAAGCTCTTCCCTCATAGTGCTGCCAATAGCTATTTAATCTAATTGTTGAAGACATGAAGCAATTTCCAGCCTGAGTACATTAATTGATGTTCAAATTACATTGCCTTACATCCTTTCACTTGTACAATGAAAAAAAAAAAATACAAAAAGATAATTTAAATATGTCTACTGGCATCAGAGAAGCTGGACCCAAAATTTGAGGGGCACTCAGGGGAGCTCACAGCTCAAATGTTTCTGTGCTTATACTGCTGTCTCTGATTATGTGAAATATTAGGGTTGGAATTAGGTCTGCCAAAAACTGAAGGTTTGGAATGTCCAAAATAATTCTTGAATTTGTGTCTAGTTTTACAAGTAGCTCAAGCTCAAAGAAAAGAGATCTTTTCTGGAACACGGTGTTTTGACATTTTCAAAATGAGATATTTCAATTTTTCACTCTAGAACAACATTTTGTTTCAGAACTTATCTAGCAATGATACTTGAAAAACATTCAAATACCCAGAATTTAGCTAAACATTTTGTTTTGGGTCAAGGAAAACTCCTTGTTCAATTCACAATCCTTTTTCCTTAAAATATCAGTTATTTCTATGATGTTGCTCCTGGAGGTCACGGGTAGCTAGCTGGTTCCCTGACAACCACAGAGGTATGCAGTTGGGGAAATTTTCATTGCCTTAAGGAAAAGCTGGAGGGAAACCTGGACAGTTTTTGTGACAGTAACATAAAAGTAAGTGTGTGTGTGTGGGAGAACTGCAGGGAGTTTTATGCCAAATGCCTGACACAACTGTTTTACATTGGGATGATCCAATGCCTCTCCATAAAAACAGTGTTGAGGCTTTTAAAAGTGCTGAGAAGACCTTCTGCAAATCTGGCCTGAGACACAGGAATGTCTGCAGACATGATTTTTTATCCTCATTTCTTCTGTGAGCACCTTCGTTCCCACAAAAAAAGAATAAGCCAACTTTTCCTTTTTAGCTGCCATTTATTGCTAGTTTTATGTCATGATAGATTGAACTAGTTAATGTAGCATCGTATGTGAATGTGCTACAGTGAAACAAAGGAAAAATTAGCAAATGAAGCTCGAACTCTTCAGATTGCATATTTATGGTGAAACAAAACTTTCAGATCAGCTGTCTGTTCTTGCCTTGATCTTTATTTAAAACACGCTGATTTCTGAAGCCTAAGTTCTTATATTTCACACGATGGTTACTGAAACATAAAAGCACATTATAAGATAATAGGACTGCAAAATGACTCCTGTTTGATAACATCAAGGACTTTAGAAAAACAACTTAAATGACATATCCCATACCTTACCTTCAAGGGAAATCTGGGACACGTTTTTTAGACTGAAAAGTTAATGGCCTGTTGTTCAAAGGCCCACTTACTGTGTGACTGTGGTATGTAATTTGTGGCAAATTCGCCCTTGTGATTATTTATATTCTTTGTAGAAAGAACATGTTTTAAAGAGTGGTTAGTTCCTATTAACAAATGTTGTTGCTTTGCTATTTGGCCACATTTGAAGAAAATGTACTTAAACTGTTGATCTGAATAGTTGTTAAGTGCTATAAGGCTTTTTCTTTTCTTTTACAAAACACTATTGGTTCAAAATTTAGTTTCAGCTTTGCTGCTTGTGGGGGACTGACAAAGATAGTTAGAATAAGACCAGATGCTGGGCAATTTTTACTGCCCAGTTTCTTTGAATCTTTCAGTTTTTGTCAATCTTCCTTCCCTTGGGCTTTCATGATTAGACACTACAGCTCATTCCAAGAGATGTTTTTTCGGATGTGACTGCTTCTTTAATGAGACTAAGCTAACCCCCCAGACTTGTTTCACTTATAAACCCTGGCCATGTTTATCGCGGTTGCCCTCAAAGGATTTAATCTGCTTACTTGCATGCATATCATCATCTCCTAGGATGCAGCGCTAACTATACTGGCACTTGAACCACACTGTGTACAGGAAACAAAAATACTGGAATTATATGTCAAGCAAATTAAAGCTCTGTGGTGCTGGAAGGTCAGTCAGCCAAATGATCTTTCAAAGCAAGTAACAGAAGAAGTCCAATGGCTTCCTTGAGTACACTTTCTTGCCAACCCTGGCCTTATTCCTGCATGAGGTACAGCAGAACCCTGAACCCAGGAGGCGTAAGGCAAATCCAGAGAGCGTTCTGCAGTCTGGACAGGGCCTCTGCCTGTAATGGAGGTCAGACGTGAGCAGGAAAAAATGGTGCAGTAAAATTAGACATGAATAACACACCTTGCCCTCACCTTTCATTACAGACTAGTTAACCCAATGCTAAACTCTTACAAGAATCTCCCCCCACAACCCCTTCGTATTTACAGCCACCCCGAAGGATGGGAGCTTGCTGTGCTGAGCACTTTGCAAAGCTGTGGGAAATAAATGCTGTCACAGGAGGGAGGGAAGGTTGCAATCCGCTGCATACAGACTGTTTCTGCTTATAGGTATGTGTGCAAAATTTTCAGTATTGCAAAGTGCCAGCAATCTTTTTCTCTCATAGGTGGGTCTCTCCACTCATGTAGGCAGGAGGTGAGGAGAGCCGTGAAGGAGGTGAGCTCAGGGACCCCTTTGGTGATGAAGAAGCGCTGGCTGGGGGGCACCACAGCAGACAGGCTTTGGGAATCCTCAGGTGACAAAGTAGGGATCTCAGTTCTCAGATAGGAAAGGATTTGGGCAGAGACAACACCTCACAGGTGGACAGGGCAGAGTCACGGAGGACTTTGGAGAGCAGGAGGAGGAAACTTGCTGTGAGGTATGCCCGGCTTGGTTTAATTTCCAAATGGATTATCAGTAAAGGGTGTATACTGCATCAACAACACTTTTAATCCTCTTTAAGCTAAACTGAAGGCCTCCTGTTCTGATTGTAAGATTCATATTTGGAGTACTTGTTGCTGTCTCAGGTAATTCCGTAAGCATCTAAAAACTCAAAAAGAAGGTTTAATTTATTTTTTTTCCTAAGGCAGAGATCTGGCACGGGATAATCCATACTTTATATATGATATGAGGATATCAGCGAGAGATCGAAGCAGTTCACCAGGAAGGTGAAGTGAGAGCCATGAAAGAATGGAGCCAGTGGTTTTGTGCTTTTTTCTGATGATGTGCTAAACCAAGTATTCTAAAAATTTTAAGTCACACATTTCAGATGAACACTAAAGGTATACGCACTCTTGTTTCAGTGGTATTGAAATCTTACTGTGCAGTGAAGAAAAAGTGTTCAGCTGTTTCAGATAACTTCAGTACTTGCTACATACAAAAAGATACATAAAGTCCTGAGCCAGGAAAAATCCACATTTCCAGGTGAAATTTTCACATAACAAGAGTTTACTCATATCCCTTATCCCTAGCCCCAGAAGCTAATCTTCTGGTTTGATGAAAATGCCTGACTGTCCTTGAAGTGGCTGACTGGTACAAGTCTGAGGCGAAGCAGTCCCATTGAGTGTTTGAAAGCGTTTCACTGACAATCCATAGCGTCTCTTTCTCTGCATAGCTGGCATATAACGGCTGTTAATGGTGCATTATAGCACATAATGCACTTAACAATGATATTTCATTGTTGTAGGTGCTATTCTATTGTCAGAGTTATCTTATTAAAGCTTATCATTACATGCTTGACATTATTTTAATAGCTTTGGCAACCACATATAAAAATAAATCAGAGACATACAGCAAGGTCTGAGCTGCTTTTCATGTCACTTCCTGACTTAATTCAAGACTAGCTTTCCCCAAAGTTATCAAAATGTTTACACAATATATAAGAACCAGCCCCTTTTCCCATTTATTTTCAGTCTGTGTATGCAGATGGAGATCTCTCTTTCAAACCAGAGTCTAAACTACGCAGCTAGTCCAAGACCCTGAATCAGCAGAAACTGAAGACCTTTTATTTTCATAAGGGATAGTGTTATCAAAACAGGAAGACTTTGACTGAAAGAACACTGTGTCTTTTATATTCCTTAGCCTCCCAGTTCCCATTGAACTGATAAAATGTTCCAGGAACTCCATCTCTTTGGGTGGGTATGAAAATACACTGGGAAGATTTCTTTAAAGAATACTAGCAGGTGGCTTGAGATCAACAATTTGATTTTGTTTTAGAAAGAGCTGAGTGTGAGAAAAACTGCTATGAATGGGAATTCACCCTCTCTCCCTCTCTTCTTTCAAGAGACAGGAGACAAAGTGTTGGCTCTAAAGAACAGATTATCACTGTGTTCATTTATATGAACTATGGTATTGTAAGAAAACGTGACTTTTGCTGAATCGGGGGAAAAAATAACCCCATATACGACATCTACTCATTAATTATGGCAAATACTAACTTGGATGGGGATGGTGGATCTCAGCTTCATTCAGGTGGAACAGCAGAACAGATTACCCAGCACACAGCATGCAGGAGCCTTCCCTGATTAATTTAAAAAGAGTGACAATCATTTACTTTTTCAGCAACATTATGTGGACTCCACTCCTATAGAAAAGCTTATCATTCACTGGTAAGAAAACATGTCAATGCCACTCTTGGAAACAGTCTGTGATATCTACTTATCATAAATGACAGACTGTAAGTACATTCTCTTCTCACTTATTTGAACTTTTAAAAAAATAAACTACTACCTGTTAGTCTAGCCTCAGTTCCTGGTAAAACTATGGATAATATTATTTAAAGAATAATGTAATCATCAGGCACAATCAGCATGGATTCACAAAGGGAAAGTCCTGTTTAACTGAATTGATACCCTTCTACAATAAGGTCACCCGCCCAGTGGATGAAGAGTAAGCGGTGGATGTAGTTTTTCTGGATTTTAGTAAGGCTTTTCATACTGTCCCTCACAGCATCCTTCTGGGCAAGTTGTCCAGCTGTATGCACCTACGCACCCACGGTGCGCTGGGTGAAGAGCTCACTGAATGGCAGAGCTCAAAGGGTGTAGTGAATGGGACTACATCTGGCTGGTGGGTAGTCACTAGCCATGTTCCTCAGGGCTCAGTTCTAGGGTCAGTTCTGTTCAACACGGTTATCAACGATCTGGATGCAGGAGCAAGTTTGCTGGTGATACCAAACTGGGAGGTGCAGTTCACTCTCTTGAGGGACAAGATGCCTTGCAGAGGGATCTAGATAGATTGGACCATCAGGTAATGATTAATGGGATGAAATTTAACAAGTTCAAATGCCAGATTCTCCACCTAGGATGGAGTAATGCCAGGCACAAGCACAAATTGGGAGACAAATGGCCGGAGAGTAAGCCCTGCAGAAAGGGATGTGGGAGTGCTGGTTGACAGCAGGCTCAATATGAGTCAGCAGTGTGCCCTGGCAGTCAAGAGGGCAAACTGTGTCCTGGTATGCATCAAACACAGCATAACCAGCCACTCAAAAGAGGTGATTAAGCTATGCAGGGGGAAAATTAGAAGGGTCAAAGCCCAAGCAGAACTCAGCTTGGCCACTGCAGTTAAAGATAATAAGAAGAGGTTCTTTCAGTGTATCAACAGAAAAAGGAAGACAAGGGAAAATGTAGGCCCACTGATGAATGAAATGGGCACCCTAATGGTGGAAGACACAGAGAAGGCGGAGTTACTGAATGCCTTCTTTTCTTCGGTCTTCATTGCTAAAGCTGTCCCTCATGAATCCCAGACCCTGGAGGCAAGGGAGAAGGTCTGGAGAGAGGAAGATTTCCCCTCAGTTGAGGTGGACCGGGTTAGAGACCACTTGGCCAAGCTAGACATCCATAAGGCCATGGGACCTGACGGGATGCACCCGTGAGTGCTGAGAGAGCTGGCAGATGTTATTGCTAGACCACTCTCCATCATATTTGGAAGGTCATGGGGAACAGGAGAGGTGCCTGAGGACTGGAGGAAGGCCGACATCGCTCCAATCTTCAAAAAGGGCAAGAAGGAGGACCCAGGGAACTACAGGCCAGTTAGTCTCACCTCTGTCCCTGGGAAGGTAATGGAGCGACTTGTTCTGGATGTCATCTCCAAACATGTCGATGAACAGTTATTGGAAGTGGTCAACAGGGATTTACCATGGGTAAATCATGCTTGACCAATTTGATAGCCTTTTATGATGTTATAACTGGTTGGCTGGATGAGGGGAGAGCAGTAGATGTCATCTACCTTGACTTCAGCAAGGCTTTTGACACTGTTTCCCATAACATCCTCATTAGGAAGCTGAGGAAGCGCGGGCTAGATGAGGAGACTGTGAGGTGGATTGAGAGCTGGCTGTGTGGCAGAACTCAGAGGGTTGTGATTAATGGAGCAGTGTCAAGTTGGAGGTTTGTAACCAGTGGTGTCCCCCAGAGGTCATCACTCGGTCCAATCTTGTTCAATATATTCATCAATGATCTGGATGAGGGGACAGAGTGTATCCTCAGCAAGTTTGCTGATGTTACCAAACTGGGAGGGGTGGCTGACACACCAGAGGGCCATGCTGCCATCCAGCGTGACCTGGACAGGCTGGAGTGCTGGGCAGAGAAGAACCTAATGAGGTTCAGCAAGAGCAAGTGGAGGGTCCTGCACCTGGGCAGGAAGAATGCTAGACACCAATATAGGTTAGGGGTGGAGCTGCTGGAAAGCAGCTCTGAGGAGAAGGATCTGGGGGTCCTGGTAGATAGTAAATTATCCATGAGCCAGCAATGTGCCCTTGTCACCAGGAAGGCCAATGGAATCCTGGGCTGCATAGGGAAGAGTATGGCCAGCAGGCCGAGGGAGGTCATTCTCCCCCTCTACTCGGCACTGGTGAGGCCGCAACTGGAATACTGTGTCCAGTTCTGGGCTCCCCAGCTCAAGCGGGACAGGGAAGTATTGGAGAGAGTCCAGCGTAGGGGAACAAAGATGATTGGGGGATTGGAGCATCTCCCTTATGAGGAAAGGCTGAGAGAGCTGGGACTCTTCAGCCTGGAGAAGAGAAGGCTGAAGGGAGACCTTATTCTTGCTTACAAGTATCTAAAGGGTGGGTTGAAGGAGGGTGGAGCCAGACTCTTTTCAGTGGTTCCCAGTGACAGGACGAGGGCCAACGGGCACAAGCTGGAACATAGGAAATTCCATTCAAACACAAGAAAAAGCTTCTTTACAGTTAGGGTGACAGAGCACTGGAACAGGCTGCCCAGGGAGGTTGTGGAGTCCCCTTCTCTGGAGATTTTCAAGACCCGCCTGGATGCAGTCCTGAGTAATGTGCTATAGGCAATCCTGCTTTAGCAGGGGAGTTGGACTAGATGATCTCTAGAGGTCCCTTCCAACTCTGAAAATTCTGTGATTCCGTGATTATCCCACTGTATTTAGCCTTGGTACGGCCTCCTCTTAAGTACTGTGTACAATTCTGGGCCCCACAATTTAAGAAGGATGTGAAGTTCCTTGAATGCATCCAGAGGAGGGCAACAAAGCTGGTGGGAGGGCTGGAAGGCATGTCCTGTGAAGAGCAGCTGAGAACTGTAGGTTTGTCTAGTTTGGAGAGAAGGAGGCTGAGCTGCGACCTCATGGCTCTTTACAGCTTCCTGAGTAGAGGAAGTGGAGGGGGAGGTGCTGATCTCTCTCCCTGGTATCCAGTGATGGGATGTGTGGGAATGGTTGAAAGCTGCACCAGGGGAGGTTTAGACTGGACATTAGGAATCATTTCTTTACCAAGAGGTTGGTCAAACACTGGAACAGGCTTCCTAGAGAGGTGGTCGATGCTCCGAGCCTGACAGTGTTTAAGAAGCATTTGGAAAACACCCTTAATAACATGCTTTAACTTGGTCAGCCCTGAATTCATCAGGCAGTTGGACAAGATGATCATTGTAGGTCCCTTCCATCTGAAATATTGTATCGTATCATATCATATCATATCATATCATATCATATCATATCATATCATATCATATCATATCATATTTTATTTTATTCTATTCTATTTTATTCTAAAAAGGAGGAGCTGAGATTCTAAGAAGCATTTGTCTAACACACTAATTCTCATCCTCATTTGATCTCATACTTTGACAACTTCTGAATTTCAGCCCAGGATCCTAAGACAGATTTGGAAAATTACTCTGTTTCCCTGGTCTACTTCTCTTTCATTCAGAGCCAGTCAAAATATTAAAGTGGCATTTTTGCTTCTGGCATCAAAAAGAAAATTCCAGTTAAAATTGGAGTTGAAAACAATTATTTCTAAATATTCTAAATCAAATAGTGCTCATTTTGTCTGTTATGATTTTTTAAATACACGCTGATTTCTGTTATAAAAGCAATAATGACTTCATAAAGTTTTTAATTAATGAAACCTATAAACCAAATACTTAATAATCACTAAACCTGCTCCAAAGTGAGAAGCAGGTTAAAAAACTGAATGATATTTAGAAAAAAATTTTAAGTAGTTCAGTAACTCTTAATTATTCTCGTGCAGAGCAAAATAAGTTGTACTGAAGTAATCATAGATATATAATGTGCATAAATATAATATATGGAATGGTCTAAAATATGTCAAGGGTTTCAACTGTGTTTTTCTAAAATGAATAGTCCCTCAACAATGATTGAGAGAAAGACTCAGTAGTCTCAAGTAGCTTGAGTTATCTCAAGCTGTTTCATGCATCCACAGTGGAGGAAGCAAAGGATTATTTAACTTATTATTTCACTCCTCTGTTCTCAGACACGTATTTAATTGCACTGTGGTCACCAGGCAATCTGCATGCTAATATTAATAAAATTGTTTGATAGAGAGAGTCTGGCTGATACTATTTTTAACGTACACTGTGCAGGTGCAAGTCATTGCTTACCTCCCTACCTTCTCCCAAAGCACTGCATCGAGAACACCATTGAATTGCTGTCTCATCCAAAATCCACAGTGCAGATCATAAATATCTCTTTCACACATAAAAGGAATGTGTGATTCCTGTTCATATATATAAGCCTATATTCAGCTTCCCCAAAAGAGAGTCTTCATCTTGACAACAGGCAGCCTTCCCAAGGAACTGAGTTGTCCCTGTAGGTCACTTGCTCTTATTCTCACCCCTTCTTTTCCAAACCACAGGATTTTTCATCCTTCCTCCCAAAACACATTTGTGTCTTTCCACATCTCCTCCTGGGGCTCGTTCTCTGCCTAGAAATCAGGCAATCAGTGAAGAAGAGAACCAGCGAAATGTTGGAAGAGCTGGAAGAGCACCAGCATTACATGGTATTAAATTAAAGGTTTATTTAAGGTGTTAATGGATCAAATTCCTGTGTGCAAAGCAAACTACGGGGGTAGCTAAATTATAACATCCTGTCTTTAGCATTCTGAATTGATAAAAATCTTTAAGTTCTATGCCAAAATAACTGCAACCTTTTATCTTCTGCTATAGCTTTAGGGCCTTTTTTTCTCACTTTTAGCTGCTGTTGCATGTCCGCAAGGTGTGGAAGGCTATGGAGAGGATATCATGTTGGAGAAGCTGCTACACAGCATCCTTGTAGTGAAGGATCTCAAGCTGTAAAAACCAGATCTAGTTCTCCTTGAACTGATATCAGCAGGAAGGGCGGAAAAGACCTTTTCTGTGACTATGCAATATGCATGAAGTGACAACCAGCTAAGTATGACAGTATTTTGCCTCGTATTGTCTCAGAGTGTATCCAGATAAGCTGTGGTAAATTGAGCCAAAGCAATTTAAGATGCTGTGCTCCGTGTGCTAGCAGTTACCCTCACTGCGGCTAAGCAGGCAAAGACGGTAGTAACCGCAGGTTCCTTAGCACTGAAGTTCACAGCCTGGCGTATTAATTTCAGGTGCCCTGTGTTTTGTTTTCCATATGGAATGCCAGATGGAGGCACTGTGAGAGAGGCCAATCCATGTGCTTTGAGGAAGGTTAACGAAACCCAGTGAAAAGCAGATAGGAAACAGCATAGCCCATCTCATCCTAGTCCTATTAGTTACTGAATGGTTTGCATCTCTGAAATACTTAAGATTTTCTGACACCTTTTTTTTCCCCCTTTCGCATTACTATTATATAGCTTATTATACAAAGAGCACATTCTTTTTTCTTTTTGAACTTTAGCTTTGAACTACATTCTTGGCCAGCAGGGCAGTGAGTTGTAATGGCTTCCACAGTCTAATTATGTTTTGTATGGGATAATATTTCCTTTTATCATGCCTGAATTTGCCACCTTTTGATTTCTTTGAATGCTTCATTGTCATGCATGTTATGAGACAGGAAGGACAGAGATTTCTGCTCTGTTTTCTCTAACATTCATTATTTTTTATGTTCTTATCATGTCTCCTCTTATTCACAGCCTTTCACAAATAAACAATGGCAGTCTTTTTAATCTATCTTCCTAAACAGTTTTCTCATGTGCTTAATAATTTTCAGTGCCCTGCTGTGACCCCTGTCTAATTCTGCAATATCCTTTGTGGGAGAGGGTGCTGGGTGCAGTAGTTGAATACCAGATGAGGCCCTGCCATCTACGTGTATTCCCTACCGTAACACAAAGAGCAGAAGTCAGTTTAAGCTGTTACGTTATGGAAATTTCATAAAAGGCCTAACTTTTCATAATAGCCTAGGCAGGAATAATATTGGGCTTATGTTCTATTTATGAAAGAAATCTCCAATATGACCTTATTTTGTGCAGCATTCCTGATGCCAGCTGAATCTGGAAATGCTTTATGGAATAATATCAGAACAAAAGGATTCTATAGTAAATAATGGCAGTGAGAAACAGCAGCTAAAGATAGATCTGGAAGAGTACTTAGACCCCAAACTCCAGTAGAGTCCAAGGGAAAACTTTGGTTGCTATACTCATTGCTAAATGAGTCTATATTCTCATAACATTTCAGCTGGGGTCTGTGCTTTGAAGCAAGTTTCCTTTTGCCCCTGCTTACCACAATTTGGTTCTCACAGCAGGCACTCTCATCAAAGAAATGAAGCAAGAAGATGATGAGTCTCAGCCACTAATGGGTGTCCAGCCCACAGCCCCAGACTACAGATAATACAAAGTAAAGCCCCATGTAATGTATGTAGTGTGGACTTCAGGTCTTCTGCATCCCATGGATGGCTCTGCAGATGCAGTCCAGTTTTGCTGTTCTCCTTGCCACCACCAGCTGGCCAGTGTATTCAAATAGCTGAGCCAAAGGCCCGAAACATCCCATAATGTACAATTACAATCAACTTTATTCACCTGTGTAAGTCTCCCAACACTGCCTCTACTAACAGGTGAGGAAATGTGTCGTCATTGAGGTAGTCGGTACAAGGAGACCTGT
Organism: Burhinus oedicnemus; assembly: GCA_008921705.1. NCBI lineage: Eukaryota > Metazoa > Chordata > Aves > Charadriiformes > Burhinidae > Burhinus > Burhinus oedicnemus. Next base: position 1,026,491 of record VFFE01007585.1, on the reverse strand, counting down.
CAGTGCTTAGTCCCCATGTGCTGAAGGAGAAGAGATACCTGGGATGTGGAAATAAGGGTTGAAGCTGAGCTTGCTTAGGAAAAAACTCTGGATTTCTGCTGACAAGACATCAGTGCGGAGCAGTGCTGGGAATGGTTTTGGGGAGCACAGGGAGGGACAGGGACCATTTTTGGATACAGGGAGCACTGGTCCACCAAACACTGCCTGCAGTAAGCTTAGAGTCACATCTTGACTGCAGGTGCATGCCAAAGGAGTTGTGCTTGTATTCATCTCCAAAAAACTGTGGCAGGCCCTCCAACACTCCCCCAGCCATGGATCAACCTGTGTGGAGATCAGGCGGGAGTTAATTCCATATGTCACCTGTGGTTTATCCTCAAGGTCCTGCCCAGAACTTTCCCGCAGCAGCATGCATTGGTAGGAGGCAGTGCCAAAAAAAAGCAGGGGAAAAAACAGCAAAGGTTATACCTTTTGTGCAGCTTTGCAAGTTCTTGTTGCTTCATCAGACCGAGAAGCTGAAATGAAAACCCAGGGGAATGAAGATTAGAGGAGGAGAGAGGACATAAAGAACAAATGCCAAGGGAAAATACCTGGGAATAGTAGTAATAATGACAAGGTAGGAAAGGGATCAGCCTGGTTGCCTACAAACCCCATTGATTAGCAACACAAAAAAACTCCTTAGTGCTGTATCTTTGTCTCCAGACACAGAGGGCAATGGAAATACAATCTTCTGTTTGCAAAGCAAAAGCATCAGAGGATAAAGACAGGGCACATATGGGAACATCTGCCCTTCCTGAAAGATAAGCATGCAATAGGATGGGAGCTCTGACAGAATCACAGGCATCGGCTTACCAGTCATGCAGCAGGGAAGAACTAGAATTAAAGGCAGCAAAATGAAGGGAAAGAAGCTGAAGTTCAAAATAGCTACAAAATTGAGGGTGCAGCTTGTTCTAATAACCCAGAAGAAATGTTCCTGCTTCTTCCTTACTTGTTATAACAAATATTGCAACCAAATAGTTCTGCCAGTTCCAGTAATCTTTACTACTAGTGGTCAAAGATGGGAGCAATACTAGGTGTTTACAAAGTGAGCAGGTCTTACTGGACGGGAAGAAAGAAAAATCATGTACATAAATATAAATGTATTTAGGATAAACATAAAATAGAAACAAATATAAACATACAGAATAAATGCATATTGGATAAAGAGAAATATGTTTTATATATTATATAAACATATATCATGTATCATAGACATAAATGGTACAGCTACAGGCATATTGACATTTCTGGTTCCAACCAGTGAGACTCTGGTGCCTCCACTCGGAAAAGGAGGGTGCCCTGATTAGGTAGGTATGCCAGCCAGTCTGGTAAGGGATAAAACATCCATTTAAATGGTTTGGTTTTTTTCTGCAAATCTTCTATAACTGCATCGCTTGGAGTGTGTACCCCAAGCCATGTTCTGTGGAGAATAAGGGTTGAATATATGAGAGGAAAAACTGGAAAACAAAGCAAGACAGTAAAAACAGGAAAACTACTAGCATATCAAGGTATAAACCTAGTTAGTATGGGGGCAGTGGATAATTAAACCACAGGAAAACCCCTAAAATTTGTGATAGGAAAGAACTCGTCTATGTTCAACCTTTCTGTCTTAGCAAATAGAGGTCTATTCCAAAATGAAGTGGGCTGTTTAAGACAATTATTAAGATCGTCTAATTTTCTGTATGTATGCAGCAAGTTCTTGAGTCACTCTTCCTCTCTTTTGAGTCTCTTTGATATGTCATAACTGTGTACACAAGGCCTCATGCAAAACAACCACTGGTTTATCATATTTGAAAAATTATTTTGATCCGCTGAATAAAAAGGCATGGACATGTGCAAAGAAATATTATTAGTGGCAGAGGCCTTTTGGTTTAAATTTATGCTATTTTTTTGTTTTAGGTAAGAACTGGGCAACAACATTCACTTTCTAAACTTGACAGCACTGGACAGAAATCTTCCAGTTTAGGTCTGGTGGACTCATGCAAAAGTAAGCACAAATGAACACACACACACATGCGTGCATGTGCACACACACACACACACACATCCTGCAATTTGCAGGACTGCAGCCAAAAATTGGAGTATACTGTTAAATGCTAATGTAAAGAGCAGCTGGAGGACAGTTTGCTGTGCACAGCTGCTATATGCATTGGTCTTACAAACCCCCCAAATTATGCCAACTTTTATCAAGTGCCGTCTATTGATACCTTCCTTATTTGCGTATATATAAGCATGGCAGGTGCTTGTAACGGTTCACTTGCAGGACAGAGAGAAGGAGGACATTGATAAAGGGCTTTCAAAATGTTTTTTTGCTAGTTCTTGTCATATATTATTACTGTTTTGAAAGGATTGTACACCAAATGACAACTGTGGCTTCAAAATGAACTAAGTTTGATTATGTTAAAGTGACATTCACATCCTTAGTTAAGGAGCTATAATATTTTTGCAATTTAAAATTTTCCTTTTGATCGGGAAAACAATCTCAAAATTGCTCCCTTGATGATAATATAACTGTGAGAAATCTATACTGATGACATTAGAGCACAGTTATCAGCCTCTTGTTCATACTGTTCCAAAGAGTAACAGGATCTTTTGCAGTGATTTATCCTCAAATATTCTTTCACAGTCAGAAATACCAACCTCTGTACAGAATAAAATGAGAGGACTTCTGATACGCAATTATCACTTAAGGACTCACACACCAAGTGAGGTGAAATTAAAGTTACATAATTGCATCATCTAGGCTGGAGAGATCTCTCAATCATGGACTTGCTTAAGAGTAATCACTTCCCTGGGTTCTGCTTGCAGACAAGACATGGTTTGACTGCTTACACTGTCTTCCTCTTCAACAAAGCTGGTCAGAGACAGTTTGTGGGAACCAGGATTTTTTTTTCCTAAAAATCATGTATCTAAAAATAAAAAGATTTTAAAACCAAAACGTTTCCTCACTCATATGTACTCAGGCAGAACATATTATCTGCTGCCTGAGACTGATGGACTAACTTGAGAAGTCAGTCCAAGAGATGAGAAGTATCACCTCTTATGTTGCTAATTTCCAAGATTCATTTGTATAATTTAATTTTGATTTAACTTTGAAGGGACCAAAAAGCGTATAAAGAGTTCAGCATTTAAGCTGTCATTGTCATGTCCTCATGGCTTTCATAACAATTCACAAACAGCATCTCAAATTGCTCAGAAACAGACTATCATTATTCTTGCATAGTTGGTAACTTTTCCCCACTGTTATTTTATTATACAGATATTAATGTGGTTAAACCAGGGGTATTGCAGTTGAACTTTCAAACACATAAGCTATTTTGTTTTATGGACCACAAAAAGCAAAACTTTCTAGTAAGCCATGTGACAGTGTTAAAGGTAGATGAAGTTCTGCCCAGGACACTGAAAGCTTTAAAAAGCTTTGGAGCATTTATCTCTGCTTCTTCCAGCTACCAGGAGAGCAGCTAACAGTATCATTTACAGAGAAAACAGCTAATTTTCTCTCTCTGTCTCTTGTCCCTTGCTCCTTGCTCCACAAATTTCATTGCAACTGTAAGTTAAAGCAGTGCTACAAAAGCCTGAAAAATATGAAATTGAATTATTGTACCTGGCAACTACAGTAATGAGTCGAGTGAGTTTAACTGAGAATAGACTAATGAACAGAATGTCTATAATCCATCAAAGGATTAACCAGGGCTACACAAGGCTTGTGATGCTGCAGGAAGGTGCATAGACTAAGGTGTCAGCAAGAACTGGACACCTGATGCTGATAATAGCTGACATTTTAATGTGAGCTTAGGATAGGGATAAAGTAACTACTCAGTTACAAAGTTTGTGAAAGATGCCTAATGTGAGATTATAAGTAATAGAAGAATGTGGAACATTACGTCTGAGGAACCAGTTAACTACATTCTATGGGATACTGCTGTTTGAACTCTTTGTCTTCAAGCTTTTGCGGGAGTGGATGACACATCACTAGTACATGCCTGAAACTGTGTTGACACCCTGGATAAAGAAACCTGTTTGATGAACCTATGCTGCATTTTTTTGGACATGTGAACCCAGCTGAGAGCGTCCAATCCTCACACAGTGGGTTTAGAAGCAGACTCTGGAGCTGTCACCTGTGACCAAGAGGGCAGCACTTTTTGGCTGGGGGACAGCAATCCCAGCCATCATGGTGATGCTTTTGGACTAGGGGTGTTGGTGAGGACAGACTCATGAAGGAGCAGTCAAGAACAGCATTTTGTTTTTTAATAGAGAACAAGGAAATCAAGGTCAAGGAAAATCATGGTGCAATTATCCCCATATGGCTTCTACTCCCTACATGGAGATTGTTATGAAAATTTTTAAGATAAGTGTAAGCAAAATGGCTAAACTGTGCTGAATTGTGTTAGAACCCACCAGGACAAACCCTCAGTGACCATGGAAGAACTCACTAATGGCCTTCTGCTGAGAGACATCCCTCTGCCAAAGATAATTCATATACAGGGATGATTCAAAGAACTGTATTCAGCCTATGATTAAATGTGTAATCATTGCTAACTGTGATATACCTCCAAGAGAGAGAGACTCTGAAACTCTAGGCTTCAAATCTAAATAATAGTGTTTCCCGGGTATTCTGAGAATATAATCCAGAGGTCTTGGTTTGATTACAGAAGTTTCTAGGACCCTGCTTCAAGGTTTAGGACCTTTCTAAAGCACATGGATGTACTTCAGTCAGTGGCCTGCATTTGAGGCAGGATTAACTTTTCTTCACAAATGCCTTTATGAAATGTTTACATGTGGAGTACACAAAAAATTGTATGTGTTTGATGATGTTTGCAGCATTAATGATATAGTATAGTGAGGGAGAACCCTTTTGATGGACTGATTTAAGAGGAAAGGGAATGGCAAAAAATCCCCAATACCCTTAGGAAGAACAGACTTGTGACAGGCAATGATAACAAAAGCTAAAATGATTCCTTAGGCTTGTATTTACTTCTTTATAACTACATCCCTCTTTCACCCTGGTAGGGCATACAAAAAACAGGCAACAAGTCTCATGCTTTACAATCTGGATCCAATTCTGAATTTCAAATTTTCAAGTATGAGGATAAAAAATATATTTGGTCTCCTATAAACCTGGGATACCTGGACTGATAGCAGGCTTCAAGTCGAGCTTTGCAAGGTGTCCCCAGCTGCACAGACACCTTATGGGGCTGTCTGGAAGGCATGGTGTGACCTCCATAATTAGTGGCATGGCATCTGAAGGAGGGAGCATGGTCAGAATGATGGGTGGTCAATGACATTATTTTTACAGATACCATTGGGAGACCAAACTCCCACAGAGGCATTTTATTGCTTCGTTATAATCTTTCACATCTGACTAAGGCTCTGACTCTGCTAAAGCTGAATCGCTCTGATTATCCCACCATTATTTCTGACCCTTTTGGCTCAGTAGGAAATGGTGAAATCCATTTCTAGTTACAACACAACAGACAGAGAGAGAAGAGTCTGCATTAACCTCCAAGGCATTTCACCTAAGTTGCTTCATAATGCTTTAATGAATGTAATCTATGTGCTTACCTAAAAGTCAAAACCAGATTCCCTCTTCACTGGAATATCCTGCAATCTAAGCCACATAGGAATTTGGTTTCAAGACTGCCCAGTGGACGAGCTGCAGCCCCTGTAGAGCTGCCCAAGGAGCCAGGCCTCCCAGGAGGAGTCTGGGGGCTCTGGCAGTGCGAGGCAGGTGGCTCAGATGAGCCAATAGCAAAAGAAGGGAGGGAAGCAGGATTTCTTGCATGCCCTTGTCTCTGTACAGATCCACATCACGTTTGTCTAAAATCCAGTCATATGTCTGAGATTTTAAAGGAATAAAGAGGGCACACATATGTGCTGTACAATAGATTGAGCCTGTTCTTCTCAGTGCATCAGAACAGCTGGATTTACGTAAAAATTGGAGAGAAAGCAATGAGGATTTGGTTAACGATCCACACAGCATGAATTTCACTTCACTCACATAAATCCTAAATAATAGGCTTTTACGGGATGGAATGTAGGTGTCAAAGCATGAGGCTATAGTGCTCTCCCTTCTAGTGCAGATGCTTCCAGCCCAGCACTTGACAGCCAAGGGCAAGTGACGGAGTCTGTGTTCACAAGAGCCTGGGTCTTTCCCCAGGACCGCTGCTGAGGGCTTCCCCACTGCTTCAGGTGGTAAAGGTCCCACTCTGGCCTGGAAGGTGCATTGAAGACCCTTTGTCTTGCTTTGTTCTAAGAGCTGACAGACTGAATGGTTGCTTTTTCTTTTTATGTAGAAGTAGCTGATATCAAACTTCAGCTGCTTGCATCTATGTTTAAGGACTGAGGACAGTTTGCAGGTACCTGTGTTGTACAGTGGGTTACCGCATGAGGGTCACTAGCTGGTGTTCTGGCCTCTTCTACCCAGAAGAGCACATCTAGCCTATAGCCATTTTCTGACCTGGAAAAAGACTGAAGTAAAACCAAAGCTCCTGAGCCTTTTGGGGTATAGCTGGCTGTACCACTGTTGACTTTGGTCTCTGCCATGTTGCTGGGCTGAAGCTCTGAACCAAATTGAACATAAATCTGAGTTCCAGCGTAGCTACAAGGAGGGTAGAGCACTGTGCATGTTTCCTCATCCATGCACTTGTTTCCTGAAAGCAGCAGCAGTGATTTTTACGTTATTTTTGTTTACTAACACAAACTTTGCACTTGCTCCCTCCCATTCCATCTTTCTCTGTTGCTTCCATGCACACACACACACACACATAGGAATGAAAGAACAAGCTCCCATTATGCATTCATTAAAATCCTGTAATTTAGCTGCAATAGCATTTAGTGGGGGCACACAAAAAAAATCAATGCTGGGAGACGACCACTCCAGGGCTAAGTAATGAAAGGTCTTTGGGAGATATGACAGAGTCTGCCCAGAGCAATCCCAAGAGCACCCTTTGGATAGCAGCACTAATTTCTGTATTTACCGAACACTGACAATTAAGAAAGCTAATGGAGATCAAGGCCCCACCCTCGTGAATGAGGTGCCTGTCACAGATGTGGCCTTCTTTTAGCAATTACCTTGCCTGTGTACACAGGTTGTGGTGGATGGATGGCATGAAGGCTCACAGGAAATACAATCATAGCATCATAGAATGGTTAGACTTGGAAGGGACCTTAAAGATCATCTAGTTCCAACCCTCTTGCCATGGGCAAGGACACCTCCCACTAGACCTGGTTGCTCAAAACCTCATCCAACCTGGCGTTGAACACTTCCCTGGGAAATTGGTGCCAGTGCCTCACCACCCTCAGACTGAAAAATTTCTTCCTAATGTCTAATCTAAATCTACCCTCTTCCAGTTTGAAGCCATTATGTCTCGTCCTATCACTACATGCCCTTGTAAAAAGCCCCTCACTAGCTTTCTTGTAGGCCCCTTTCAGATACTGGAAAGCTGCTATAAGGTCTGCCTGGAACCTTCTGCTCTCCAGGCAGAACAATCCCAACTCTCTCAGCCTGTCCTCGCAGCAGAGGTGCTCTAACCTTCTGATCATCTTCGTGGCCTTCCTCTGGACTCACTCCAACACGTCCATGTCCGTCTTATGTTGGGGGCTCCAGAGCTGGACACAGTATTCCAGGTGGGGTCTTACGAGAGCAGAGTAGAGGGGCAGAATCACCTCCTTCAACCTGCTGGCCATGCTTCTTTTGATGCAGCCCAGGATGCAGCTGGCTTTCTGGGCTACAAGTGCACATTGCCAGCTCATGTTGAGCTTCTTATCCACCAACACCCCCAAGTCCTTCTCCTCAGGGCTGCTCTTGATCCAGTCTCCACCCAGCCTGTATTTGTGCTTGGGATTGCCCTGACCCATGTGCAGGACCTTGCACTTGGCCTTGTTGAACTTCATGAGGTTTGCACAGGCCCACCTCACGAGCCTGTCCAGGTCCCTCTGGACAGCATCCGTTCCCTCCAGCGTGTCGACTGCTCCACACAGCTTAGTGTCACCAGCAAACTTGCTGAGGGTGCACTCAATCCCAACATCCATGTCACCAACAAAGATGTTAAATAGTACCAGTCACAGTACCAGCCCCTGAGGAACACCACTCATCACTGCTCGCCACTTGGACATCGAGCTGTTGACCAGAACTCTTTGAGTACGACCGTCCAGTCAGTTCCTTATCCACTGAGTGGTTCATCCATCAAATCCATGTTTCTCCAATTTGGAGACAAGGATGTCATGCAGAACAGTGTCCAATGCCTTGCACAAGTCCAGGTAGATGACGTCTGTTGCTCTCCCCTTATCCACCAATGCTGTAACCTCGTTGTAGAAGTCCACCAAATTTGCCAGGCACAATTTGCCCTTAGTGAAGCCATGTTGGCTACCACTGATCACCTCCTTATTTTCCATGTGCCTTAGCAGAGCTTCCAGGAGCATCTGCTCCATGATCTTGCCAGGCACAGAGGTGAGACTGACTGGCCTGTAGTACCCTGTCTTCTTTTTTACCCTTTTAAAAATGGGGGTTATGTTTCTCCTTTTCCAGTCAGCGGGAACTTCACTGGACTGCCATGACTTCTCAGATATGATGGATAGTGGCTTGGCAACTTCCTCCGCCAGTTCCCTTAGGACCCGCAAATGAATCTCATCAAGTCCCATGGACTTGTGCACCTTCAGGTTCTTCAGCTGGTGTCAAACCTGGTCTTCTCCTACAGTGGGCAGTACCTCATTCTCCCAGTCCCTATCTCTGCCTTCTGCAACTTGGGTGGTGTGGTTAGAGCCTTTACCAGTGAAGACTGAGGCAAAAAAGTTGTTGAGTACCTCATCTTCTCCACGTCCTGGGTGACCAAGTCCCCCATTTCCCTCCTGAGTGGGCCCACATTTTTCTTAGTCTTCCTTTTGTCACTGGTATACTTATAGAATGTTTTCTTGTTGCCTTGATGCCACTGGCCAGATTTAACTCTATCTGGGCTTTAGCTTTCCTAACCTGATCCCTGTCTGCCTGGACAATCTCTTTCTACAACACAGACCAGAAAGAAAGAGACACGTGAAAAGGGTGTCCCCAGAGGGTACTGAGAAATGGTTGGTGAATCAGGGAAAGGAAACCTGGAAAAAAGGGATCTTTCCAAGAGTTCTAGGTGTTTTAGGTCCTTGGTGTGGGGGATGGTCAGTTCCTTTCTTGTGTAAGCAAAGGCAGAGCCACTATGGATTTGGAGGGGAGCTCTGCTCCATACCACTGTGGAGAGCAAGCTGATGACCCATTTTCTGCATATCACACTCTCCCTTTGTAGTCTTAACATACATTTGCCCTGTGATTCAAGAGTACCTTTGCAGCACGGATAGACAAGCACAGGTCTGAGCAATTGTTCATTTCCACTGGCTTGGGCTTTGCACAACACACTGTGGGCTGAGAGTACCTACCAGGGATCCTGGAGCTACATTTTGGGGTTGCCTTAACTATCAAGACTTGCCCCCTAGTGCCCTAATCTCATGGTTAAACTTGGTTGGTGCCCTCATAGGAAAAGTAGAAAAACTCTGGAAAACAGGCAAACAAAGAGCCATGTAGAAGCTGCTGAGGAGGTTTAGCTGGACTTGGGGAGCAAGCAGGAGACAGATGAGGAGGCTAGAGTCTACAGGGCTTCCTGGTGAAATTTACTAAGGTACAGTTTCAGATGATAGAGATTTTCATCTGCATGAGACCAGTTGCATTTAGCCTGAAGAGTTGTATAGCTCAGCAAGTCTGTGGACCTTGATAGCTCTTCTCTGCTCACACGTGGGAGATTTCTTCCTGTGGTTTGGGTTGCAGCTTAGGCATCCCCTGTGAGATGAGGAACTCACCAAAGCCTGGAGGAGCCAGGCAGCAAGCAAATCTAAATCAATGGAGCACTGAGATTCCTTACTGACACCTTCATGTTTTTTGGTGCAATGGGTCCAGTGCTAAGTACATGATTTTGCATGTGGTAGAAACATTGATTTGGAAACTATTGACAAGAACAACGAGAGATGAAACATAATGAACACTGATATCAACTCATGCTAGTGGAAGCATATATATATATCCTAAATGACTATAAACACTTCCAACCTTGTGTCAGCAAGAACAATATTAATAGCAACAGTGACATAATGGATGGGGACCCAATGCTCATCCTTCATTAGGAAACTACGATGATACATGGAGAGATGTTCTCATATTTACAAGCCAGAAAACATAAATACCATTGATTTGCTTGTGGTTTTCCCTGATAGACTAGACTGTTTAAAGCTCTTCTCACAGAAAGGAAGGCAATGGTGTCTGTAAAGTCCCGCTAAGGATATCACTCACATCTTACCTTCAACCATAAATCACATCAAATAAACATCTTTTACATAGTACTGCCTTGGCCTCACTGAGCACACTTGACTAGATCATCTGAAAAAATAATTCATTTTAATTAAATTATGCAGTTTTAACAAAAATACAGCAATGACAGAGCATTGTTTAAGTAACATAAGTTGATCTGGGCTGAGCCTTCCAGAAAACAGAGGCTTCAAAAGCCATAAGTAAATCGCAAGGTGTTACACAGATGAAAGCCTACCTCATCATACTTCAGTCCACTACAGCCATTAACCTGGAGGTGTCCTTATGTGACATGAGCCCTGGCTTCATCAATAGCTCATTCACATTTCTTATGTTCATTTCAGAGGGAAAAGGACCCTGAAAAAGTACTAGTCTCTTCCAAGGGAAAAGGATGGGGCAGGACACACAGTGCAGGGAAAATGGAGCTGTACTATGGGGCTCTGCAATTTGAGTGCTGTCCTTTCCCTTGCTACCTTAGAGAGGGTAGCAGAAACACAAAGGAGCTGGTTCATCCCTGTGCTATGGTCACTTCATGACACCCCGCTCGAAACAATCCTCTGACTTGAAGACAAACAAACCATAGATATGGCAGGCTCTGGAAAGAAGCAGCACTGGAGCATTTCTTCATCCTCGTTCCTCACTACCTTCAGCAAGGCTTGGCAAGCTCATGTGCCTAAAGGGAATACTAGAGTGACTGTGGGACAGACATGAAAAGAGCCTACTGAGAGGAAGCAAAAAAAATGGCAGGTGAAGGAGAGGAGTAACCGAAGTGGTATGGTACATGTCTACCTACTAGCTCTCAGTAAAACAGAGAACCAGGTCTCAGTGAATCACGGGACAGAGGGTTGCATCCAATGCACACACCCTTGCTAGTCGTCTTAGCTTGCCTTGGAAAACCTATATTTGTCTGAATGCTTTTCTTTGATATCAGTTTACACAGAATTAGCATAAAGCACTATATCATAAAACATTTGTAGAAGTCCTAACAGTAAAGTTTTCCTCTTGTCTGTTAGTTCTTTATTTTCTAGGATCAATGATTTTTAGTCTAACAATTGTAAAGTCTGTACTCCTGCTATAATGCCCCAAACCCATATGCTAGTAACTTTAAAACATTCTCTTTCACAGAAGAGTGAAGTTTTTCTATGAACTGCATTGTGGGTTTTTTTCCCCTATCCCAATCTGAAAAATTCTAGTGAGGGTACAAAAATAACTTTTTTTCTTGCCTAATGGTAATTCGAATCACTAAAACAAAGAGGCTGGGATGTGAAAGGAATCCAAAAGAACCGTACTCCCAGCTCCAAGTGCAAAGAAGATAAGCACGTAGCTCCTCTCCGTTTCCATGAGATCACAGCTACACACTCCAAACTGTCGGTGAATGTTAGAAAATAGCCTGGAGAAGCTCTCAAGAGGTCATCTTGTCTATTCACTTGACCCAAAGCAGGATCAGCACTCTTTTCTCATTCTTGAGAGGTGCTTGTCTGCTCTATGCTTAAAAACCACCACTGGACAGAGACAACACAACCTTTTCAAACAGTTTTTTCCACAGTGTTACTGTCCTCAGAGAGAGAAAAACAATTTGCTTCTGCTTTGTGGGAGCATTTAGTATCTTTTTAAGACTTGTCGTGGCCCTGAATTCACCCTATTTCTTTTGAAGCTAAAAATCTTGATTTCTTACAAGTTCTTGCATATCACATTTTTTGGAAAGCTCTGAACATTTTTGTTGTTCTCATCTTGCTTCGGTCTAATTAGTCTGCAGTTTTCTGGAAGTGCCATGTGCAAATGAGACACAGTACCCCAATTAAGGCTGTGCAAGTGGAAGGATCATTTCACACATTTTGCCATAAGTCTACTAAAACTCCTTTCTGTGGTGTCTGCCTCATTCACAACAGCACAACACTACCGGCTTGCATTTCGCTTCCCATTCATTGTAACTCCTATACCATTTCTACTATACTAACTAGCTGTTCCATTTCCCTCCTGTGTTTGTGAAGCTGCCTTGCACTCTTCCAAACTCCATCCTCTCTTTTTTTTCAGAATTAATTTCTTCAGTTTCTCCAGTTTGTTTTTTTATTATTATCCTGTCCCCCCAGTTGGTGGCAGTGCCTCCCAGTTTGCTCACATGTTGCGTGTTTGCAGACATGCTTTCTATTCCAGCATATTGGTCATTAATTGCAAATCCATCATCTAGGGCAAATCTTCTGTGGTACCTCACTCAATACAAGCTTACAGTCCAATGATAAATCACTGGTAACAGCTGTCTGTCTCTTAACACACAGCTTATACTTATCCTAGAGAAATGTTATTGTCTGCTTATCTGAATGGCATTCTGCTAAGTCTGCGATTTAGAAACAAAAGAAATGGGGGAAAAAATGTCACCATCATTTAAACATTAACTAAGATTTAAATAAATCAAAATACGAGACTTTTCTTTAACTTGTCAGTACTTGCAATAACTTTACCATGGCTTCAAGTCCTGTTGGTATTCCTCTCCTCCAAGTAGACAAGTTTTCTTAAACTATATGCAACATATCTACACCTAAAATATTTCAGATCACATCAATGAAAATTCAAACTCACTTAGAATTTCTACAGCTTTTGAAGGGGTTGTTTATTCTGTAATGCAGATGCAAATGTTAATGTTCAGCATCTGCTATTGGTAAATACCACTATAAAACAGCTGTCTGGGGACACAAAAAACCCTCTGATCTGTCTTGAGTCTTTGACTAGCCTTAGCAACAAGCGCAATATTCAGTCTATTACAAGCTTTGGGCTTGTAGAATTGTGCAAGGATGCTGCAAGTCAGAACGCCTGGTTTTCTTAGGCAGAAAACCAGCTCTGCGCCCACACAGGGAGAGCAGAAGGGGAACGCAGAGAGCAGAAGGGGAACGCGGAGTCCCATCTCATTCTACTCCCACGGCTCTGGGGCCCATGGTGACCAGGTGTCATTCCTAGAGGGACTCCTCAGTCATATTTCCTTCAGTTTTGTTCTCATTGCTACTGATATCAGCATTATTTAGGTACGTTTATTCAATGAAGCTCTGAGTGGCAGTTTTGGCCTTGTAAAGGTTGCTGTCTAAGCTCAAAAGATGTAATTAAAGATGAGGATAGAAGCAACTTCTTGCCTGTATGCAAGAAGCATATTCTTGCTCTAATTCAGTCAGGATGAAGCATGATGAATCACAGTTCATTATTTTGACTTTCATTGTATTTATGCCTTTTGCAAGAACTTTAGTATATAAGTGCATGGGGTAAACACACACAGCTGGTGTAATAGCACAGATGCAGGCTTGCGTTACACTCATCTTTTCTGTCAATTCTTCATAGGGTTTGAACATACAAATTATAGCCTCAGCAATTTTCCATCTTGAGGGAGCCAGCAATGTCGCATTCAGAGACACAGACTCACAGCACCGACCTGTTTCAATGGCTCCTTTCAGCAAGCTCGGTCTCAGACCGTGGCTGTCAGTTAATAGGGTGACATTTCATGTTTGCCAGGAACCCCATTTCCTCCTTCAGAGCATCTCCTCCACATCCACTTTCAGATTGTGTCCCTGGTGAATGTCCTCCAGGGAAGGTGCAGGCACAGAATAAGACAAAGGAAACAGCATGCCATTTCACTTCCTTGCTCACGTTTTTCTTCTGTGAAGAAAATTTTGTGTCAAAACCCACATTGAACTGCCAGTATAATTCCCACGTTAAGGTTACTTGGAGTGTTGATTCCTCTATCTTGTTTTCACTCCATTTCAGATTGATTTCTACCACCTCAGGTTTTTGATTTGGTTTGGTTTTTTTTTGTTTGGGGGGTCTTTCTCTTCCAAGAAGTACTTCGAAAAAGAGGTACCATCATCAGGCCATGGATGAGAGTTATATTTAGAGTCCAGCCACAACCCAAGGAAAGAGAGTACAGAGGGATTATTTTTCTATCTTATCTTCTCCACACAAAACAGACCCAATGACCCAAGATCACAGTCCAGAATGACATGAAGAATTCATACTGGAATTACAGAAACTTTTAGCAGTGCTCAAATGCCATTAGAGCTCCATCTTCTTTGCCTGTGATGGGCATGAAGAATTTAAAAACAAAAATTTCATACCATCAGTCAGTTTTCTCTTCATAGAGCTGTGCTTTTGTAATGGCTCCATTTGTTGTTACTCATGGCAGAGTTTTCCAAAATACGTTTTGTCGTTTGTCAATCAATACACAGGGCTTTTTCTTATGGACTGCAAAATTAAGTATTTCAAGAAGAAACTGAGTAGGGGTTAGAATAAATACTTGCCTTGAAGGAGATTTGTGCATAGTGTTATATAAAATGTAAAATGATGTTATGATACCCTGGCGAAATCCACATGTTTTCTGGGGGACAGCATTGTTTACTTTGAGAGATACCTACTAGATAAACCATTTCTGATATACTAACATCAAATTAAAATTGAAGAAAAGCTCTGCTATGGAAATATTTATTACTGTTCCCTCAAAACAAGAATATAGAGTTCTCTTTTGACGGTCAGTTACGTAATGTTCTTCCAAAATCTTTGAAGTGGAAGAGGTCATTCTCATTTTTAAGTTTGAATACTCTCTAAAGACCACACAGGAAACACAGTACTACAAAAAATCAGTACATTTGCTAATAAAACTTTTCAGAAACTACACTTTGGAAGCTCATGCTGTGCCATGTCAGCCTGGGAGGAAATTAGAAAGAAATATGCAACCACTCCAAACTATGCTAACATTTCAAGATCGATTTCATCAGGTAGCCTCCTGTGACTGCTTGGTTTTAACCATTTTGTCCCTTTTGTAATTTAGGCTGGCACCAGGTCCATTGTGGTCAACAGGCTAGAAAGAGCTCAATAATTGGTAATCTTAACCCATAGTCATTTCCACTGCATTGACTTTTGTCAAAATCTTTTTGGGGTCACTCATCAGGTATTTTGTCTGCAATTTGTCTGTAACTCAGACTCCAAAATATTGGTGCAACCCTAGGACACTGGAATTAGGGGGCAAAAAGTTGACTGGAGCTGCAACAGAGTCGTCACGAGTCACAGACCCATAGGAAGTTTATTCTAATGTGCAAACACATCAGTGTGATGTTAGACATACGCTCTTAAAGAGCCCACTTACTTACCCTAGTGTCACTTCTTTATCTAAGCACTTGTAGTGAGGTGACCTGCACAGTGTGCCATATCACTGGCTATTTCAGTGTATAGTCAGATGCTTTAGCACAGACAGAATTGCAGTATGCAATGTGTGCAGTATGTAATGCTATACTGTGTCACAACTCTGTAGGAAATGAGAGATGCTGCATGTTCAGTTTAAGCTGTTCTCCATTTTGTGCCCAAGTTGGAAATTTGGAAAAATAAATGTGAAAGACGGTGGCATGTTTCTGGGCAACAGGTTTCTGTGTGTTAGAAGAAAATCCAGGGACCAGATAATGAAATTTGGCCTGTAGGTTCTTCAAAGCCTCCCTTTAAGGCATTTTGAGGTACATAAGATGGCTGTATGCTCTTCAGTCCTTCAAGTCTCCAGTGGCCACAGTGGTGTGGCTTCAAGGAGCCAGGCCAACCGAAAAGACTGATGCATACTGGCTGCTCTCCACACCCTCCAGAAATGGCCTTTGTGTGGAGAGCTGAAACACAAGGCAACACAAATCTGTTATGCTTTCTCTCTACTAGCAGGAAAGGTGGCTGCACAAACTACTTTTGTAGGACAGGTTTGTGCATCACTGCTGCTGTGTAGTGCAGAATTACAGAAGGGCAGCCAAGGATGTGCCCTTGCTTTTAAGAAAAGAGGCAAGTACTTTAAAAAAAAAAAAAAGCCTCTGTCACATATTGTATTTCAGTCCCATTCCATTGAACTGGACAGCTGCAATTTGTATTGAAGACTTGATCACTAGTGGTAACACTGTCAACAGCATGGCATTGCCATCTATAGACAGCAAAGAAAAGCCAGTCTTAGGCTAAGCAGCTTTACAGAGCTTTCTGAATTATTTTGAGGGGCACATAAGAAATCCCACAAAGGTAAGAGATGTAAAGGATCTGGCATCTCCTCCCAGACTGGAAGTCCTGTTTTGTCCCTTATGTATGTAGGACTGGGTCTTATCAAGGAATATTTGTTGAAACATAATTTTTAAAAATCAGAACAGTGTCCTTTCCACATCACCCTCTATAGCACATCAGCCACGGGTGAACAGATTGCATGCCAGTTTGGAAATGTTTTAGCTGTTCACATGTTTTAAAAATAACAGCAATAATTTGCAGCCAAACTAGTATTTGAAAGCTGTGGATAGAGAAATGTAGGGAGAAAGTTTGGACAGCCCTAATTTAACTTTATCAGAAATTCTCCAATTCCCATCTCTTTCAGATGGACAGAGTAGAAAAAAATGGAGATATTTAAGACTGCAGCTCCTAGAGAAGGGCTATTTCCATCCATCTTTCTGATTAGTCACAGTGTCAAGCATCTAGGAAGGGAGAGTCCTGCCCAGTTAGCACTTCACTTCAGGAGTACTTGTATAAAAAGATGTCTAACCTGGACCTGTCACTTAAGCGAGGCATGGCCAACCCTTTCTGAAATAGTTCCTCTAGCTGTATGTATGGTTTGGAAAGGGAGTGTATTATCAAAAGCATCTCAACAAAAAGCAAAATCAAGAGGCTACGACTGAGGTACACGGCTGCTGTTCTTTTATGTGCTGTTCCTCAGAGGGCAGAAGTCACAGTGCTCTATTTTACCCTGTTCAAAAAGGATGATGTTTTCAGATGTGGCAGCTGATTTTTAAGCACCCATATCTACATTTAAGCACTGCAATGAAAGCAATCTATTAACATTTAACCTAGCAATTATCCCAGATTTGAAGTTGCTGGTGTTTAGTATCGCTAATGAAATGGTTGACAATTAAGAATCTTCTTCATTTACATAGATATCCATAGTTAATTGTATAACTTTTATTCCCCATATAGACATTTGATTTTATCTTTTCTGTACAGTATAATTCTTGTATGTTAGCCTAAGTCCCACTAAAAGAATTATGAGCGATGGCAGGTTCTTAGGGACATTTTCAAAATAGGGAAAGATGCTCTGTTTTTGACAGCATGACTTAATTCACACTCTAATTTTATTCAGGTTTGAGAATCTCTAAAATAACCAACAGTGGGTAAAGTCTGTGAAACCAAGTTTGAAAGCAATATAACTAATTTTGTTTTCTCATGTTTCTGCCAATAAAAATTAATAAAACAAATCCCTAGAAAAGTTTCACAATTTTGTAATGTTCAGCACCCAGACAGAAGTTATTTCTTTAATGTGTTTTTAATACAGACTCCTCATCATCAGGGAGCACTCTGTCACGCAGAGAAAGATGGCTTTGCCCTTCATGCATTTAATGTATAGCATGCTCCTCAAGCCCTCTCATTTCAGTCTCTACATGAAAATACATTATCATGAGGGTAAACCACTTACTTAGGCAAATTGCCTAAGCAATTCAAGTACTGCCAGACAGAAAACTGTCTGGGTCTGCTCTTTTGCTCATTGAAGTCAGGGTCCTTCAATGAGGACAGGAAAGAGGGAGAGATCAGACAGAACAAGAATATTGTCTGAGAACTTATTTGATCTTTGCAGTCTTGTCTGGAAGACTTTATGAGATGCAGGTAATCTACATGGCTTTAGAAATACTGAGCTGAACATTTTAACAGGTCTTGCAAAAATAAATTCTTGCTGACTGTGTGAACTTGTTTAACTTTTCATTTTGTAGCACTTAGTACAGTGATGCAAACGTAGGGAACCCCCCCCCCAAATTACATTTAATGACATCCACAATAAAGAGATAATGAGAAAGGTGCTTGTATAATAGGCATATATAACATAAGATACATCACTTGGGGCCATTATAACTGAGACACAAAGTATTAAATACTGCATAGACTTTAGAAGGACTTGTCACTTTACGGATAATGCATTGGCTTCTTTGGTAAATCTGTGTACACACTGGGAACTCAGAGTTATAAAGCACAGGGAGGAAAAAGAAGGTCTGGCCAAACTGGATGTGTTGCTCAGACATTCACAGACATAGTGTTTGTTAAAAAGCAAGCAAGCAAACAAAAAAACAAAAAACCTCCACCTGATTTATTGGGATCTTTTGCATAGGATGATGTTCTCACAAGGAACGGAAGCTCTTGAACAGGATGGTCAGTCAGTGTCCAGATTATGATTGGAGTCTCTGTTGCAAAAGTCTTGGACTGGGCTGTGAATTCTCATACTTTATCTGAGCTCTGGTCCCACCTGAGCATGTGGTTGCTTCCTGTTGATTGTCTTAAACTACATAAAAAAGCATATCCTAATTCTCTTAACTATGAATAAAAAATTGTCCTACAGGACTGTTCCTGCACCTGCAGGACCAGGTTCTACTGATTACTTAAAATCACATGTGGTTTGGTGAGTCCTGCAGCAGGAAATGCCTGGGACATCACTGGATGGCCAGGCTCTCCACCAGGATGTTAACCGACACATGGATACAGGCAGGTGGTGCCTACTCGTTGCCCTTCACACAGCAGGACTGTATGAAATTCCTGCCTGGAGACTCCCACAACAATGCACAGGACTGCTTGTGGTGAAGCTGTGCAGCCCATCACCTCGCCTGCACTCAGCCCATAGGCAGAGGCAGGCTGGAAATTGTCAGAAGGAGGAAAAGTTCACTAGGAATCTGCATTTAATTAAACACATTCAATTAAGTTTTGCTGCCCTAGCAGATTGCAATCATGGAAATTCGCATGGAAAATAAATCTATCTTTGTCAACCTTTGGCTCAGGATACAAACGTCAAGGTCAAGGACTTTTTACCTGACTCCTTAACAGCTAACTGTATATTTCACCATAACCTATGTGTTTCTCAGGCGTACGTCTCCTACAAGGACTGTTCCTTAACTGCTAAGTGCACAGTATATATACTGAGCCATTGCAGTATCTGTCTCCAAAATTAAAATAAGATCACCGCTGGCAAGTGTGGATTTCCGTTATAGCTTCTTACACAAAGAACAAAAGATAGCCTTGAGTGGGATGGCTTCAATTACAGATTGAAGGGGAAAAAAACCAAGCTAGAAGGGAGAAACAAAGTGGAGGATCCCAGCCAACCAAATTAACTTAAAAATGAGGAAGCTCCAGAGTCCTCTAAATATCATGAGATTTGTTAAAAATCTGTGAGATTTTAAAAATAAATATTGGCTCTTTCTCTCCACTTTGGCTGGGTCTCAAAACAATTTGCACAGCGGAGACTCTGCTATTATCATCATTTCTCAGACCTCTGAGCACTTAGAAGTAAATTATTCTGTGACTCACAGTAAAATCAGAAGAACTGTCTGAACCAAAAAGTTGACCATGAGCAAAATTTTGGAGTGTGTGTTCGTCCATGCAAGTAACTACATCCATCCTCAGCCACCATCACAATCCTCACAGGGAAAGATGACCGGATTTGGAAATCTGTACATGTAGGATCCTGGTAGCTGATACGTAGCCACCATTAAAAATCTCATTTCCTCCCCAGCCCTGAGAAAACTGCAAGGGCTGCTAGAGCTACCCAGATTAGCACCAGATATTTCACTTTAAGGTTGTATTCTTAGCTATGCAAAAGAAAAAAATGTTAACTCTCCCTTGAACTGCTGATCATATATCAGATTGTTTATGTTTTTCTACCACAAGGACAAACTGTCCTTGAAATGCCGAGTGGTTCATAAAGTGAACAAATGATAGAAACTGTGCAGTAATGTATTACAGACAAATACAATCT
The DNA here is from genome assembly GCA_008921705.1 of Burhinus oedicnemus. NCBI lineage: Eukaryota > Metazoa > Chordata > Aves > Charadriiformes > Burhinidae > Burhinus > Burhinus oedicnemus. Next base: position 1,006,368 of record VFFE01007585.1, on the reverse strand, counting down.
GATAATCAGCACATTTGGAGGGTCTTGCATTTGACAAGGGTGTTTCAAATCACCTGTATTTATAATCTCACTTGCTGTGGCAGCAGGCAGATTTCTAGTCAACCCATTGTTTTTATTTTTTCACTTTGCGATCATTCCCAGTCCTTACAGCAAAGGTTATATAATCAGTGGGCAGGACTTCCATGGCAAAATTATATTCCTTATTGGTGAAGTTAGATTTAATTCAGAGTAGAAAAAAGCAGGGAAAGGAAGCAAGTTTTGCATGGCTCCTTTCAGGAGCAAAAACATTTTAATTTACACTTGTGATGCAGTCTTTGTTCAAGACACTGATCCAAACTAACCAGGAGGATTCTTGGCAGAGGGTCAGTACTTTCAGCGTGGGGACAGCCCCTGAAGCCATGAGTGGCAAAGCTCTAGTGGGGAAGAGCAGGGTCAACGCCGGAATGTGTCCTTTCAGCCATCCCTAGGGGCAGGCTTGGGTGACAATTGAGTGCCAGTGCCAAAAGAGCAAGGAAGAAAACAAAACACAAGTGAATGACAAAGAAGGAAAGACAATAGATACAGAGACAACAATTTATTTCTCTGCAGATCCATCTCAAAACCTTTTTTGGCTGAAAAGCTTTATCCTGAACTCTTCACTTATTTATGGTACCGATTTAAACAACCTTAACAGAAGGTCAAAAGCACATGAGATTGCTGTAGGCCTTTTGTTTCCAGTCTGGTGTCTCGTTTCCCTCAAAGATCACTCACCTAAAGCCTACACAGCAGCGGAGCTGAAAGGCTAGGAGGAGGAGGTAGAAGGAGAACCAGGAAGAATCATTTTTTTTGTGATACCACAAAAATTCAAACACTCTTCTACAGAGATCTCCACTGCTTTTGAAGTCAGCAGAAGCAGCAACTCTTTTACAAATCACACCCTGTTCCATTTACTCTGCAATTTGCCCTTTTTTCACAACTCTGCTCTAGTGCCTGGCTGACCACTAATGAAGTAGAGTTGAAGCCTGACATTAATTCCAGACTGTACCGATTGTCTTTCCTCTCACCATCCCAGGACAGCACTCATGATTTTCTGTGTGAGAGACCTATTGGCAAGTTTATTTCAAGGGTTCATTACCTTGCAAGGCAAAAAATCATAAAACAATATTTTGAATGGTTTCTGCTATATTTATGAAAAGATAAGAAAACCGTTGTTCTCTGAATACTCATGCCAACAAAAGCCATTCCAACAGACCTCTGCTTTGAATAAATAGAAGTTATTTTCTAATAGTGCAAATGATTTAAGAGGAATAACAAAATAACTTAGAGCATAGTCAGAAAAAGTTTATTTGCAAACGGCTTCCAGCTGTCCTGGGACTTGCTTCGTAAATTATTACATCTCTCCAATGTAATTCTGCTGCAACTGAAGGCTTTTGGACTCCAGCAATGTACTTAAAACTACCTATTTTTAAATACATATTCTAGTCCCTCTGACTTCAGTGGGATTGCTGTGTTTAGGGTAAGGCATGTGCTAAACTGCTGCATTAAATCAGGCCCCAAGGTGGAGGTCACTTCACTGTGCATTTGCTAAAGAAGAATCACAGAATCACAGGGGTTGGAAGGGACCTCTGGAGATCATCTAGTCCAACCCCACTGCCAGAGCAGGGTCACCTACAGCAGGTTGCATAGGATGGCATCCAGGCGGGTTTTGAATGTCTCAAGAGTTGGAGACTCCACCACCTCTCTGGGCAGCCTGTTCCAGTGCTCTGCCACCCTCAAAGGAAAGAAGTTCCTCCTCATGTTCAGACGGAACTTCCTATGGTCAAGTTTGTGCCCATGACCTCTTGTCCTGTCACTGAGCACCACTGCAAAAAGACTGGTCCCATCCTCCCGGCACCCCCTCTTTAAGTATTTGTAAGCATTGATGGGATCCCCTCTGAGTCTTCTCTTCTCCAGACTAAAAAGACCCAAGTCCCTCAGCCTTTCCTCATACGAAAGATATTCCAGTCCCCTAATCATCTTTGTAGCCCTCTGCTGTACCCTCTCCAGCAGTTCTCTGTCCTTCTTGAACCAAGGAGCCCAAAACTGGACACAGTACTCCAGATGCGGTCTCAACAGGGCAGAGTAGAGGGGGAGGATAACCTCCCGCGACCTGCTTGCCACACTCCTCTTCATGCACCCCAGGACGCCATTGGTCTTCTTGGCCACAAGGGCACATTCCTGGCTCATGGTCATCCTGTTGTCCACCAAGACTCTCACGTCCCTTTCCACAGTGCTGCTTTCCAGCAGGTCAGCCCCTAACCTGTACTGGTGCATGGGGTTATTCCTCCCCAAGTGCAGTACCCTACACTTGCCCTTGTTGAACTTCATGAGGTTTCTCTCTGCTAACTCTCCAGCCTGTCCGGGTCACACTGCATGGCAGCACAGCCTTCTGGTGTGTCAGCCACCCCTCCCAGTTTTGTGTCATCAGCAAACTTGCTGATGGTACCCTCTATCCCTTCATCCAGGTCATTGATGAATATATTGAAAAGGACTGGACCCAGTACTGGCCCCTGGGGAACACCACTTGTCACAGACCTCCAACTAGGCTCTGTGCCACTAACCACAACCCTCTGAGCTCTATCTGCCAGCCAGTTTTCAATCCACCCTATTGTCCATTCATCCAACAAACACTTCCTAAGCTTGCCTGTGAGGAAGAAAGCCTTTCACAATCCAAATGACTTCTTAGCCACGGTCTGTTTCTAGGAAAAGCTTTTTAGCACGGGCAAAAATCTTCTTATAAAAATATTGCACTTATTTTCAACAATGTCCCCCAAGTATTGTGTAACATCACAAGTCTACTTTCAGATGCTTTACTGTAGTGCTGTGACACTTACTTTCAACTAGAATTATTCAAGTCTAATACCTGAAGGTGTATATAGCCACCTACATAAGATTTTCAGCTTTACTGAAAAACAGGAGCTTCTCCAACAGGAAACACAGACACACACTCAACAAGTCTGAAAAAGTCACTATTTAAGTCCTCACATGCAGATTTTATTGCGCATTTACTCTGGACACTTTTACTCTGAAACCTCATTTAGCTGAATTTCAATTGTCTAAGATGCCCCATCATCTGAACAAGGTTGTTATCTCCAAATGTCAATAAATTCTTCTGAAAATTGTCTTTATTACCACAGCTTCTTGAATATCAGTTCAGTGGAACAATTTAAACATGCTATTAAAGCAATGAAGGTTCCATGCTGCATAGTATTTTATTACTGTTATAAGTCAATAAAACTTTAGGTGTGTGAGTAATCATATAATTATAATAATTAGAACTATTTGCATTTTTCATGTTGCTGCTGTAAAATACAATTAATTGAGTGACACCTATCTCTTTCTATGTTGTCTTAGGCATATTTGCATAAAAATTCTTCTTTTAGCTGTAGTACATCTTAGTGTTTCTATTCTGAGACATAAAAGGAGAATTCTAGGTTTTCAGGTTTTTGTTTTCCCTGTCTGATACAGAGTTTCACCTGAGGCCTTTACAAAAAGTGCAATATTTTTCCTCATAGCAGCAATTTAGCCAGAGGTTCTACCAGAAACATACCCAGAAAAAAATATTTTACTATAGACCATAAAAATATGGTCACACTGAGGATGGAAAAAGCCCAGTGTTGATTCATTTTAGGTCAATCTGTTATTTGTTTGCAGTTTGTAACAGATAACAAGCAATATTGAAAAAGAGATGTCTTTTTTATTTCGGAATAGGAACCCGGCCCAGGGAGACACCAGGTCTGCAAATGCTGTTCACCCCACAGATGTGGGATGCTTGGCTGTTTTCTGTAGCTACAACTAGGGTCATCCCCATAAAGTCCAAATTACAAGGCCATAAAATACTGCCCTGTAAAAAAGCTGAAAGATTAAAAGCTACAAAACCTACAGGACGCCCTAGGAAGATTGCAGGAGATACCAAAGCTTTTTCATTATTATGCACCGAAATAGGGACGGCTGTGAGTTCAGTCAAGATGTGTATCTGGAAGTCTGTGTGTATATAAGACTAAATCACTACAAATCCTGGTGTGTATATGCCTTTTAGCTCAAAGACAGTTCATTTAATTTCAACACAGATCTTTTCCTGATGAAGCAGTTAAATGGAAATAAATCGCCTTTAAGAAGGGAACAATACTATCTATGCACATTCTTTACCATAGTTCAACAGCTAAATCTGCTGAAAGTCATGACTGAAATCCATGTTGAAGTGTACACAGACTGCCAAAGAAACTTGGGAAAAAAGATGGAATGGTAGAACTGTAGAATAATTTAGTTTAAACAGGACTTCCAGAGGTCATCCAGTTCAACCTTCCACCTTCAATCAGGTCCAGATAGACAGGCTGCTCATGGTCATGTCCAGCTGAGTTTTGACTTTGTTGCTTCCAAGGATGGAGACTCCACAGCCTCTCTGAGCACCTGGTCCTGTGTTTAGCTAGCTGTATGGTGAGAAAGCTTTTCCTTATACTAAATCAGAATATCCCATTTTCCACCTTGTGTCTTTTGCTTCTTGCCATCTCACCACGTATCTTTGAGAAGTCTGGTGCCATTTTTCTTTGTAACCTCCCATTATCTGTAGAAACTGGTGTTGGGCAGACCAGATAAGAGTTGCTTCTGAAAGAAGAAAATTGACTGGTATTTTTTTGTTGGCACGGGTTAACTTCCTGTGGTCGTAACAGAAGTAACACAGTAGGAACTCAGATGTGGATAGTGGGATGGAGGGGTATGTTATTGACACCAATGTAGCAGAGGGCCAGGAAAAGCAAGAAATTGTCCTAACTGGGGCATCACAGTCCTTGTAATTTGATAGTTGTGCCCTGACAATTTAAATGTTTTGTTGATTGACTGAATAGCATAACTCATGCAATAGTGGCAGATTAAAGGCCATTGCAGCAGCTCTCCCACACTTTGGTTGTGAGAGTGATTAAAATGACAGGTTCAGTTCAGAACGCCCTGCACTGGAAAACGCAACTTTACTTGAACTCTTCTCTGCAACAATATAGGGAGAAAAATATGACCAGTGAAGACACTGGCACTAGTCATCAGCCTGAGGATGATGAGGTAAGCTGAAGGCACCATGACCCAGAGAACATGGTTCAGTGGTTAAATGTTTCGTTTGAGTCCCAAACTGGCCTTTGCAAGCTGCTTCCCACATAGCTTGCTTTTTTGCTTCTGCTGCTGAGCAAGGGCTGTGATTTGATAGGCATGTCCCTCTGCCTACCTTTCTCCTGTGCTGGGTCACAGCCAGCAACTCTGCGTGAGGCAAGAAGTGTCGTCCCAGGAGGGTGTCCGTCCTCTGGCCTTGTCCCAGCTGATCCCTCCACTCCCTGCACTCAGATGCCCTGCTGTTTCTTTGACAGAACATTTCTGACTGGATACTGAAAGTTTCATTTAGAAAAGCAATAGTCAGAAGTGAAAACGCAAGCAGATGAACCTGGACACCTGATTTGGGGGTCTCATCTGCATTTTCTGGGACAAGAGTTTAGAGACAAGTGGAACACATCTGCCTCCTGCATAAGCAAAGAGCCAAGATTAGCTGTGCCTGAGGGTCCTGGCTGAAATGCAAGCTCCCACACAGATTTTGTTAATTTGGTCATATTAATTTAAGGAAAAATAGTAGGAAAAAAAAAAGGGTTTATGCAAAACACAAGCCAGGGGCTTACATAAACGACATCTGCTCCAAAGCCAGCTTGTAGTCCTGCCCTGGTCTGCTCTGGTTGGTAGTAAGGACACGTGGACAACAGCTGTATTATCTGTTGTGTGTCCTACCTTTCTCAAGACTGACACTAACACAAATCACTTCACTGGCACTAAAACACAGCTACACCTCTCAGAAAGTTTTTAACAGGGATTACCAGAAAATACCACATTCTTACAAGTGTGAGAGTCTCACATCTGCCTAAAGTCTTAGTGGGAGTCAGATATGTGGGTTTACTTCAGATGGGTAGGAGCTGCTGTGGCTTTAGGTCAATGCCTCCCCAAAAGCAGCACAAGACTTTTTTGACAAATATGAGGGCTGACATTTTGCCTGGAAAATGGTGTGTCCAGAACAGCAGCTTGCCCCAACACAGCGGGTTCTTGGATTTAGAAGTTGGAAGGTGTAACATCACATCATGCATTTTCTAATGGCAGCATGTGGAATGTATCCCTTTCTGCTGAGGGTTCCTGCTGCATGGGTAATCCATCAACTTTATTTGACAGACATCGTTTTTTTAGAGAAATGGCTTTTATTTCAAAACAGCCACATAGCTATAGCTTCCTCAAAAACAAGTTACTATAGTGTTCCCTGTTGGTTTCTTCATGAGGTTCCTCAAGAGGATGTTAGTCTGAAGAACTGGCCTTCCCAGAGGGACATAGGGAACTGGTACTTTGTTTTCATTCAGTGTTACTTATATGGGGTGCCATCTGAGCAATTGAGCAGTTTTGGCCGGACAGGCAGAGAGAGGGGAGCAACCAGCCTTGCAGCAAAATTTAATTGTGTTAATGCGAAAATAATGCATGGGTTTTTCGTCTGAATTACAAACATTCACTTTTTTTCCTTAGTGCGGGTGCTCCCTCCCTCTCTGCATCTACATTTATTTTACATATAAGGTATTTTACGTCCGCTTCCCTTAACTTTATGTATATGTGTGTTCATGTCCATATACATACATACCTAGGTACAGGTATAGACAAAACCTATATATATAGAGGCTACCCTGTCTTCTGTGCTGCCTTGATACTTCAGAGAAAATTCCTCTACTGATTCCAATTGGCATCCATGTCTTATTGTCTGCCATCTTCCAACTAGCATGTTGTGCCTTCCAAATGATCTTTGAGCCTTTAAGCAAGTGAGAATGGAAGAACAAGAAAAGAAAAGTTCTTCAGTGTTGAATCTGTTTTTCACTGTGAACCTGTCCTCCTGCATTCACTTGAAAGACTTAAGCCTCCCTAAAGAATTTGTTGAGATGGCGTGGAAGTAGCTGCTTGAAGTGATTAAATACCATGTTCTCCAAATAAATGTCCAAGCTGAAATATGTCTTGCTTGAGAAACAAAGAGAAAGAAAAATAATTTTGTGTTATTATTAAAAATTCACCCACAATCTGTCATTATGCTATCAAAGATGAGCAGAATAAACATGACTCAAGTACATTTAAAGATGAATAATACAAATTAAGGTAATGGAAGTAAATAAATTTACTGCATTTTCTGAAAAGGAAGTGAAGTTACGGGAAAGTTGTTGGTCAAATGCCGTATAATGACACCTACAATACGTTAATTATATATATGTTAAATCTTACAGAAGAAAATGGCTCTTCATTTGACAGGCATTACCTACAATATTAAAATTTATCTAGAACACTGTAGGACTCCAGTAAATCTCAAAGCATATTTGTCCTTGCTTTTAAGAAAAAATTTAGGCCTAATGAAATGCACAAATGAAAAAACTTACTGGCTAAAATACTGGGTTTGTTGCAGTCAGTAGCAAAACTTCCATCTAATTTCAGACATTTATCAGATTTTTCTATACAGCTACACAGAAGAAACTTAAATAATGTATATACCTTTTACATAGTATTGTGGTTTACACAGAAGTGTACATAGACGTTTCCATGCACAGTTACTGTATTTGAGGCAAGAATATCTTCAATTACAAGATGACATATCCATTTTTAGTACCCCAATAAATGAGATTTCTAATAAACTAGATAAGAAATTAAAATATTGCCTCCTGAAAAATTCAGGATTTAATTTCTTTTTTTCCTTTTGGACTTAATAAAGCTAGCCCACTTGCAATTTTAAGGGAAAAAGTTGGGGGTTCATCACTGATTTTTAAAAATTTAAGTTCTATTAGGAAAATATGTGTGTGTGCATTTACACTTACATATGTAAACAGATAAATTTTGCCCATACACAAATTTTCACGCCAAAAAAATTAACACTCCATAATGACTTTAAAGTCGCCTTCCCTCTACTTCTTTTCTGTTTGTCTGCTTTCCCTCCCTTCCAGTCTGCTCTTTGCACACAAGCTGGTGCACTATACATAGCTCTGAAATTGAGTGGTGTCTTTAAAAATGCAAGTTTTTCTGGAAGCAGCTCAACATGGCAGGCTTTCTGCAGTTAGGGACTTACAGGGACTGTGAGGGCAGGCAGGGAACAGAGGCTGCGGCTCAGGTGGCCGAGGGGAAAGGCATCGCTGGCACGGATGTTCTTTGGCATTTCCACAACTCCACAAACAACCTTCCCCATGTCCTTTGGATTTCTCTCAGCTTCCTGCCCACCCCAGCAGCCTTCAGCATGCACATCTGGTCATTGGTGGGGCTTTTCTGTGCTACTAGTTTAGTTTGGTCTTGCTTACGCACAAAAGGGGAGACATGACAATCTTGATTTTTTTGTTGTTGTTTGAGGAGGGTTTTTTTGCAAAACTCAGCATAGGATCGTTTCAGTGGTGTGTCTATATAGGTGGCCATATGTACCGCAGTCCCTTGGACTTGCAGTAGTCATCCCCTGCCTGTGGGCCAGCGCCTACCTGGTGGCAGCGGAAGATGAACATGCACACGTGGAGATCTTGTGGGAGGAGACCATCCCAGAGCTCAGGGGACTCATGCTGCAGACCCCTTCACCTCCAGGTGTTTCAATGTGTTGCAGAGGTCTGAACCAAAACAGAGGCACATCCTAGAGACTAAGTCTAATGTAAAAGCAACACTTTCCCATCTGCCCCAAATCTCATTCTCAGCTATCCTGCCACAAGCACTGAAGAGTTTCAACTCTCATCTTTCTGGAGGACATGCGAATTTCAGCCAGAAGTTAATAAAGCAGGCTTCAATTGTATCACTGAGGTTTGAATCTCTTCAGAGTGATCCGGCTCAATTTTATGAATCCCTAGTCCCTATTAATATATTACATCGGAATTAATTTCCCCCTTCCCCTGTTTCCTCAGATATTATTATGCCTTATTGCAGTTACATAAATTCACTACTCTAATCCCATCTTCTTGGTTATTAGGTAATGTGGTATGCTCAAAGGTGACTGGGTGATTGAAATTTCATTATTTACTTCATTTAATATCCTGAAATAGAGCTTAACATTTGAGTTGTTGTGGAATATAAAACAAACAGAAAAGACCCAGACAAAGTCAACATGGAGGGATATTTATTTTTACTGTGATCAGGCCAGTTTACCACAGACTGTGAGAGGAATGGCAGAGGTGACACACACCCCCCTTGCTGCAGTACAAACTGGCAGACATTAGAATGATTGTGAATTGAACCAGTCCTAAAATGAATATGAGCTCACGATTGACACAGAGGCCAAAGAAAGACCCAAATCAGGCCACCATTATTTGCTTCACAAAAACACTGACTTCTATTTTGGTGCTCCTCCATTAAAGGTATTTTCTTAACTAAGAAGGAACTCTTTTGACTTGCAATGCCACTAAAAAAGTAGCTGGTTTAAATCCATCAAGTTACTCAAAACCTTTGCTTGTCAGTCGCAGTGAGACAGGCCACCATCCCTTTGAAGAAAGAGAGTGGTCATCCTCCAGAGTCAAGAAAGCATCACATCTGGTTGAGGTGCTGGAGAAGGCTCCACTGCTAAGAGTCTTGCACTGAGCTCAAAGGTGTTAGCTGCTGGGAGTCCAGAGTGGGCTGATGGCTGGGAGTAGCACGGCACAGGGGAACTGGAAAGAAATGCATCCTCATAGAAAGAAATCATGGCACAGAATAGGAGGTGCTGCCAATTGTATGGTCTCAGGGCCAGATTTGGCACCCACGTTGGTTTTCCGCAGGTCTGTTGTTTTGGTTGCTTTGGTTTCTGTTTGGTTCATCACTTGAAATCAAATTTTACTGCTGTTTCTGGAAGATGTGGATAGAACAAAGGACCCTTTGCATTTAGACCCCTTCTATTCTGTGGGGTCTTACCAAGCCGCGCTCAACCACAGCACTACTAGTCGGTGTCAAGGGGGGGAAAAGATGTATAGCAGCAGAGACTCCCTGTTCTCTACTAAAGTCTGAAAGTGGCTTTTATGAAGCCCATAACCCTGTTGTAGACTGGTAGGTATAATTACCTTGGCTCGTATCAGATCTTTGGGATTTGTGGCCTCTCATGAACCGAGAGGATTTTCCTCAGTTTTAGGTTTTCAGTAATTCCGTCTTAGTGGTAAATATAGCAGTATTTATCTACCATTTTTATCAGTTCAAGGTACAGAAGGTGAAAATAACTGACAAAATAATTTGAAGCATGCCTGCAAATCTCCCTACAAGATGGCAGAATACTGCAGATACTTGATCAGCCATCAGGAATCATTATTGGGTTAATTTGTGTGAAATGAAAGAAGTTGTGAATACAATCTCTTAAACAGCACTCAGCTAAATGGGTTATTTTTCCATTGGTAGCAATATTAGCATGTATCTTTAGTGTACTGAAGGAGGAAATGGCAAAAATGATCACAGTCATCTTCATTTTGTTGCTGGAGAAACATGATGAGCGGTGAATGATTCTTAATATCATAACTGTCTATATAAAAGGAGATGAAAGTGTAACTGGAGAGCATTGTTCATTTTCATTCTTTCTGAGATCCATCATTCTAGCATGCTCTTTTCTCTTGCTTTCCTAATACTTTCATATTTGATACACGAAACATGGAGAAGCAAATCTTCAAATATTTCTGACATGCAAATAGCTATTCCTTCAAACATCTTGAAAATCAAAGAAAACATTGTGGGCAATTTCAATAAAACAACTTATTAAGTTAAAATGAGTCTAAATATATTTTGTGTTTCCTCTCTTGTATGGTCTAAGCAGGTGTGCAATTAACTACATAAGTGCACCACACAAGTGCATAGAGAAAAGTATGTTGTGGGTGGAATGCACAACTTGCCATGCAATCACCTAGTATTGAAAAACCACCGCATTTTCTGAACACACAGGCTTCTTCCATCTGCTGCAGCATTCAGCTGAAAAAGCTGCAGCTGTAGCTAAATTGCTCAGTAAAATCTCCATTCTCAGCACCGGGAGGGACATACACCATACCTCTTCAGAATGACTGTTGTTGCTTCTGATTTGGCCATTGAGCTGTGTTGATATGGCAGGTGATAAGACAGAAGTTCAACACAAATATCAAAGTGCTCTCCTATTTGCTGATCTTTATTTAATGATCTGGTAATGTTGGTCTGGCAGTAACATAACCAGTAGAATGGGCATGGCAGAGAGAGGCCTTGCAAAAAAAGGAACATTATTGATGCCAGACCTTGTTCTGTTCAATACACTGCATATGGCTGCCTACCACATCCCCAGGAAGCTGCTCTGATCTCTCAAGCATCAGCTTGTGTTGGCAGAAGTGTAGTGAGGATGCACTGAGTTCCTCAGGGGTTAGTTGGATACAGTGTGAAATGGAAGGCTTTCACTTCTTCTTGACTTCTTTGTGTGGCCACTAAGGGTTTGTTCTTTACCCCAGGAGAGCATACGGATGGTTTTCAGTGGATACCATTCCATCTTATGAAAAAGCCATAGCTCAGTCATTCCTTTTCAAACATAAAATGTCTGTAGCAACCCTTGGGGAATAAAAGAGGGACTTCTTGGAGTCTGTTTTCCTTGGGCGGTGTCCTGGACCATCACTGACAGTCTGGCTCTTAAAATCTTCCACTAAGGCAACTCAGGCTGCTTGAATGCTGTCTGTTCCCCTCCATTCCTTACAGCTAGAATTGTTTCTCTGAAACAATGCTTCAAAGAAGAAAAATCTTCCTTGTTTCAAACAAAGCTGATAGGTAGTGCATAAATCTTTTTAGCAATTGTTCATATTGTGAAAGACTACTATCATGTCCACTCCTTCAGTTACACTTTCTCAACCTAAAGAAACACAGTTCTTTCAAGTTTTGTACAGTGGTGATGTTCTGCAGACCTTTTCATTTTCTTTTTTGACTCCTCAAGCTTCTCTCCAATCCTTCCTATAAATTTCCTAAAGCATAATGCCTTAAATAAAACATGTTTATCTAGCTGAGGCCCACCAGATGATGTATGGAAAAGAATAATTTCTTCCAGCATCTTACACATGACATTCTGCCAGTATATTACAGAATGAGACTTCCTGGGTTTTTTCCCCAGCGACAGCAGACTGCTGACTAAGGTTGGGTTTGACTTCAGCTGTAACTCACAATCCCTTTTCTGCATTATTGAAGCTTGCTAGTTAGTCTCCTCATTTCTGTGCTTCCTTTTCCTCACGAAAATACATTCCACTTGTGTCTGTTGATCTTCATCTTTAATTTCAGACCATTGCTTCAGTTTATTAAGAATTTTGATCCTTGATTCTTCAGTATAATTCAGCCCTCCTGGCTCAGCGTTATCAATGAATTCCAAGTGAATTCTCTAGACCAAGTCATTAATGAAAATGTTGAATGAAGCAAGCTCTGCAGAGACACCTATATGGTTCCCTAGAATAAGCTGCCAGTTAGCAATCTATTAATAATTCTTTGTGTTATAGACCAACCAGCTGTGTGCATTATGGTGATCTCTTCTATACTGTATTTTCCTTTTCTAAAGAGCACACCAGGCCCAACACTATGTAAGTCATATTAAAGTCAATATATGTCACACCTGCTGCTTGTCTTTATTCACTTGGCAGTTATCTCCTCAAAGATGTAACCAGATTGGTCTGATGTGAAATATTCTTAACAAATCAATGTTGGAAGTATTTTATCACATTCATTCTCCTCTAGCTGTTTACAAATTGATTATGCAATCATCTGTTTTAGCATCTTCCATGTATTAAAGTTATCTTGATAAGTCTGTACTTCCACAGGTCATATTGTTGTCCTTTTATTAATAGTAAGTACTGCATTTGACCTTCTCCTGTGCTTAGAGATTTTCTCTGTCCTTCACAAGTTATTGAAGATAATAACTAATGGTTCAGAAAACACTTTGGCTACTCCTAAAGTTCTCTAGGCTGAATTTCAGGGACTTCTTTACAGTGAGTGTTTTTAAATTATCCAGATTTTTCTAGCCTTTCTTACTATGCCCTGTATTCATCTCTGTGTTAAAAGTATTTGCACTAGGCAAACACCAGTGGGCACATCAGTTTTCCACCGGTGAAATGAAAACAGAATTAGTTCTCCAAGGTCCAATTTAATACCATGCAGCTAACCTAGCTGTTTATCATTCCTTCATGTTTATTTTTAATCCAGTGACAGCATGCAGTTAACAGAACAATTTTTGGCACCTCCTGTTTTCTCCAGCTGTTTAAATATGTTTTTGTGGTTTCAGCTTCTTTGAACTGCCTCCTGTGCTACAGATTTGTTTTAACTGACTGTTTGTAGAATATATTTAGTCAGAATTTGCTGTAATAGTTATTAATGGGTTACAGTTCATGAGCTACATCCATCATTATTTAATTAATCATTTCCAATGGTATTTTTTTTGGCCTTCTAGTACAACAGCTGCACATCTCTAATGTTTTGGGGACAACAAATCTTCAGAAAAAAGGGCCCTGGGACTAGCAATGGTTGTTGCGGTTATTTCCTTAATCTTTCAACATGTGCAGAAGGTAATGTGGCCCAGTGAGAAGCTGTGCAGCATACTTTTTCAAAACAATGGTTTTTTTGTGTTTTTAGGAGGTTTGTTTGGTTGTTTTTTTAAATGGAGACTGAGACAGAAAGCAACATTTGGCTGAAAAGTTTCCCTAGTGCAGGTGTGTGTGTCCTAGCTGCACCAGTACAGCAGAAGACGAGTAGTAGTTTCTGTGCCTGGAGGAGAGGTGCCAGGATGCTTTAGCTGTGCATACAGTTTATACTGGGGGAGAAATGCAATAGTGAGCATCCCGCAAAACACCTCTCCTGGGGGCTGGCATGAAGGGAAGCAAGCAAAAAGGTGGGAACATGTTGCCCAGAAAAGTTGTAGAGTCTCCATCCTTGGAAATATTCAAATGTCACTGGAGATGACTCTGAGCAACCTACTGTAGCTGACCCTGCTTCAGCAGGTGGTTGGACCAGGTGATATTCAGAGGTCCTTCCCGACCTCTGTGTTTTTAGGTGACCCTGTGAGGTGGCACTTACCTCAGCCCTGCCTTCTATTCCTGTGCCTGAAAAAGCAGCCCTTCATCTCAGAGGAAGAGGCCAGAACAGTTTCTATGATCATATCCTATTTTCTGTCACACATACTTTCCCAAAACTTTTGCCAGTTCCAGATGAAGTCCACCACGCTGGGTTTCTGGTTCAAAGCTGATCTCTTAATTATAATAATTATTATTCTATGTTTTACTTCAGAATGAATAAAATGACAGTATATCAAAATTGTTCTCATGACATGGTTAAAGACGCACCCTTTGTCCTGGTTACAATAAGTACACTTCACAGTGTACACTGTTCAGTATTTCATCTTTCTGTTGCCCTGTTGTTAGATTTTCCTTTGAGTGGTTGTTTCAATAAACAAGGAATTACTGGAAATTACTTTATCCCAAACTATTTCCTTTTAAGATTAGTAAATCTTTCCTTAACTTTTTGTTGTATAATATTCCTCACAAAATCCAACTTATTTTCCTTTCCTTTTTTTTTTGTACTAGTTCCACATCAAGTTATGTGAGGGAAATAATGAATCAATTGATCAATTAGTTGGATCGATAACTCTGTTTTGACATTCTGCATTAAGCAGTAACTAATTGCCCAATCCTAAATGCTTTTAAAAACATCTAGGAAATCAATAACACAGTAACTGCATTTTAAACAGAAGAATGAACACAGCTATGCAGGAGGAAATGGGCAGCTATAACCGAGGTATGCACCACAGCAGTAACGTTTTCTGCTGTTTTCCTTTTTGCTTTTATGTGTCTTTGTTCACATTCTTTTCCTGATAGTCACTTCCATTTGTACAAGGGAAACCAATAGCTCACCCAGAGCTTTAGTAACAGGTGACCATAGGAGCAATGAGCTTTCATGAGAGCTACCAAGGCACATGATCTTCCTAATTCACAGAGAAATGAAGAGTCATAGCACTGGGAGATGCATCCAGCTAAGGTAATGCTTGCTGGCCCAGCTTGCTCTCTTTTCCTCTGTGTTCAAACTTCCTATTTTCACTCATTCTTCATATTTTCCCACCTCCTGAGTAGTAATTTCTCCTGCCCCATTAAAGTGGTGTTTCAATCTGTGCTATGGTGAGGCTCAATGCATTGCTCTAGCTACCCGTTCTTGCAAACATTTCCTTTCTAGTATGTTCTTATCTTTAATTTTTTAATTGCTATGCTCTTTTTTTTTTATTATTTACTCCATGACCAATCACTGAATGGTAACACTAAAAAATTAGATAGTGTTAATATTATGATTTTCAAAAATCCTTCAATGGACAATTTTCACAGTTGGGGCCCAAAGTATTTAGGGAACTACTCCAGTAGATGCTCCTCCAAACCCTAATCAACTCAGGTTTTGTACTAGCTAACTTTATATCAAAACACTGTGAAAATCTTAGGGTAGAAACAGACAAAACATAGATACCCAGAAGTGATTTAGTAAGCACTGATGTTCTCTGGTAAACTAAAATTCCTTCTGTGAAATCCTGGCTTTATTGACGTATATGAGAATCTTGCTATTGGTTTGAATGATGTCAGGATTTACTCCTTCTGTCAGCTCAGGCACAAAATCTGGTGGGGGTTTTTTTGTAAGATATAGTTTAACAAGCAGGCTGAGAAACAATTTATTGACTGTGACATCTAGCACAGCTGAGTCTTCATAGAGGTCTGTGATATCACATTTTTGGTGAACTAGAGATGCATGACACATGTTACCACACGAGTACCATGCTAGATTTGTTCCCTTCCCTGGAGAGGACTTATCCCAAGAGGTAGTTCCCACCGGTCCTGCACAGCCTCTGTTTTTTCTTGTTTGTGACAGATATCCTCTATGAGTGAGCAATTCAAGGAAATTCCATATAATATGTATCATCTTCACTTAATGAGCAGACCAAGATGATTTCATATGCTGTACTGTAATAGAAGGTAAATGATCCTTTTCATTCTAGCTCTTTCAAAATCTCACGTTATACAAAATATGTCAGAGTTGGAAATTGCCTATGAAATAGATCTGGACCTGCCTACAGTAATTTAAGAGTATTATATGTTGGATTGGTTATCGAGCTGTCTGCTCCATGCATATGTATTCATACAGTGAGTTAATTTAATAACTGGGTTGTCAGGAAATGTCCCCAGGAAGAGGGAGAATTGAAACCAGATACATACTCCCCAACAGATACTTCAGACACAATACAAGAGCTGTTCATTTGATGCTTTTATTGCAACTCCCCGCTGAGCTCAACAAGTTTAGTTACAGGTCCAAGCAAGTAAAGGACAAGGAATTTCAGTTAGGCTTAAAAGAAGTCCCATAAGGAGAAGAGGGAGGCTAACAGTGCAGTAAGATGACCCAAGACTTGAGAGTACTTGAGAATTTAGATCCTATTCAAGCACTCAGTAAACTGACTCCTTAAGTAAGATACAACTTTTGCAATTTAAAAAAACCCTTTTTTTAGATTGGGTTTTTTTTTCCTGCTGTTAAAATTAAATATTTATTTTAAGACAGCTGTTTGGCCTACCATATTGCCCCTTGGTCACAGCTTGCTGCAGGGAGGAACTGCTTACCTTGCCATGTCAGACCTGAGCATCAAATGTGGTTGTATCCTAAGAGTCTGGGGCCATCTAAAAGGGAGTCATTCTAATAATCTGCTCCAAAGAGGACAAAGGCAGAGGTCTGAGATAGAGAACAAAGTCCAGAGAGGCTATCACAGGCATCACTTTTCCAGGACAGTCAGCTAACAAGAGAAATGATGGATCAGATGATGAAATGATGAGTATTGTACTAGTTAAATAGGTTATTTTGCTGAATTAAGCTAAGCTATTTGAGAATTTGAGATAATGGGAAGATACTGGAAACAGAAAAATGTGAACTACATGAATATGCCAATGGCATTTTTCAAACAGACCATGGCAGCTGAACCTCCAGAAAGACTGTATTCAGTCCCACAGGTACATCAGATGACCAGGCAATAAAAATACATTCCTCGAATCCACAAAAAATTCTCAGATGTAATTTTCAAGGACACTTTGCTAACCGTATTTTACTAGACCTAGAGTTATTTTGTGTTTCTGTTTAGTCAGTTGCAACCCTCAGATCTAAGTATAGGTGAATAAGCTTGTAGGAGCCTGGGATTTTTGCCGGACATTACAGTATCTCAGAAGCATCTTTTACAATGTGGTGAGTGTTGTAAAAGATATCCTACTGTGAACTGTATAGTAATATGTATCAGTCCTAAACTGTAGTGTTAGAGGAGATCTTCCCATTGACTGCAGTGGTCAAGTCCAGAGTGACCTCTGCTGACATATGAGTGTTCTCTGGGTCCTCTGGGAGGCTGAACATTGAAACTGAACAGGGAGAATTTCCTACAAATCTTTCGTGTCCTAGACAACAGAGTGGACCTTATTATGCATGTTGCCTATGTTATTTATCAGTTCTTTTACAAAGAACAGAAAAGTCTTGATGTAGAACTAGAAACATGAATGTGAATTTGCAATGGAAGGTACTTTATGAAACCTATTCACACCGATCAAATTTCTTCCTACTGTGTCTGCTGTCCCCTCGTTAACCACTATCAGCCTCCTATGCTCTATGCTTCCTGTGCAAGTATCTTCACTTGTTTATAGAACACCTGATCTATGTGGTTCTGGAGCTGCAACCCCAGCATTCAGTTACTTGGAATTTGCTTTTGCAGAATAAGATGGACACAAAGAGGAACCTGGATCCCAGACAAAGAAGGATGTGCTGTCCATCACCCTGTGCTCCCAGACAGAGACAGAGAGCACAGAGATGTGTTTTCTGCTTCTCTGTGCTGGAGATGCAGCAGTGCTGTAACAGGCACTTCCACATCCTCTTCTATTGGCTTGAAAGACAGGACGTGAATTTTGAGACAGACACCAGAAGACACACTACAAGAGTGTTCTACCACTCACAGTCTTGCCCATCCTAATGAAAATATTTTACTTT
This sequence comes from Burhinus oedicnemus, assembly GCA_008921705.1. Lineage (NCBI taxonomy): Eukaryota > Metazoa > Chordata > Aves > Charadriiformes > Burhinidae > Burhinus > Burhinus oedicnemus. The sequence continues at coordinate 988,368 of VFFE01007585.1, read as the reverse complement.
TTCACTTATAAGGCAAAATGATGAAAGGAGAGCCTGCATGCAGTCCAGATACTGTATTTATCTTCTTAGCTAACAGATTGAATAAGAAAAATTCATCTTTACTTTTAGGGATATTCACATAATCATCTTTCTCACTGTCCATCTTTCTTTATAATTCATAAATTCATTGATTGCCTTAACTGTTTCTCTTTGTACTATTCATGATTCATGTCACCCATTCCCTCAGCTCAAGAATGCTGCTTTCAAACAGAGCTTGTCTTCAGAAGATTACCTTCCCATGAGAAGTACATTAAAAATGGCCATCGGTGGGAGTTGCAGAAATACATTGTATTTCAGCTTGAAACCATCTGTGGTGGGAGATGTTTTACTGTAAAATGCTTTTTCTCTAGGATTTCTCTAAGCTTTTCAAGTCCACATCTTTCTGTAATGGAAGTATACAAAGTATATCCTACAGAAATGTAATTATTTCTGAACATTGCCAGTCAATCCAGAGTAGAGCTAGTATGCTGGACCCTGCTCATCTCTGTCTAACACCATTGACTCTGTTAGGCATATACCTTGAATGAATCAGCCTGATATTTCTTCTAAATGCACTTTTTTTCCCTGACTACCTTTCATGAGGGCAGAAATATGAAAAAAGACTCAATAGACTACAGTCTGTAACTGCAAGCCCTTGAGATAAAATTGTAATTCAACATGATTACGTGGAAAACAGGAGAAAATAAGTGATTACCATAAACTTGGAAGTAGTTTTTTCACAACATTACAAGTCTGATTGATAAAGGCAGCCTGACACTTTCTGTGAGGCTAGACATTCCTCAAAATACTATCCTATGTGAGTACAATGCATCAGGGCAGCATCACTTCAATGAATGAATTGCTGTTGATGATAAACTTGAGGTCTCCAGTTACAAGTCTGGAAGGGGTCAATTCATAGATGTTCAGGAGGAATAAAGTCACTGCAGACAAAGTCCACCATGGCTCAAAGGTTGGAGAAATTATAAATAACAGGGAAGATACTACAGAAAGATATAGTAAATGGTGCAGTCAAACAAGTCCATCAAATAAAGTCAAATGAAGAACTTGCATCCAATGATTAAAAATGTAGGTTTGTACTTAATGACCGAAGCCTGATTTCTGGGAAACAGCAACTCTTTGAAGAACTTAGAAGACATTGTAGATAACCTGGCAGCAAGATCTCTTTTTATCAATATCAGGTATCTGCTTAAAGTGTTTATTCTACCTCTACCCATTAGTCACTGGGCTTCATGCAGAAATTACTGATTGAAATTTTAGGATAGGTAGATGAGGCCCGATCAGGGAATGACTAGTCCCTTGAGGCTCTAAAAATCTATGATGCTATTAAAATAGGTGCTCTGGTATCAAAATCTCTATTGCTTCAAAATAATATATTTACTTATGAGAATCTGTCATAGGAGGCACAACGTGAATATAATTACTTCTTCTAAGAGTGTCCAGCTGTGAGGCAAACAAAATTACTGCAGCAGATGAAAAGCCGTTCCTACAAAAAAAAACCCCAAACCCAAAACATAACAAAGGAGAGGTAATGAAGATAGTTTTACCAAAGAAGCTCAATAAATATACTTTTAAAAAGACCACGTTCACTGCAGGGATAATTTTATTCTGCAGAGGCAGAACAGCCAAATACTAAGCCTTATTCTGCAAGCTTGAATCACTCAATTTGATTTTAAAAGTAATTTAATCTTTTAATAAGTATTAAACATGTTCAAGTTAAACATGAAGAAATCATAATATTTCAGCATTCTGCTCTCCCTGGTTACACTCAATTGAAAGGCTGTAACCAAATATTAAAGAAAAAGCCATCACTTTCCTGAAGTCAAATCAAATTGTGTTTTGCGGTAGCAGCACATAATCAAATTGCCATTTATTTCACTGCAGAGCCTATTCTGAATTGATTGGCCAATTAAGCTATCACTTGCCTTTTTTGGCAAAAATAACTGCCTTTGAATCATCTGGTTTGCTCCTAAGTTCACAAGGCTGTGCAGGATGCTGCCCACCCTGGACTAGGCTGGATAGAAAAGTAAACTGCTACTTGCCTTAATGGCTAAGTAGAAGCCTTTGAAGTAGCTGAGTATGGCTGAAAAGATGATATCCATTGGTTACTGAGTCTTTTCAGTCCTTTGATTACTAAGAGACAACATGTTCAAGATGAGGACCACCTATATGCTCCAAGCACACTTTCCCTGAACTTTACCCTTGTCTCTTGCCATAGGGCTAGGGGTAGCTGACTCCATCCCTTCAGGTAGCGCAGGCAGCAACATTGCTTTGTACAGCACATCCCCGCTCTCTCACTGATGAATCAGGATCCTCCTCCATTTACCCTAATGACTTGTTTCTGAGGGTTGAACCTTGCCCATGAAGTCCCCAAGCCTGGGGTGGTTTCTGAGCACTGGGGCTCTTCACAGTGTGTGGTTCTGAACAAGGGTGGTGGCATTTCATAGCCACCGCTAAGCCACACAGCTGGATCTTCATGGCTTTCTAACTTTCTGCACAGCCTGGACTTCCAAGTTGTTAAAGCCCAGAGTAATCTAGGTCCTTTCTTGGTGTTTCGCATCAGCTGAGATTCTCTGAAGGCCTAAAAGCAGCCCATGGGTAAAAACAGATGCAGGGATATAGATGGCTCTCTGGTCTGAATCTGCACTAATCGTCAGTACTTCGTGTTCACTCTGCCTTGCAAGTCAAGCCTCAGATAAACTAGACTGAGGCAGAGCTCTGCAGGGATTTCTGGGACTGCATTTTGGACAAGCAGGTTTGATCTTATTTCTTTGACAAGCAGGTAGTATCTACTTGCTTTAGATATATAGTTTAGCTGAATTTTATCTCTGCTCCTTTCAAAGATGTAGTTTAATAAATAGGAGCCAGCAGCCACATTGAAATTCTGTAAGGTCATTCTCCAGAAAAAAAACCTAATTGCTTTAATTATCTGTGTAAATGTTTCTTTTTTTGTGTGTTATCATAATAGCAGCACTTTTGGAAGGCTGCTGATTTCACAGAATCACAGAATGGTAGGGGTTGGAAGGGGCCTTCAGAGATTAGCTAGTCCAACCCCCCTGCCCAAGCAGGTTCATCTACAGCAGGCTGGACAGGAACACATCCAGGCCCGTTTTGAATATCTCCAGCAATAGAGACTCCACAGCTTCTCTGGGCAGCCTGTTCCAGTGCTCCATCAAGCTCAAAGTAAAGAATTTTTTTCCTCATATTCAGATGGAATTTCCTGTATTCCAGTTTGTGCCAAATGCCCTTTGACTTGTTGATGGGCACCAGTGAAAAGAGTCTGGCCCCATCCTCTTGACACCTACCCTTTAGATATTTATAAGTATTGATGAGATCCTCTCTCAGTCTTCTCTCATTCTCCAGAGTTTTGGCAGCTGGATTTTAACAGCCAAAGAGTCACTCCCCAAAAAATCACTGAGGTGATGGCGCAGACGACAAAGCGTTACCTAGAAATACAAAAAATTTTTACCCATGTCTTTTTCTTGGAAAGTGCTCTGTCCTTTGGGAAAATAAAAACAAACAAACAAACAAACAAAAAACAACCCCCCAAAAAACCAACAGAGACAACCACAACAGCCAAGCCAGCTGGCTGTAAAAATGCTTGGGGAGAGCAAAGGACTTGTTTTTTTATGACCTTCTGTTATACTGACAACTAGAAACTTCTTGGTTATCAGTGGAAGATGCTGAATTTTGTCCTTTGACCAAAGCGTTATCTTGCAGCAAGGCTGTAGCAGAAGCGGACATTGTTGCTTGCAGTAACCAAAAGTCAGAGAAATCTTCATTGCAGCTTGGAGAATGGTAAATGAGTGGCATTAATTTGCATTGGAATACAATTTTATAGTTCTTATCAACCACTGAACTAAACTAAGACCTTTGGTCCTGGTTCATCTTCCAGGCATGTAATTGAGATAGCTGACTAGGAAAACAGATCTGTTGTGCTCCCCAAAAATCAGAGGAGAAACAGGCCCTTACAATATGCTCTTGGCAATTCAGTCAAAGACATAGTTATGCTGTGGGGGTACAGTACTTCACTGAATGTGGAGATATCTTCTGGCAATAAGAACTCCTAATTCAGGCTTCTCAGATTGGTGCCTAACACTAGCTAGGAGGAATCTTGACCTTACATCCTGAATCATGAACATTCTGTGTCTAGCTTTGTTAAGGAACTGCTGTGTCTCCTGAGATCAGCACATTTAACTCCTGTCTCAGTTTCTAAAGCCATTAAATGTTGTTCTATGTTTCTGTAAGCTCAGAAAATACCAGAGAAAAGAGAGTTACAGGTAGGTATGTCATCACAACTGGGGCTAAATTATGGTTTAGTTTTAAAGTAATGATTGCATATTTTATTTTGCAAAGTCTGTTTCTGTTTAAATCACACTGTTGCTTCTTTTCTTACACCAAGCTCACTTAAAATAGAAATATTTTGTTGCCATAGCAATGTTTTTCCCTTTGTAATTCTCTTATTTCAGGTTCATTGCAAACTACGCTGAATAGCTGGAATTCAGAGATGGAAAAACATTTCAGATCATCTCCATCCTTTGGGCAGCATACGGTTGGTGTCTAAGGCATGTATCAGAGTTGATCGTTTGTTCAGGGTGTTATCTGGTGTCATCAAAAGTGATCCAAATTGTAGTGAATTTAACAGAGAGTTAAATAATACAATCAAATATTTTTGTCCCTATCCAAGCTGATTTTCAGCTTTCCAGTTTTCCCTGTCAGCAGTTAAATAGTCCACCCTAAACTGGACTCCTCCCTCACTCCTTCCCCACTTTAGTGTATTTATAGGTAATCAAAATGCTAAAAATGAAGTGTATAACTCTCCATCAGCTTACAGGATTTCTGTGACTACTCTCAGAGAGTGTTTTCTGCTATCACCTCTGGCCCTGTTTACTTGACTCATGCCACTGGAAGACCTGACTGAAGATTTAGGCAAAACTTTTCACATCTGGTAACTGCCTTAGACTGAACATATTTTTATGATCAGTGGCATGCAACTAGTGTATAACTAGTGTATATATAGTGGCCAGCAGGTCGAGGAAGGTGATTCTGCCCCTCTATTCTGCTCTGGTGAGACCCCACCTGGAGTACTGCATCCAGCTCTGGGGCCTCAAACATAAGAAGGACATGGACCTGTTGGAGTGAGTCCAGAGGAGGGCCATGAATATGACCAGAGGGCTGAAGCATGTCTCCTGTGAGGACAGGCTGAGAGAGTTGGGATTGTTCAGCCTGGAGAAGAAAAGGTTCTGGGCAGACCTTACAGTGGCCTTTCAGTACATAAAGGGGACCTACAGGAAAGATGGGGAGGGACTCTTTATCAGGGAGTACAGTGATAGGATGAGGGGTAATGGCTTCAAACTGGAAAAGGGTAGATTTAGAATAGATATTAGGAAGAAATTCTTCACTCTGAGGGTGGTGAGGCACTGGCACAGGTTGCCCAGGGAAGTTGTGGATGCCCCATCCCTGGCAGTGTTCAAGGCCAGGTTGGATGAGTCTTTGAGCAACCAGGTCTAGTGGGAGGTGTCCCTGCCCATGGCAGGGGGTTTGGAACTAAATGATTTTTAAGGTCCTTTCCAACCCAAACCATTCTATGATGCTATGATTCTATGTAAAAACAGGGCCAAAACAGGCTTAAACATCCATTACACAGAACAAAAAGATGGAAAATCGAATGAACTAATACATATAACCAACAATGTGTGAGAGTAACAATGACTATAGTTGTACTGCTTGCAATCATGTACTATTTTGCAATGAATAGTAGGAGTTGTTTCTAATCAAATGCATTTTCTTCACTTGTGTATTCCTACACAAAGGCACTTCTTTAATATAATGTCATTTACAGTGCAGTGAGAAACCTGAAACATAGCATCACTGTCATCGCAGGAGCTGAAATGCACTAAGAGCTTTCTCCTCCGGGAAACAGGAGAGTGCCGCACACCAGAGACAGACTGACTTGTTTTTCAGTCCTCAGGAGCTTAACTACCTCCTTTTTGGTTCCAGTATCTGCTTAAAAACCACCTTCTAAAACACATTGTCAAATGCACCAACAAGGCTATTTCTACCAGTTCTGGATGTCTGTATCTGAATCATAAATCACAAACACAAACAGAGTCTGGGGGCCTTGCAACATTTACCTCAGTCACTATTTTCCTCCTTTGGCTTCAGAAAGAGTGAAATCTCTAATAATAACTTTATAAACAATTCAGGCTTTAAATATGTCAGGGAGCTAGGCTGGCATAACACTGAGCAGAAATTAGCTTTGTCAACAGTGTGGTGCTCACATCACCTCAGGATTAGATTAGTAGGGCTGCTTTTATTACCGCGCACTTAAATCTCCCTGTTCTTTCTGTTGCACCATGCTTGGAGCTACTCTATTTAAAATAACAGTTTACTGTAACAGTTGTATACAATAATTCATGTTCATCGAAACAGTTTTCTCCCCACTACTGTTGTCTTTCTATTTAACACAAGATCTCTAGGGAGGAAAGGAATTGCAGATGCCTGACGCACTGGGCTCAGGGCTGCTGAGCTCAAGGAGAAGGATGTGGTTCCTAGGACTTCACTCTCCAAACCAAGCCCAAAAGAAGTCATTGGGAGAATTTGCAGGAGAATTCACCTGGTGCAGCCAAATTGTAGGGCTTTTGATTTTTTAGTACTGGTTATAAAACTCCTTTGTTAAAATATATTGCCTTTTCTCCTTAAAGAAAAGTAATCTTTGAATAAGTAAAGTCAGCAAAATAAGTGCAGGAGCTGTGCTTTGGAACAACATCATTATTATCACACCCAAATTACAGCCTCCAGCTCTATAACAACACAGAAATCAAACAAAGGACTCCTTGCTGGCAAAAGCACCCTATACTGTAACTTCAGCCAGGGCTTTGCAGTCAACAATTGTAACAACTTAATATCCCCTGTGAATTTGACATTGAAGAGGAGCCAAGCCCCATACATCAGCATGGGTGCTTTCTGGGACCTTCAAATCTGGCACTCATGGTGAGATGGCTACCTCACAGGGTTCACCTCCACCCGCCATTGCCTCTCTGTCCATATGAGGTTTATCATGGAAACACAACAATTTCTCCTAAAGAATAAGTCTAAAACTTCTGCTTTATGTGAGGAAGCTATTAAAAAGTGATGACTTCTGAGTGTGAGTAAACCAGTCAGTTTTGAGAATCCTGCAAATATAAATCACATGCTTGAACTGCACCTTCCCTTCTTGCATACATGGTGCCTGACTGCAAGTTACAGGTCCTGGCAGAAGTACACTTCCCAAGGGAAACAAAGGCTTTGCAAATCAAATATTCCCATGGATCACTCATAAACATTTAAATCTAGCCTGAAGAGTGATTTTCAGGGAAAAATAAATTGTGCAGATTACTACCATCCTCTCAGTGAAAACACTGAATCACAAAAATCGGTGATGTATGTGTGATGTACTCCCACTCTGTGTTAATTGAGATAAATTTCTTTTACAATACAAATTCATTTTCCCTCATGCTGGCACATGGTAAAGGATGCTGCTGGGTCAAATCCTACCCTCAGAAATGTATACGCAATGCCTACAGAAATCATACACTACCAGGTAAGAATATAATTTGACTTACAGGCCAGAAACTTTGATTGTTTAAAGGTCTTCTGAACTGGGGGCGCAGGAGGGAGAAAATTGCTTTTAGTTTATAAGAACAAGGAATGAAGGACAATGACTTTGCAGGTAACTGAACAAAGCAAAAACATCAGGTGTTCAAGAACAGTGTGTATATGAAGAGGAGTGGGAACATATATACACAGCAGAGAGGAAACAGTCTAGGCAATTCCTGGAGTGTGTGGATGATAACTTCCTGACACAACTGGTAAGTGAGCCTACCAGGGGAGTTGCCTTGCTAGACCTGCTGCTTACAAACAGAGAAGATCTGGTGGGTGATGTGGTGGTCATCTTGGGCTTAGCGACCATGAAATGATAGAGTTCTCGATTCTTGGTGAAGTAAGGAAGGGGGTCAGCAAAACCACTACCATGGACTTCCAGAAGGCAGACTTCAACCTATTCAGGACACCTGTTGAGACAGTCCCTTGGGAGACAGTTCTGAAGGTCAAAGGTGTCCAGGAAGGCTGGATGTTCTTCAAGAAGGTGCAGGAGCAGGTTGTCCCCATGTGTCATAAGACGAACTGGCAGGGAAGACGACCGGCCTGGCTGAACAGGGAGCTTTTGCTGGGACTCAGGAAAAAAAGGAGAGTTTACCACCTTTGGAAGAAGGGGCAGGCAACTCAAGAAGAGTATAGGGATCTAGTTAGGTCATGCAGGA
>VFFE01007585.1:892750-980012 GCA_008921705.1 Burhinus oedicnemus | reverse complement strand
ATGGGCTGAAGCCAACTGCATGAGGTTTAACAAGGCCAAGTGCTGGGTCCTGCACTTGGGTCACAACAACCCCAGGCAACGCTACAGGCTTGGGAAGGAGTGGCTGGAAAGCTGCCTGGCAGAAAAGGATCTGGGGGTCCTGGTGGACAGCCGGCTGAACATGAGCCAGCAGTGCGCCCAGGTAGCCAAGAAGGCCAATGGCATCTTGGCCTGTATCAAGACTAGTGTGGCCAGCAGGAGTAGGGAAGTGATCCTGCCCCTGTACTCAGCGCTGGTGAGGCCAGAGCTTGAGTACTGTGTTCAGTTTTGGGCACCACAGTATAAGAGGGACATTGAGGTGCTGGAGGGTGTCCAGAGAAGGGCAACAAGGCTGGTGAGGGGTCTGGAGAACATGTCTTATGAGGAGAGGCTGAAGGAACTAGGATTGTTTAGTCTGGAGAAGAGAAGGCTGAGGGGAGACCTTATTGCTCTCTACAGCTACCTTAAAGGAGGTTGTAGTGAGATGGGCACTGGTCTCTTCTCCCAAGTAACTAGTGATAGGACAAGAGGAAATGGGTTCAAGTTGTGCCAGGGGAGGTTTAGGCTGGACATTAGGAAAAAATTTTTCACTGAAAGAGTTATCAAACATTGGAACAGGCTGCCCAGGGAGGTGGTCAAGTCACCATCCCTAGATGTGTTTAAAAGTTGTGTAGATGTGGTGCTTAGAGACATGGTTTAGTGGCAGACCTGGTAGAGTAGGGTCAATGGTTGGACTAGATAATCTTAAAGGTCTTTTCCAACATCAATGATTCTATGATTCTATGATTCTATATAAACTTGTACTTCACTATACCTAGGAAAATGAAAGTGGAAATGCTAACAGAAAATTTCCTAGTGAAACAGGGTCCTGTGCAAATGTTTTGGAAGGAGAAAAATAAATTTTGCTAATGTAAAAAGAACTCTGTAGATCTCCTTTTTTAATCTCCCTGAAGTCCAGGAGAATGAGGGCAGACTGCTGCCCTTATGCTGTTTGGGACAGCCCTTACAAAAAAGCAGCATGAACCTCAATCCAAAGGAGTGCTAATTCAATGTGGCAAAAAAAAAAAAAAAATGTAGGCATTTTTAAACTTCACTTTCCAAGTAGGCTGACAGCACCCTTTACAAAACTGACTTGCAAGCAGGTATTGAATTTCTAAACACCACTAAGACAGACGGATGGCAAACTTCTATTGACTGCGTGGGTATCTTTGACAAAGCCTGCTGAGCCACATGTGCTTGCAAAGGCCATTCAAGGTGCTCTCAGGTCTTTGGGCCACACAGCAATACTTGGGAGCATCTAATCCCTCACTCGGCATGGGAAAGGACTTTCTCCTGTGTTGCTGCCAGAACTAGCCAAACGCAACTGCCTTGATGTACTTTGTAGGAGCCCCAAAAGCTGCGCTCATCTGGGCTACCTGTGTCCATGTGTGTGGCATTCCTGGCTTGGTGGCTAACTGTTCCTCCCTGTCAATGACGTACATGCTCCAAATATTTTGGAGGCCTCTGCTAAAGCAAAAAGGCCTACAACGTCTTTTCTCAGTTTGTTCCTCTGCCTTATTGATTATCATTTGGCTGTCCTACAGTACTGGCCATGGATACTGTCCAGCTGTTCTAGAGATTCTACTACCATTACAAAGAAGTGATTTCCATCCCTCCGCACACATCTCTCCAACACCTGATTTAAGTCATAAGACACTAGATAGCAGATGGATGTAACAAGCAGATGGGAGGAGCAGAAGGCCCTGGCAAGCCAACACAGATGAGCACAATAAGCAGTGGTCACCCCACACCAGCTGTCTGCTTAGCCCTTGTGATGTATTTTATAGGGGTCACAGTGGAGAGAAGTTTTAAGAAGGGACCTGCCAGAGGGTAGCATGGAGTGGAGTGGTCTCTGCAGGGAGCTTGCTCCATGCATGAAAGGCCCAGGGGAAGGTGCAGCATGGTCCCTGCTGATGGCTATGCTAGTGCTCTGCTGCTTGATTGCTTAGTGTGAGTGGCAGTCAAATGTATTTTTAAATTGGTTTTGAGCAACTAGAGAACTTCAGATGTCAAACTTCTTGTCAAAGAGTGATTTTCTTTGATTCTTCTTTTCCAGCTGCAGAAAACACCTAGGTAAATGCACACACACACACACAAACGTGTGCACGTGCATCCCCCCCTAAACAACAGAGAAGGCAACATTACATGCACAGTTAAAGCACAGACGCCTCAGTGAAGTGCACTCAGGCTTGTTCCCTTGAAAACACATAGTTAAGTAGTCACAGGTACGGGCAGCTCTCAAAAAACAGGGATCTCCAAAAGGTCAGATTATCTTCAAGCATGTTGCACCTTTACCCAAATAACTAACTCTTTCAAGATTCTTCAGCATTACCAGAAACTTGCCCTTGGTGTTCACTGCATAAGGCATACTCGTTTCCCTTCTACTGGAAGATGGCTGAGATTTTAAGTGCTTGCTTATGGGTTGTTCAAAAAAAGCCTGAGGTCTAATGATTTAACATTAAGCAGTAGTTTCAAGATGAATGCTGGAAACTGGAGAAATCCCTCTTAGGTATTTATGTGGTTTAAAGACTAAGTGAACTGCATATTTCCGTTTAGTAAATCTGTGGTCAACTTGATCACTTTAATATGGCAGCTGAGGTGGCAGAAGGAGGAAGTGAAGAGATTTATTGAAAAACCATCAACTTAAATATGTATCAGACCACAGAAAGTTTCCAAAGTCCCCAAAGGCCATTTTTCCCTTCTTTCTGGCCATGTAGGTTTTTTTGTTTTTTTTTTTTTGTAACATGTCTAGCTTGAATGGTAAATAATAAGTGATAATAACAACCAGCTGCTTCCCATAGAATAGAAAGTGACTGACAGAGCAGCTGCCATTCCGCTTTCTCTCACTCCCCTTGTCAGAGCTTCAAAGTGTCTGTTTAATGTGGTATATTAACAGAGCTATTATGATTATAAATATTAAACCCCAAATCCTCATAAGTAGTTCTGCTGAGCAGAGATGTGATTTCTGGGGATGTGATTTTCCAATGGAGCTGCCATCAGAGCCATGGAGAGTGCTCCCCTGTCAGAAATGCATGACATGATGTGTGGGGCATCTTCTACCACTTCTGGAATGCACTTCCCAAAGCCTTAGCTGGTCACAGCTGGGGCTGTCAGCATTTTCAGTCCTCTCTGCACAGCATCCCTGCATGAGACCTTGCCAGAAACCTCGGTGTAAGTCAAAAACTTGGCCAGGATTTGCAGGAAAGTCTTCTGGAAGGTGGAAAAAAAGAGTAATGCCCCATATTGCTTTTACTGGCATTGCATTTGGAGATTGCTTTCCCAATAAAATGTCATTGACTTCTTGGATGTGCAGGATTTGGGCACATAGTTTCTACTTCCCTGGAAATTACATGCTGAAAACCTGTGCGTTGCTGAAAATACAGGGTTTCCTGATAATTTTGTTACAGACCTGTTCCTGCACAGCTGACATTAGTGGGAGCTTTACTGCTAGCTGAGATCGGGTTTTAAAGTAGCAGCCTTAACTTTCCAAGTAGTGAATTCATGTGATTTTCCCCATACCCTGTTCCTAAAGTGTTGGTTGTTTTTTTTTTTTTTTCCCAGAGCTTTCTAACTCCTTCAAGAAAATCCTCATTACACTTATGATCACTGTAGCCCTTCAAGATGCTGGATCCTCTGGAAGGAAAAAGACCCAGGAGAAGAGTCACAGAGGACCTGTACAATCCCTAAAGCTGTCTATGCCAGCACGGGGGGTAGGTGTGGAAGGTGACTACTCAGTTGCAGAGTATTTAAAAATTCCTTGTGGAAGTGCAAGGAGCAGGAGTGTGGTTTCGTTTCTGAATTCACTCTGTAATTGTAATTCACAGGAGGGACCAAAGGCCAGAAAGGGCTGCAGCCTGGAGGATTAGGATCTCCCCCAAGACTTCCACTAAGAGGAGAGCCAAGAGCCTTCCTTACTTAACAATAATAACTTACTTATACTTACCTCCCCAGAGTGTTGTGAGGCTTAATTAGTTAATGTTTGCAAAGTGCTTTGCAGATGCGAAGAGCAATATACGGACTAAGTATTATTAACTGGCAGAAGACTTCCCCATGAGAAGTCCCTACAGTCTATTAGAACTAAATTATTCAGTGAGTCCCTTAAAATTATGGGACAAGGTACAGAGAGCTCTGCCTCATAAACACCACGAGCCCACTTTCACAGCCTCCCTGTGTTTCACACCCCAAGGCCACAGATCAAAAATTGCCTCTTTTCCCCTGGCACTACACCCCCAAACAAGCCAGGAGGACAAGGTCTATGAGACCGAAGGCACCTGAGGAGAGGGTTGTCTGCTCTCCACCAGGTTAAAGTCAGGTTTTCAGTTTGTGGCATCATTACAGCTTCAATTGTACTCCAGCATCTTTCATGAGCTTCTTTTCCTGAGTGAGATACATGGCAGACCTGCTTCCAAGCCAGTCTGGAGCCTGATTTTCCCAAGGAGCCCAGAGTTTGCTACCCCACATTTGCTGGACAATGGCAATTGCCAAAATAGAGCAATAAACTGTCGCATGACTTACAGAATGATTGCTGTGTTTTTATACTAATACGTCAGCCGAATGCTATGCACACGACTGACAAGCTGGAAATCTTCAGCTGGCAAACAAAACCAAACAAAACAACAAAAATGTCTCAGATACGGTTCTTCAGACACTATAGAGACTAAAGTCATATGATGTATTGCTGTTTAGTTTTCCATTTAATTTCCAGTACAATGAGAATTATTTGTACAATTCTTGGTTATAAATGCCTGATTTTTTATTTTTTTCAGTTGTGCATTTTCATCTTTTTCTTCCCTCTACATGTGTGCTAACTTTCCAGATGGATTGTCCAGTTGGCTATGTACAATATTATCTCATGTGTTTACACGAGAAGGAAAGATTTTCTGGCATCTGAAAAGTTCAGTGATATAAAAATAATGCATCCAAATAGTTGAGATTACTTTTTCTTGGAGTCATCATGAACGAGGTGCATGTAGCTCAATACTTGTGTCCCAGTGCAGCTCACTCCTGAGGTTATACTCAGATGTACCCAAATTTTCCTGGTTCCCGCTTGAGACGCAGACACTCTGGCTGTCCCAAGCGGACTTTGGACTCTCTCCTCCCACTGCCCCCTCGGTGGCTGTGGACAGTCATTTGCTTCCCACTCATCCTGAGTGTCCCCTCCAGGCTACAGCTAGGACAGAGGCGCCTCTCCAGTGCCTGGGGAAGAGGACATGCTAGGAAACAGACCAAGAGTATTTTGTTTTGCCTCAACCAAAGGAGGAACAGATATACATATACCGGCAGCCTTCATCCTGCTTCTCTCTAGGCATGGAAACACTAGCACATAGCCAACCTGTGGCAAGTCCCCCGACACTGCATGTGTGAGGTACCTCAGCCTAACTCTGCACCATCAATGAAACACGCTACTGAGTATTGGGCACCTAGCTCTACTGAGTGCCCACAAACAATCAATAACATAAAGGCAGGCCTTAGGAGCTTTCCCAAAACTATGTTTACTAATCCAATGTTTCTAACATCGTATGTGTAGAGAAAATACACTGGTTTTATACCATACTTCTGGGGACTTCATATTAAAAATCTGCTTGGATTGTTTGAATAATTGACCAACGACTGAAGAAACTATGCAATAACTGTATACTGGAATCAAAATTTGAACGAATTTCAGCCATGAATGTATTGCAAAGTAGGTACCCAATGCTTCAAGTTTTTATTTGCCACAGTTGACAAAAAAGTGAGCTACAGGTTCCAACAGCACAATATTTTTTTCCTGCCAACAAAGACTAGGAGAGGGATGTTCTCTCCTTCCCACAGAATTTGTATTAGCAATGCAGGCAAGGCTGCTTAATACAGACAGAGAAAACAGCATGTGTGAGATATCTTACTATGTGGATTTTCTTCTTCAAATAGCTGTATACATTTCCTTTGAAAACCTATTTATTTTAATAGGTCACCACAAGCTAAACAGCTGCCACATTTCCCGTCAAACACAAAGTCGGTTCTTTGTGGTTTTCTCCATTCCATCTCACTATAGATCAACTGATGAAGGCTCATCTTGTAACCAAAATAAATACAACCAACATGTACACATTTTCCACAACACTCTAACATCATCTGTTATTAACAAGCCTTGTGGTAACAAACCCTTTTATGATGCATTTATTCAAGGTTCATCCCTCCCAAAGAGTGGGGCATACTTAATTTGTTTTCTGTGCCGTACTTTGTGTAACTAAATAATTAATCACACTGATATTCTATCAATACATCTTTCTTTAATGGTTAAACATGTGTTAATAATTCAAATATCTATGGGTGACCTATTTGCACTCCTGTGATTTTCAAAAACCCCAGGGCTCTTTGAAGGCACTCTATCATTATCATGTACGGCACAAGTTAAAAGCCTTTTGTTCTTTTTTTGCTTTTTTCTCTCCTCTTCCACTGGTAGGTACCTTTCCAGGAGGGGTCCTGTGGGCCAGCAGCAACCTGGGGTTAGTTTTAAGTGGAACAGCAAAGTTCAAGGGTTTTGAAAGGCTGATTCAGTTGAATACTGACACACAGAGCAACCATACTGAGCGGGCAGACAAGTGCTACACTGCATAAACCTCTTTATACTCATCTGGCAAAGCTTTTCAATTGTGATTAAATTCATCAACAGAGTCTGAGAACCTCAAAACTGGATGTTTGCCCAATTCATGGGTTATACAATTATGAGTTTAGAGTCCAGCAGTCTAACGATGCTGCCAGGCCCCAAAAGAAGCTGACTGCTCTAAAATACTGTGGGCTAAAAATGCAGTTTCTTCTATGAGACTTTTGCACATACTGTCTACAATGACAGCAATGATGTTTCCAGGCAAACTGGTGACCCTGTAATGGAGCTCAGAAATTGCAAATACGGAAGTTTTCTCTTATATCCTGTAAGGGATTAATGGGCAAACCTTTCCCTAGCTTCACTGTGGAGCAGGTATTTTACTGTCAAGTTTTCCACATTTTACAGGTGAAGACCAGGGCTAACTTCCCAAAACTTACAGTGAAAGCTTACAGAAGAGACTATAAACTACAATGGATAATCTTGCATTCATGCCTACTGCTTTAACATGAAAACACACTTCCTTGTTAAAGCTAAGTTGACATAAGATAAGAATTGTTTATCACCCAGTGAATCCTCACATGTTGCAGTGGTTTCTCCCAAAGGGTATGTCACAAATCTTGTTGACTTAATGCTGCTGATTCACACATCTTGGAGAATGAAGCAGGTTTCTTAGGGAAACGAGTTTTGGGGACTAATTCTGGGAATTCTGGGAGTGTGCTCTTGGCCAGCAAAGCTTGTGAGCAGCATTCCCATCTTTTTCTCCCTCATCAACTCCTGTGTAAAAGAAAAACAGAGACCAGCTTAGATTGGACACAGACTGCGAAGTGGCATCTGGAACTGACTTAGTTCTGCTGTGCGTAGGGAATTATAGTGAAGAAATAAATGTATACAGAGATGAGTGGAAAGTATATTTTTCAGTCCTATCGGACATATCATAAGAATACAGCAGGGGTTTTTTCCTCTGGAATCTCCTCTTACTAAAAGTATGAGGGGTAGAATAATCTATGAGGTGACATATGAACCTTTTGTTAATTCATTATGTCTTTACCTCTGTGTGAAGAAAGAATACAGCTATTTGTACAGGGCATATACCAACTTACACTATCTATTATACTACATAGCATCTATATGCTGGTATACAGCGCCATACCTCCTTGTTTCTGGAAAGCACCAAGAAATTTAAGTAGTTCTTCCGAGTCCAATTCAGGAAAACATGCATGTTCAGGAAAGTAATAAAGCTAACATTTTACCCTTGTGCTTCAGTGACCTTCCAGAATGGCTGGACCTTAAACCATGCTTGAACACCAAGGGCCTTGTTGCTGGGTCAACCCACATAGAAAAAGGATTCCTCATATGAGTTCCCTCTGATGGGGCTCTTGCAAGTACCAGCGTGTTTTACTTCTCAGGAGTTACTCTGTGCAAACCGAGAAGAGCCTTTGGAATAGCAGCTGCGTCAGGCCGAGAAGGTTTGCTTGACAGAGAGACAGACTGACCACAACAGAAATTCAGGATTAACAAATGCACACACACAAACCCCTTGTGCTTTCCTCCCCTTTCCTCAAAGTGGGACACACCTGCTAACTCAAGACGATGACCGTGCACTGGGCTGTCAGTCAGCTCATCAGTACTCAGCAGAAATCATCCCAGGAATTACAGGACTTTGTTTTTCTAAATCAAACACAGTCTGTGTCAGAGAGAGATGGAGACCTTTCCCAACAGCATAGTGTGGGCAAGGGTTTGTATAACATACACCATGCCGTGTGGTCAGATGGCTTGCAGAAACCCTCCTGGTTTTCAGTACCAAGGGAAAATCATATATCTCTGAATCTGCACACGCTGGAGGAATCTCATCCAAAACAAAGCATAATTCAAAGTTCACAGTTTTGAATGTTTATTATTTTATCTGTGCCTGCTTTTAACATTTATATCTATCTCCATGGAAAAAAAAAAAAAAACACAAAAAAACCACAAAAAACCCCCCACAACACTTTTTTTTGAAGTTAAGTGCTAACATTGTGGGAAACATTACACAAGGAAACAAAGCCACATACAACAGCACTGGAGGTCAACATGAAAACAAAACCAGGCTATTTCCATGCAAAACTGGCCCAATGACACAAGCCCTCCCAAAGCGTAGTTGACATTAAAGAAGATTCATGTCTAGAAGGACGGCAGGGGCTTTTCTTCAGGGGTGAGGGAGAGTGCTCACAATCCCCTGTTGAACTTCACATAACACTGACCAAGAATGAGATCTCTTCAACTGAGTTTTTAATTTCTTTTTGGCTTTGTAAAGCCATTCAGAAGAGTTGGACATAGATTTGGAGTTATCCCCCATGGACAGATCAAACTCTGTCCCTTTGTGTTCTTTACAGTCAACCCACCCCTTAAATAGCCTTCAAACACAGGCATCAAAACCAAATAATTTACCATAATGTTAAGATATACAAATACATACCCAGCTGGCTATCCCTGGCAGCTGCCAACTTGCGACTAACCTAGAACCTGACCTTGGAAAGTCACTAGCAGCTATATTGCTCAGCTAGAAGAGAACTCAGCCCTTTACATGACCACTACATCATAAAAATAAGCCTTTTCTCCTTTGTATTTACTCTTTTTAGGTTTTAATATTCTGCATATTTAGGAGTATGTTTTTGTTCCTCTGATCACTACTTCTGTGTGGACACTGCTGTCATTCTCCCTCACTGATGAACCATCTGAGGCACTGAAACGTGAATTAGCCAGCTGGAAACTGCACAAGGCAGTGAAAGAGCCGAAATTTTAACTAAGCATTTCCAGACCCCACACCTTTGTTTCTTTAGACATCCCAAGCTCTTTGTGCAGTAAAAGTCTTGTTGGAAAGACCTGGCTGGATGAATAAAAAGACAGAATGAATCAATTGAGTTAAAATATGAACAATCTGAACCTTAACCTAATGTTTTCACTGGATTTTTTTTATTGATTTCTGCATGATCTCTGACTTGTCCAGGGTCAAAAGTACCATCACATCATGACGACCACAGAAAACACTCTTTTCTTTCCCAGCCAGAAGCCAGCCCTGCTGGCAGCATCCTTTCTCCAAAGGTTGTGGTGACTTTCTACCTCAGCTCAATACAATGTTTTGGGTCCTAACACTGTCCCTTCCCCTCCTGTTGTACCCACAGTGACAGAGGCCAGCCAAAGCATTTCTGGTACTTGTTCCCAGAACTGGCTGTGCCTGCACTACCTGGGCAGTGAGGGTGGTTCACCTCCATGGTGTGCCTCTATCCCCCGTCTGTAGGATGCATGGCAAATATCTTCTTGCAGCTTGACAACCTGGTGTAGATGAATGGGGCTTTTGATAAGTAAGATGACACTGGGCTGAGAAGCTCCGTTCCTTGAAGTGCCAAGGAAGCTCTCTCACTCGTTATCGAACAACCTACCGTGTTGGGCTCTGCTATAGAAGACATCAATTAGCCCTTGCTTTATCCTCTGACAGTATGATAAATATTTGATAGTCATAAGCCGTTTAATGCCAGACAAGTTTCTAGGAAGAAGGCCTGATCGAATTTGCAGTGTGCACACCTCACATCCTTGCAGTTGCGTGGAAGCAGGGCCAGTCCCTGCCTGTGTCACTCGGGCCTGTTTGGGAAATGAATTTGGCAGCTTTGGTCCAGCTCATGGCCAATCAGCAGTTGCACTGAAAAAAAAATCAGTGCTGGAGTTGGCACTGATCTGAAATTGCTGTGTGACACATTCATCCCACATGCTAAAGGTCAGCCTCCACTGTTGATTTCCAGAACTTTGGCAGACTTTGGATGCTTTTCCATTTTCAATTTTCTCTGCACACAACTGGAGCAGGAACAGTCGTTTTGCAATTGTGTGATGCAAAAAAAATATAATGTAGAAAAATGTCCTGTCCTGTCCTGGCAAGTAATAAAGAGTTAAAGTCAGTGGGGAAGAATTTTTTTTATGAACTCTGACAATGGTTAATACTTTCTACTGAAACATTTTCCCAGTGAGAATGGGGTCACACAGACATTTCTTATTTTGGGGGACAGTGCTGATATTTTCCGATGTTACTGATGTTCTGATTTTCTGATGTTAGAAGAAATGTTTAAGAAAAAATTTGGGTTGAACCAACATATGAAAGTGAAACCTTGTGTTTCAAATTGGTATTTCAGTATGAGAAAATAAGAAAATACCATTACTTCAAAGCAAGTCTTTTCAGTGCAATTTCCACATCGGCTTTTCCAAAAACCATATATTCCGAAACTTCCTGCTCCATAAAAGAGGAAAGAAAACTGTCTAAACAAATGCATTTGGGCATGTTTTTATTAAAATATCTTTTAAAATGGTACAGTCTCTTGTGGCAGGAAAACCCCTCCTCTAAAGAGCTACAATGTATTAAATTTGCATAACATTGTCCTTAATAATACTCATCAGGGATTTTAGCTCTTGCCCTGCCCATGTTCCAGGAAATTCTGTCTTCCCACTGCAAAGAAAAATTCATTTCTTCCATGAAGACTTGCTTTCTTGGTCAACATTCAAATAATCAAAGTGACTTATCAAAGAAAGATCTGCTTATTTTAGAGCTGTGTATGATACAACTGGGGCTGTGGTGTCTGTTTAGAAGTCTGATTTGTGATTTACTTCCTTGCTCTATCTGAAAAGTATTCAGCTGAAGCGCGGTGTAAAATTAGTTATGCAGCTTTTGCAAGTAAGTATATTTGCAAATTGTGTGTGGTCTTGTTTTTAACAACACAAAGACAGTGGACCTGTTAATACTTGTTTAAGAATTTGCAGGCGTTAGATCCTCCTAGAAAAGCTGAGTTTTATCCATAGTACAAAACCTACCACACTGCCTTTTCCTCTTGCACAAGAAAAAGGAATCCACTCTAGGTATTTCTAAGAAATTTTGAGTAGCTCCCAACAAGTCCTTGCCCTCCAGAATCATACTCTTCCTTGGCAGGATTACTCCAGCACCACAAAACAGTCTAGATCTTCAGCTAGCATCACCCGTCACAGGTTTGGGTGAGACAGTCGGAATTTATTGCTATTGAGGATGTTGTTCAGTTTGAAAAGTTAGATGTCTAATAGGAGGGCTCCTTGAGGATGTCTCACCTGGCCAGCAGAGATGTCTTGGCTTTGTGAGTCTCAGCTTACCTTTCTTAAAATGCACACAAAAGGGGCCTCGGCAGCACCACAGCAATTTTCAAAGTAGGTCTATCCCAAACCTAGTCCCATTAGGTTTGGAAAGGTTTCTGTAAGCTCATCACTGGCTCTGCTGTTAACAAGTGTTAAGAAGTTCTTGTGGCACTGAAACGCTGCTGCTTATCTTGAGGCTACAATTACACACTACTACATAGCTGAGAAGAAAGCAAAAGCCCTGGAACAGACCAAACTGCTTTCTTTTGAAAACAACACCCACTTTGCAGTGCTGGTCATGCTTTTTCTTTCTGTTACTTAGCTTTGTCGCTTTTACTGTCAACCTGGGATTTGCTGAGCAACAGTTCTCTTGTTTCGGTTTAAGCTCAGGATTCCTGCAGAGCACAATGCAACAGAAAATACGGTCCTACGTGCTGGGGGAGAGTCTGGTTTTCCAGACATTCGTATACAACCTAGTTGTTTAACTTTTCAGACCAAGAGATATGATCAGGTATACTTGCACATGATACCCGTATCTCATAGTAAGGTCTGATCCATGCTTCTTGCACAGAGACCCTTCTAAAGAATAACTGACAGGCTTGTAAATTTCTACCAGGAATTTGGCATTTTTTTTCATTTATGCTGCCTTCTGCTCAAAAGGACTTTGGATAGGGAATCCACGGTCAAAAGTTAGTATGAGACCAATGAACAGTTTTGTCCATTTATGCTTCCCATCAGAGTCCTGGAAAAGGAGGTTTTCTTCACAGCTCTCCTTACTTACCCAGTACATCTCAGGCTCGCTGAGGCTTTTCTGCTACAGTGCTTGCCATCCAGTGCTTGCTGAACGTCACAGGATGGCTTTCATGGTCTGTTTTGTGGAGAGGAACAGGTGAGAATGAGAAATCTCTGTCAGGGAGAACTTGCACAGGAATGCTGAGCTCACGCCATCTCCCTGCTGAACTGCATAGCCCAGCTAAGGCTTATATAAACCACCCAAAATCATGGAGATATACTGATTTCCACCATCTGATGATCCAAGCCTTTATCCTTTTGACACTTTTTGGCATGGTTGCAGCCTCAGTCCATTTTTCTGTGCAAATGGAGGCACTTCAAAGAGAATCTCTGAAGTATCAATAAAAGAGAAAGACTGCATTACAAAGAGACACACTCCAATTTGTATCATGCAAGGAGCTGCCCCAAAGACATTAACAGGAAATTCTTGTGTCATCTGTGAGAAGTTCTTGCAAACAAATGGTTTTGTCATTAGAGATGGACCTTTTTCTTTTTTTTTTTCCCCTTTCAGCAAATTCTCTGGGAAATGCAGGTTTTGGGTGGTCAGACTTCTCTGCAGATTCAGATGGGATTTGTGGAGGACTTTCAGCTGAAACAAAAATGACACAATAATTCACAAGTGCTTAAGGTACCTCTTTGAGAAAACACCAGAAAGATGCATTCTCAAATGTGTTTTCAGGCTCATGTAACAAAACACAAAGCTGCTGTTCCAGGACAGTTGTCAGAGCCCTGAAGCAGGTGAAACTCCCAGAGGAGCCCAGGTTTGCACCCCTCACCCACCTGTGCTCCTCTACAGCTCTTGCTTCCAGCATGGCTCCGCTCACTCTTGACTGCTGACACTTTTCCATTTTGCATGGACATATTCTTTCAGCCAGGGAGGAAGCAAACATATGGAGGAATTGTACAAGGACCCCTGTACACCTTGCACGCTGGACACTGCCCCCTTCTGACTTAGACGGAGCATTAATTCAAGTAAGTACTGTTAGGGCAACTCCACAACTTGAGCACGTCCATGAAACATCAAGAATGGGGTCATTTCATTAGCTCACTGAAGCAGTGGACTGGAAGAGACCTCAAGCAGCCTCCTCTTTCACCTTCTGCCCACGTGCCTGTTAATGTCATGATCCTGCAGAACTGCCTGTGCCAAAGCCATGTTGAACAGAAATTGCACTCTGACATTCCTTTAACATCTCAGTGATGGATACTCCATAACCAGGGCATCTACTCCTTTGTCATCCTTACCTTTAGAATTTCTTCTTGTTACGGAGGGTTTTTTTCTCTCTTTACTGTAACCTTTTACCTATCTGAAGACTATTATCTTTCACTTCTTTTTGGACTAATAATTTTCAGTACAGTCTTTCCATGATATCCTAACTATAACATGTTGATGGAAAAGACACTGTTCCTGGACATGTGGTTTTAATACCTAGGTCAGACACACACTGGGGTGTTCTAGCCATGTGGCTTTGGGCAGTTCTTGAAGAGAAAGTACAGGAGCCTTGTTATGATATGTAGAAGTCCTGTTATGAAATCTATGTTACCTTTGTGGAAAAATCCATTTAGAAAAATCCACATTTGAAATCCAAGTACATAACACCTGTACCCTGTTCTATTTCAGCCCCTGCTGAGAAAGCTAGCCCATTGTTTCCTGGGATAAAAATAAAATGTGCTACTTTGGGTCAATCAGATTTTATGGTCAAGCTCAATCAAAAATGTTTGCACTGTTGTTCCAGGAAAAAAATAATCCTGTAATCAGTCTGATTGACTGCAGGTTTGGGACACTATTGTTTGGTAGCTCAATCAAAAAATGTACAATTTTATAGCCCTACTCATCATATTCAGACACATTAGCACCTCTGTAGATTTTTAAAAGTCCAGGAAGAAGCTGATTTCAGCTATGAAAGCTAAAATCACTTTAGTCCTTACTTTACAAATTTCTGAAACATTCTTCAGGAGAAAACCTAACTAAACCTCGTTTTCCAGGGGAAGATTCAAGATGATGGGCTACATCCTAATTTTAATCTGATTCACGACAGACTACCTTTAAATTTAGAAGAAAGCCACCTTGAGACCTGAAAGAGGGACTCAAATATTTTAAACAAAGACTTTCTATACACAAGCAGCACTGAAACACTATCTTTCCCTCCATGAAGATTTGTCCTTGTTATGCCAAATGCTAAAGACTGTCTCACTAGGCAATCTTACACTTTGAGCTCGTTTCCTAAATACTGTTTTGATTTTCTAGCAGTATAGCTGGCATCAGAGAAAGGTATGCCCGGTATTTTTCCAGTGTTTATTATTTTCTCTTCCTATAGGAGCTTTCTTTTTCCTGGTTACACTTTTCCCACTGCAAGTTTTGGTCAGGGTCCAGGGGATTGCGGTTGGGTTCTGCAGGGATTTTTCTCCTGGTTCTCTCTCTCCATGCATATTTCATGTGCCCATTACTTTAGGTGCCATAAACACAAATTAAAACCAGCATCATTTCTGTCAGAAAGGACCATATTTCTCTACCCATTCATTATTTATGTTGCTTCCTTAAGTGGTGTTGTTCTTGCTTGTTTGTCTCTAATAGAGGATACAAGTTATTTCACAACCTTTGTTCATTACCGAGGTTGGGCTGATCAGGAGGTCCACTGAACTGTAAAAGCAGTGAGGCTCATCTCTGCTGATAGATAAACCTATCGACAATATCTGCTGCTGAACAACCAGCCCCAGTCAGCCACAGAAACCACATTAAACTCACCTTTCACTGTGTGTCATGGGAAGGAAGATGATTTCTGTGCTTTGGGCCCATTTGAGCACCGAATGTTTAACCTCTGCACCTGAGTAGATAAAGAGCCATCCTGTGTCACTGAGTGTGGTCTTGTGAACCTCACCTTCTTCTCAGGAACAAGTCAAACTGCATTTAAAAAGCTATTTGATTTCCCTCTCCCACTGTTTTTACCAGGAATCCTCCAGACTCTCTCGACTCTAATTTTTACAATACTTCCTATTTCCATCCTGTGCTTACACATGGTCAGTTTTGACTCTTTCTTTTTTTTTTATTATCCTCCAATTACATAATTCTTTCCACCACAGTGCATTACCAACCAATGTACCTTGAGGGAGCAGCTGCACAGTCTCGCACATTTTATTTCATTACACTTAAAATGTATCTATGAGGCTGCAGCAGAGACAACTCTACTAATCTTGACCTAATCTGAGGCCAGCAAAATTCATGAGACTAAAGTGCCTTGTATTTTCTTGGACAAATGGGGGAGAATTTATTTTCTGCCATCAAAGCCTCTGTTTTTTCACATTTTCAAGCTGTTCCACACCACCAGAAAAGTCACACATTCCTTTTAAAAGAAGAAAGAGAGACATCTCTGCATGTCATATGAATGCAGACTGAAGCTTTGAGAAAAGCATCTAATGCCATGAAATTCATAATAAGATTGTGACACTTGACCACACCACATTCACTCTACTTTTCTCCAGATAACAATACATCAGAGCGATCAGTAGGTCTATGTTATTACATGCTGCAAGTTCATCCTAAAGGGGTGCTAGAGGACTGCCATCTGCTACCAGCAGAGTCCATGAGGACACTATCTAAATGCAAGATACCCATTACACAGGGAACAGGGCATTTGAAGGACTTTTTATTTCCCCTTTCTGTCTCCACAGCTATGATGCTATGGATGACATGTTGAAGGACAGTCAACAGCTCAGGTCTAGCACACTCGGTCCTTGTAATTTTGGTGAGTCCCATAGGGACCAGAGCTTCATTTGAGAGCAGCCTGTGGCTTCTGGTGCTGTCATGGACAGCTAACCTTGCAATGAACCTGACCTCCAGCACCACCTGTCTTGTCCTCTTGGAGAGCTGAAGCAGAGTCAATAAATGCCTTGGCAACGGGTGTTTGCTGGAGGCTGGTGTTTTTCCTTGCTTTCAGACATGTCACAGCTAAGGCTGGTGAAGGCATGCCATTTCCCTTACAGGAGTATAGCCAGCTTGGGAGGGGAGGAAGGAGGGAAGGAGAGAGGGCAGGAAGGGCAAGAGGGATGGAAGGAAGGAAGGAAGGAAGGAAGGAAGGAAGGAAGGAAGGAAGGAAGGAAGGAAGGAAGGAAGGAAGGAGAGAAAGAAGGATGGAAAGGAAGAAACAGGGGTAGTCCATGAGGGGTAGTGCTGTACTAGGCAGAAATTAAATATCAGGTATGGCCCTAAGACAACCCATCCATTTCCCTCACACCATCTATCCTTACTTTCAAGGGACTCTGAATAACAGAGGCTCCTCCTGTCCTGAACTACAAATATATTCACCCATTTCCATCACCTTCTTTCCTCCCTTTCCTATTAGGGAGTCCTTTAGACAGTAATCAAAGCTCTACAACAGCAGAGCTCTATTAGAGCAGAGGAACAGTATTTAAAATGAATTAAGAAAACAATATTAGGCAGATTATGAGCCCCCGGTTGTGCAGAGCCATCACTCCCCCTCCATGTCCTCTGCAGGCAGCAGCAGCAGCAGCCCAGGCAGCCAGGGCTGCAGGCAGCACGGGAGAGCACTGCCACCAAGTGCAGACCCAGCTCCTCCGCATCCCCCATGCAGGAAAAATGATTTTTAAGAGCCCATATTCACACCCTCTCTTCAGTCTCCCTTGCCTTAATGAAACTGTCACAAGTTCCACAGGTGGTCGCATTGGCTTTTTTGGACTTTTCAGGCTATAATTACTCCATTGCTTCATCATTTTTACTCTGTGAATTAATATTTCACTCTGTTCTTTCACCTTCTTTTTAACCACCAGCTTTTAAAGTAATTCTGCATAGACAAAAGCTGCTAATATCACAGACCTTTCAACAGCTGGTTAAATTAACTGTGTGATGGCAGGGCATCCAGCAATCTGTGAAGTGCAGAAATAAGAAATCTCCCAGTGGCGCTGGAGAAGAGAAGGTAGCATACAGCTTCAAGACTTAGGAAACAAAATTAGGTCCTGCCTACATGGGGATGCTGAGGAAAGGTAAGCTGAGCTAATTCAAGGTGTAAATGTAAATTGGATCAGGTAAACCACATTACATTCCGAAGTGAATTAAAAGAAACAGAATTAAGGCCTATTTTAAATCAAAATAAAAACATCACCACAGTGAGGTAATGCAATTTAACCAATATATTTAAAAGTTAATTTGATTAACTTTCCTGCAGGTCCTGTCCCTGCACAGACTAGCCCTGGATCACAATGTAGGTGCAACCAGAAGTGGTTGGAAAAGCACAATATTCCCTCCTGTGGTGTTCTCTGGCACTGGCTCACTGAAATCAATTTTGTTCTGTTCCACTCCTGTATCAGAGAAAGCAGCCTGGCCCCTGGTTCTGTTACCTGAACACTACCATCTGTGTCTTTGGTTTACTCACCTGCAGAATGGGGATGCCACTGTTCTTTACAAAGCGTAAATAATGAAGAAAACATTTATGATTTACTCCTGTCTGTTCAGTACTAAAAGGTATAAGATGAGAAAAAGGAAAAACATGCTCTGCTGTCTAAGTAAGGACAGGTTAATTTAGTGCTTTTACTTCTCTTTCCTCATTATACTATTAATAACAATATAAATGTTTGTGCTTAGCATTTAAATATTTGTGTTGTCAATGAAATCAAGGCATCCAAGCAAAATTCCCTACAAATATAAAGCAATGGAGGATCTGAGCTCCATACACTTGTTTTCAGAATCAGGCAATATTGAGGAACTACAGCTTAACTCTGCTCTAGCACAGTCTCCAAAACCAGCCTGTGCCTGGTTCAGACAACTGGACGCCAGCAAAACTGTGCAGAATTGCCATGAACAATACACTTAGCAAGGCTAATAAGTATCTCCTTCCTGCCTCAGTTTCACACCATGGTAAAAGGTAAGGGAAATAAAATGAAGGAACTGTTAAAGGCTGTTAGTAGATACTGCAGCTTATTCCCAGCTTCATAACAGCAGAGTGGACTCTACAGTGATACGCTATCATCTGTTTCTTGGTGATCGGCTGTACAAAGGCATACTGCTACTTACTTTTAATAACTGCATTCCCACTAGTGCTCTTCATAATTTACATATTATGCATCCCTGAAAAGTTCCAAAAATATTTTCTCTGCTTCTTCCTTTTATTCTCCCTCCCCACCTTAGCAAAAATTAAATGTAGGGGGGGAAAAATCACTGAGAACACAGATAGAGAGCAAGCTGGTAAATCCCTTGCTTAATTGAGAAAGAAGTGGCCTGGCCAAGCGGTCACACACCAAAACGGGCAAAACAGGAAATTTCTTATAGGCCACACGTGACTGCCATGCACGAACTCTGCAGAGCATCTGCCCCCCGTTCAGTGTCTGTGAACCATGGCACCACCTAGTCATGAAGGTGTTATCAGCATTAACCACAGCCAAGACATGTCTTGTGTGTTTCACGTGAAAAGCCCGGGTTAGGTGGGGACAATGTTGCTGGGGCTGAGTAGGCACCATGGAAAAAGCGGGTTTGGGTCTTTTAGCTGCCCTGCCCTGGGGAGAGACTGCAAAGGCCAAATAGCGTGGATGGTTTTCAGAGAAAATAGGACAGATGAGTACCCAAGGCACGTACTTTCAGCTCAAGTCATCAAGAGGGTTTTCAAATTCAGGCCGGATCTCCAAGGTAGGAGCTGCAAAGAAAGGCAGGAAAAGATGGACAGTGTCTGGCCTTACACCACTTTCTGAATAAATCTTGGCTGAGTTTTAACGCTAACCACTAACTACTCAGTGCTGGGAAGCGAAGGAGCCCGGCCGGCAGACAAACTGAGGACACAGTACTCCCAAGCAGGTGATGAAGCACAACAGTGCTGCAGGGGGGATCTGGGGGTGGAGGACCCACCCCAAAAGGCAGGCCAAACACTGGGCAGTACTTCTTGCCCTGCTCCAGAGAGTCAGAGGAAAGGACAATACTTCCAGATGATGGCTTTTGGGAAGGGAAGGAAAGGAAAATACATCAAAGGACATAGGGAAATACCAAACACCCTTTTCAGTAGGAAATTAATGATGTCGGGGGAAAGATCCTGATTAAATCATATTTTTTTAACATATTCCTAGCCTGAAAAATAATTCAGTGGTAAAGCAATGACAAAGGGAAAGCCAGTTCACATCTACATTAGGTGGGATAAGCCCTTGTAAATGTGCAGTAGGGATTAACTGCACTTTGGTGGAGATGGACTAGATGACCTACCGTAACAGTTCTGGAGGTAGCCAACAGCCAAATAAGTAATCTTGAAAATGCAGTAGGGAAGCGTAGCGTCGCAAACATTCGCAGCAGAAATGGCCGTGTTCTTCTGCATGATGATAAGAACAAGCACAAAGGGGTGAATTAAGGACACAGGGCTGGTTTTGCATTTTAATTTCCCGATTTTTGTCAGGTTATGTTACAGCTTAAACATTCTAAAGAGGTGCAGCAGTTTTGTTGGCTGTGAAATTTGTATGTTTTATTTTTGCTTTTCTTTTTTTCTTAATTAGGAGGGGGAAATATGACAGATTATTAAATCCCAAATGGCTGATGCAGCACAGCAATAGGCATTTTACAGGGAAGAATGCATGGAATTAAGTATGTTTGGTGTGTGCGTTACATGGTTATACCACAATTATTTATTCAGGTAATCATATCTTTTAAACAAAACCTCAATCTTTATATAAGCATGATTTATTTACCCTAGAGACTGGAAAAGCTCTCAGGGAAATGTATATTTAGGCATCTCCAAAAAGTGACTTATTTACCCCGTTCAATACACTAAATCTGGAGATTAGATGATTCACCTGACAGACATCAAGGCCTCCCCTGGAACTGTTTCATTCTGATAAGCAAACATGCATTTCGTGCCTGTTTACCAGGGAAAAATTACTATATTTGCACAATATCTTGTAATGACTCTAAAGAGGTGTTTAAACACCACTAGCATTTTCAACCCCCTACACAAAAAGCAAATAAACACAAAGACAGTCAATATTGTCTTTATACAGTAGTGTATTCAGCTATGCTGGGGCTTTGATTCAGGGCTGGTGAACATTTACATCTGCTGTCTTCAGACAGGCAGTCATTTTGTCTTCAGTTTGGAGCAGGCAGTGGAGAGTCTACAAAGAAAATATGTTTCTTAAAAATGCAATTGAGTCCTTTCTCGTTTAGGGTATTCTGACTGAAAGTGCACGGCTGCTATTCACGTAAAGGAAAGCAAACTTTCTCCTAAAGACAGACTTGTTTATATAAGAAGAATGTTATTCCAGGCTGCCTTTTCAAGGTGGCTTGAAAAAAATTATGTGAAGTGTGATAACTAGGAGGAAGGGAAAACCAATGTCTTTGTTTAGCATGAGAAGCTAGATTGCCCCTACAGCCACAGCTTGTATTTTTCCCAGATGGTTATATTTCCCCAATGACAAACTCAGAATTAATTTTTTTCCCAGCCCTGTAGAATTAAGATGGGGAAGGAAGGAAGAAAGAAAGAAAGGAAATAGAAGTGTGATGGAATTCAGACAAACCATCCTAGTTCTTTTTTCTCTTCATGTGCAAAAGAGAAGGTAGCATGCCAGGTAGACAGGCCAAGTTTCACCCTGTAGGCCTAATGTCACCCACCAAACACAGACTTGCTTTCAAGGTTTACAGTGAACACTTTTGCCAGAACAACGGCAGATCATGCCATCTTCTGATGGGCTGAACCAGCTGGATGTACCCTGGACCAGGAGGAGTTTGATAAGAACAGTTCCCCAGTGGACAACAGCTTGTAGCCCTTATATAATTAATATCTACTCTGGCCAGCAGTAACATGAATGCCAATGGTTTGGGCACCCCTAGTGAGAAGGTCAGGAGTCCCAGGGCATCTGAGTGGAAGAGTGTGGGGCCTGATTTCAGAGAAATATGAGATACTTCGGTAAGTAGCAACAGGGTGGCAATTTGCATAACAGACTGACAATAATATTGGTGCTGTCACTTTCTGGAAATGGCAAACCATTTTTAGAATTCTAAGTGGAAATTATTCAATTTTTATTGAGCACATTATGGTATATTCAGGCTAGAGGCTGGAAACAGAAAGCAGCAGGAGAATCAGAGGAGTACAAAGAGAGGGGACCAAAATGAAAAAGCAAAGTAAGGATACAAAGGATACATTGCTATCAAATTTTCCACTCGACGAGGCGTCTCATTTGGGACCCCTAAAGGGGGAATTTCAAAGAAACCATTTCACACATTTGGAAAACAGCAGCAGTGGTATGGGAAAAGCCAGATTTTCAGACTGAGTTGAAATACAATGAAAATGGGAAAAAATAAAATGTTGTAGTTTCCTTAGCTTTATGACTACATCAGGTAGAAGCTTTACTCCACAAGAGGAGTTCTGAATTACTCTGTTCACACAGACTTATATGTCCTCCTGTTCCAGTGTACATCCTGTCCAAGTCAGCTCTTCCTCTTCTTTCTCTGCCGCCATCTCAGTCCACACAACCAGTGTGGATGTCCTCTTTCAAACTTCTCAGTGCTGGCAGTTACAGTCTTCAGTTCCAGTTTTTCCGATATCGCTACCATGGATGTCCAAACACCAAATGTGAAGGAGAAAAAGTCCCTACACTGAATTATGTTTTCCAGTCATGTAATCGTAGTATTTTGCTCTTATAAAACACAACACTTTTCATTCAAAGACCTCTGGGCTTCTAACTGATTACTTAATTAAGTCACAAAATGTTCCTGTGATCTAGGAAAGTATTGAAATGGGTGAGTAAACTAGTACAGATGAGTAAAGTCATTAGTCAAGATGACTAACAGAGATGAGAAATGTACTAAGAGAGGGTAGTTGCGGTAGAAGAAAACGAGCTTCAAATGGGTTAGAAGAGTGATTTCTAGAGAATATTTCTGAACACCTACACTCTTTCATAATCAGCAGAAGCTGTGACTGCTCAGGAATGTCTAAAAACCAGACTAGGTCTGCCTTATCTAGGGGCACTGACAGGGAAAACCAAGACATTTTACAAACAGAAGTGTGTAATGGGTCATAGGAACACAGGGCTGAACACACCTGGGCTACCGAGTGCACTCCCTCACCTACATGGACAACCACATAAATGATGTTCAGTCTAGGAGTCCCTACAGACCATATGCTACTCACCACCTGTCTCCAGTGTCAGTTGTCATTTTAGATGCTACTGGCCCAGAATTCTCTCCTGGGTGGATCTCACTGTCACCTGGCTCCAGTGGACGATACTGAGATCACCTTCTTGTATGGACATCCTTACCAAGACTACACGGCCAGGGTGTGTTTTGACCAAGACAACCATGGTTCAATTCAGTCATCCCATGCTTGGTCTCCCTGCACTCTGTGGCCCACCAGCACCTTCTCCAGAAGTAACAGGAGAGAGAAGCAGAGAGAGAGACATTATCATTTATTTCCCCCGTTGAGTAGTGAGGGTACCAAAGGGCTGATGGATGTGGAGTAACGCTTAGGTAAGATTGACAACTATTTCCTCCTGCTTCATACACATAACTAGCACCCACCTGTTTTCCTCCCACCCAGAGATATTTTTGAAAGCTTCTTCTAGCAAATTTCTGCACCAAAATTAAACCCATCTAGCAGTCAGCCTTACTGCCGTGTTCCCACGTCAGCTGTGTGTCATGACAACAGATGATAGAAATGCTGCTATTCAGGCTTCAGGGTGAGTGTTTCTTTTCTTTTTTTTAAATTTTAATAGCTTTAAAAAGAGCTCTGAACAAAAGTGCTTGCTCCGTGATGCAGTGCTGAGCTAAGGCGCGCAGGGCAGGTATACCTGCCCACACACCAGCGGGCAAAAATAGGTAGAGTGGGTGAGGTTTCCTGTGGCGCTGTGGGGGCTGAGGGAGAAACACTTCAGGGAGAAAAAAAGATGGCAAGAAAAGGGAGAAGGGAGAGAAAGGAGAGGCAGAAGCAGAAGTGCTCCCCCATCCCTGCATGCCACGGCCCTGCACCTCTCCCTGTGGGGCTTCAGCAGCGGGGCAGCCCGATAACCCACACATAGGTGTCCTTGTCCTGCCCCATGTCCTAGAGCAGGTCAGACCTCCCAGCCTTGGGATGCTCCCTGGCAGACACCAGCCTGAGCCACTGGAGGGGCCCTGCCATGCCCTGCCTGCCTCCTCCTGACCCGCGGTGCTGACCCAGGAGAGCAGAGGCTGCTCAGAGACCCCAGTGGAAACTGGGAGGTTGCAACCTTCAGCATCTACCAGCTGATCAGGGATGGATCCTGTGCTCTGGAGAAGAGGGCTCCATGTACATCACCCCTTGCTTGAGTTAATGCATCGTCCAAGTGCCACAAGCCACCTAAGGGTGGTGAGTGTTAGTTTAGGAGCAATTAGCCATGGCCAGGCTTTCACTGCAACACCGTCCATCCTTGTAAATCTCACCTGTGGTCCAACATATCAGGAGGCCCCAGGGTACGTTAAGCTTCTGCTTTGCCACCATTGTGATTTTATAACAAAGGGCATCACGTGCAGAAGCAAAACTGTGAAAAATAGGACAGCTGATGTAGATTCTTGGTGCTAAATGTTTCATTTGTCCCATGCTAGGTAAGCAGAAGTATTGACTGGCTTTCTTTGGAACAAAACCTGTCCTGAAAGTTCAATGTCATCAGCGCAAGGAAGCCTGAGACAGGCAATTTTAAACACAGTCTGTGTCAGGATTCCTCTCAGCAATTCTGAATGAAATGGGAGGGTAGATACCTGTGTAACACCTAAAACACCTTGAAAATTTCTGGCCCTCACAGGCTATAACTTAAATAGCTGTAACAGGCAAATGACTCCATGAGTTAAAAAAGAGCACTGAGATGCAAAGTGGCTTGTCCAAGGTCCCACAGAGACGCAGTGGCAAAGGCTGAGATCAGGCACAGATTTGCAAACCAATCTGTGCAAAATGTTTTCCCACCTAACTGGCTAATGAGACACTATGTACCTATTTTCTACCAGCCAAATTGCTGAGGATGGATTTAATTTGGAATTCATTTTAAAGTGAGTATTTTTAAACCTTCTTTCATACCATGCTTCTGTGAAATGCAAAAGGCAACCATAAAAAAACCCCAACAAAACCAACGAACCACTTTATAACACGATGGATAAAAATTAAAGCACAAAATAATTATTAAAAAAAAAATGATCAGAAGCAGAATAGCAGATCCCAGAAGAAACCCTCTTTCAAGGATCATCATAATAAACAGAAGTACCTGATCTCACTCACCCAGTCTAAGCCCCTTTGCATGCATCCTGGACAAGTGGCCTCAACAGGTCTTGCTATCGGTTTCAAGAAAGGGAAGTTTGGATTTCCAGGCAGGAAATTTTGCTCTGTGGACATCAGCTGTGTTACTCCATGGGAGCAGAGCATTACTGAAGGAAAGCCTCCTCCCATGAAACAGTGTTATTCCCACAAGATATAATGTCTTCCACAGCAGATCTGCAGACACTCCCTTCTACTCAACAGCTGCAAAGTTTGCATGTGTGCCTTTTTTGTTTGGTTGGTTTTTAATGCACTTCCTCAAGGAAGAAAAAGAAATAAACCCAGTAAAAGCAGGGTCCCAGTTACTTTGGGATCAGGCTATGCAAGGGCAGTCAGAAGCTCAGAGAAGAGGGCACCTCCAGCTGACATTGCTGCAGATCACAGCTCACATCTCAGTCATCATCACAGTTGTTTCTGTTTCACAGCATCATAAAAGACCGCAAGCAACCCCTGAGCCAAGCAAGAATTTAAATATGTCTTTGAGGCCCTTCTCATTTAGAAAATTGCTTGTGTCTATGCTTGATACTAAGGGCTGTTTCTGAATATAAATGCTTCCCTGAATCAGGGCTACACGAGTATCAGAAGCTTAGATCAAGGAGCTGATCTGTCCAAATGAGACATTAGAGGCATGATGAAATGCTGCAGATCTTCCCTTTAATGAAACTTAGTTTATGAAACGCTTTAATAAAGCTGCAGTGAGTATATTTACATTCCCAACAGAGAAAAGCTCTCTCTTGAAACAGGAAAAAATTACCACAATTAATAATATCCTGATATTCTTCATAATGCCAGTAGATTGCACGTTTTTGTTGAGCTGTTCATCATTTTGAATTTCCATGCATCTCTTTATTCCA
This sequence comes from Burhinus oedicnemus, assembly GCA_008921705.1. Taxonomy (NCBI): domain Eukaryota; kingdom Metazoa; phylum Chordata; class Aves; order Charadriiformes; family Burhinidae; genus Burhinus; species Burhinus oedicnemus. The sequence continues at coordinate 954,366 of VFFE01007585.1, read as the reverse complement.
CATCCACATCTACATCTACACCCGTTGGGGCACTTTAAGGACTAAAATTCATTGCTGTATATTAAAAATAGCAAATGAATCTCATGATTTCTTTTGTATCTCCCCAGTTTATTCAGCATACAAAAGACATGGCATCCTGCCTGAGGAATAGGGTTATTTTTATTTTTTGTATTTTTTTTTACTGCTGCAGATTTTTTGCTTTACTCTTGAAACTGTGTTGTGCTGCACCAATATATTTTCACTCTATGAGTTTTCAGGTCATCTGCATGTTGCTGTGCTAATCCCGGATGTTTAATACCAAGCAAAATGGTATTTATATCCTATTAATCTCTTTCTCCAGCATCTCCCGTGTATCTGCGTGTTCCTTTTCCATTGCCAAGAGTCTGAGTAGAAATATTCAGAAATTATTTTCTTCCCAGAGCACAATCCAAGCAAGCGCTTACACCTAAGCTTACATACCGCTGAAGGTAAACTTGGCCTTGAGAGGCTGAGGTGCTTCCTTAAGCTGAGAGGGACAGAGGGTAATGGAGGGAGGGGTGCCCCTATGGGTTCTGCCCTTTGGGGAGAGCTGAGATCCATGGTTGTTGCTAGAATTAGTCTGTTTTCTGTTTTAGAAAAGCGTTGTGAGATTTCCTTTCCTTTCCTTCCATCTTTCAGCACTCCCACAGCTGCCCATGGTTTTCAAATAGTTCTAAGTGGCAGAAAATTATTCAGGAAACAGTATCTTTAACACCTAAGGATATGTGTCACTCAAGTGACCCATATGTGTCCAGATTTCCTATATCAAGTTTCAATTTTTATTTTTTTTTAGGTTATTCCCATTTGCATTTACTGTTTTTTTCCATCCACTTTATTACGTTTCCTCAGATGAATGCAAAAGCAAGTTCAGTGTTTCAACCATATTAAGTCTCTGTTAATTTAATCTCCATCCCAATTTATGAACAGATGGACTTTCTACCAAGTACTGCTATTTCCCTAGCATACTGATAAAACCCTTTCTATTTGTCCTCGTGTATCCGATGGAGGCAATTCACTTTGCTTTAACTGTCCCCTTTTCTCTGAAATCATCAGCTGCCTAATTACTCTGTCTACGTGGGTTCCTTCATTTCCCAACTACTATTCAGAAGTCTGGGTTATTTGATTTTATTATTTTTGATCCTGAACCACAAGACTTTCCATTTTATGACAGAATTCTTCCGAGTGTAACTTTTTGGACGTGTTTTATTATCTGCTATAGTTTTAAGGCAGAACAGAAAATACAAAGAATATACTTTTTCCTTCTTTCACCTCTTTGGTACCATTTCTTCTGGGACTTTTCCCTGAAATGTGAACAGGCTTCTCCAGTAAAGCAAAGCAGATGTTTTGCAACTGATTTCACAGTTAGAAGTCTCTGACAAGCTATATATAGCACGTGTCCTGTACTGCAGACATTGTATGAATACCTTTACTTATAACCAGTCTCATTAATAGGAACATGTACCTCAGTAAATTAATCTTCTTCCTGTTTGGGAGAAAATAAACTTCTCTTTGCATTTCCATATATCACAGAATCATAGTATCATAGAATGCTTTAGGTTGGAAGGGACCTTAAAGATCATTTAGTTCCAATCCCCCTACCATGGGCAAGGACACCTCCCACTAGACCTGGTTGCTCAAAGACTCATTGAACCTGGCCTTGAACACCGCCAGGGATGGGGCATGCACAACTTCCCTGGGCAACCTGTTCCAGTGTCTCACCACCCCCAGAGTGAAGAATTTCTTCCTAATATCTATTATAAATCTACCCTCTTTCAGTTTAATACCATTACCCCTCGTCCTATCACTGTACTCCCTGAACTCCCTCCCCATCTTTCCTATAGGCCTCCTGTAAGTACTGGAAGGCTGCTATAAGGTCTGCCCAGAGCCTTCTCTTCTCCAGCCTGAACAGCCCCAACTCTCTCAGCCTGTCTTCGTAGCAGAGGTACTCCAGCCCTCTGAACATCTCCGTGGCCCTCCTCTGGACCTGTTCCAACAGGTCCATGTCCTTCTTATGTTGGGGGCCCCGGAGCTGGACACAGTACTCCAGGAGTCTCCATTTAGCAAACTGATTACAAAGAAACCACACACATACTTACAGTGCATTTTGTGATGGAATTCTCAAGGATTTGGGGTTTATTTCTTTGATTTCTACCTCCTAACTTATGGCTGAGGTAGCTAAGAGATGTGTCTAAACTAACTAAATGATTACAAATTTGGAAAAAAGTGGAGGCCTAATATGAACTTATCCAGAATTTATCTCAAGTGCACTTCAGATGCAGTACTTGATTGGATCCCACCCAGTGCACCTCAAGAGCAGTCATCCTTGAAAGGCAACATCTTGACTTTTTCTTCCTTTAGAAAGCACAGACATTTTCAGTTCACTTCTGCTCCCTTTTTCCTGCCACTGAAGCAATGTTTGTTCCCTCTATAAAATGGAGCCAAACAAGGTGATTATGAGTCACCAGAAAAGAGCGACAGCAATAGATGGTCACGGATGGTGATCAGCCTGAATTGCCCCCCTTCTGATCCCTTGCAGACTTTGGCATCTGGAGGACAACTGGGACTTGTCTGGGGAGCAGCCTTAGTATCCATGAGGCAATATGCAAAACCAGTTTTATCTGAAAGCTAAGTCTGCGTTCCCAAAACATTGCAAGTCTAACATTGTCGACTATTGCCTTAGCTGATTGCAAAACATCAAACACTAGTAACGGTAAGTGGATGCATTCCCTTCTAAGCATAATAGAGATAACATATTATCAGAGCAGAAGTAGGTAAAGAGAACAGTAAAAGAAAATTCAGTCTGTTTGAGATTTTACTATGCAGAAAATCTCTTGATTGTCTGCAACACTTCCATATTGCCATCCGAGTTAGAACTTCACATCATTGTGCAGTTGGGCATCTGGCAATAGTTGTAGTAAAGCGATTGTGAGGCACATGTCATCAACACGTATATAAAAATAAGAAAACCTAAACAATTCCAAACAATGCAAGAAAATTACTGAAATTAAAATTGATTGGGAAATGTGTTCCCCTTCTTTAATCAAATGGCAATATGAAAGAAATTTAGCAGACCTCAGCAGTATACACTAGGGAAAACTTACTGTTCACTGTTGTGTTCTGTGGTTTCTTTTAGTCAGAGATAAATTTTGTTCATTCTGTATTTTAAAATAGGGGAAAGGGGGAAGCGCAACATTGTGGGATCACAGTATTTAAGCACTTCTTGCAGGTTCCTAAATAGAAATTAAACACAGCGGTAGAGGCAAATTAACAGTACTTAACGCACCTAAGAAGCACTACAGGGGAACGTCACTCATCCTGCTAATAGACAGGACACAGGCAGCGGCTGGCGACTGATACTCCCCGACGGAGGGTGTGTAACGGGGGCGCTGGGCGGGAGCCCGGCACGCCCGGGGCGTTCGGTGGGGGCCGCCGCCCCGCCGAAAGGCGGCCGAGGAGCACCCTCTAACGGGGAGCGGGGAGAGGCGCCCGGGCGGCAGCCTCCCGGCAGCGGCTCGGCCTCAGCGCAGCGCTGCGAAGCCTGGGTCTGCTGCTGCTGCTGCTGCTGGTGCCGCTGCTGGCGCTGCTGCGGGCGAGGAGGACACGGGGATCCGCCGCGGGAGACCCCCGAGGCCGCCCCTCAGCCCTGCCTGCGCCGAGCAGTGCTTATTTATCCTCCCGTTCGGGGAGGGTGGGAAAGTGCCTGCGAACTGGAAGATTTTGCGGCGTGCGCTGGTCTCCTGGGGATTTTGGCTGGGTCTCGTCTCCTCGAGGAGCTCCGGCCACAGATGAGCGCCCTCAGCCAAGAACATTTTGTCTCCACGTCTCGCATACTTCCCACTTTTCTTCATTGCTGTGCGGTCCCGGGGGGTGGTAATGCTGGCTTTGGGTATCGCAAAGGGGCTGGTGGCTTCCCTGGAGGTCGGGTCCCGATCTGCGGGGAGTGTAAGGACAAAAGCCCAGGGCACAGGGATTCTTGGCGGGATGCAGGCAGCAAGGATGGACGCGGCTCCAGATGACACAGACAGTGGCCGAGCTCAGTGCAGATGGCCTGCCAGGGGCCTCAAGGCCTCATAAAGAGCGCTTTGGGAAGCCAAAGACGTTCCTGGCAATTCCCTCACTATTAGAGCCAAAAGCTCCAGTGCAAAAATATCAGGCGCAGGGTAAATGGGCTGGCAAGAGGTTTTAGCTGAAATTTGGACCTGTTGCAGTCAAAGCAATAAATTCTGGGTGAATAAAGAGGAGTCCAGCCAGAGTCACCCCCTGGTGCAGTCCCACACCCTTCACCAACGTAGGCACCTACAGAGGCTGTTTGGATCTTGCAGGCTGGGGGTTACCTCCATGCCTAGGGCTGAGGAAGGACTCCACCACTGCACACAGCGCAGCACCACTTGGCAGCTTCTCTTAGCTAGCAGGGGTGAGTTATCGTCTGTGTTGGTGATGGGTCATCATCCTTTGATTGAAGTCCCCAAGCCTTTGGCTGTGCACCAAATTGTACCCTCAGTCCCAAATGCGCATCTCCTGGAGACATTGCAGGCACCAAAAGCATCCCCAATGGGGAGACGAGAGGGAGGTAAGGGGTGAGAGTGGGTCTATATCTCACCATACCAGCTGGACTCTGTGCGGTTATCTGCAGGGGCCATCAAGGGGGAGGGGAAAGGCAGAGGTTAGCGCCACGCTCACCTTCCCCAGCTCATCCTCAACTTGCAGCTGACAGGGTCAGGCGCCTATCGACACCAGTCGCCTGGGGAAAGTGGCTTTCACCCCATTTTGTGGGTGCAAGTGGAAAAGCCTGTAGAACAAAGGCTATTATTAATTCCCATCTGCTGAAAGGAGGCTGCAGCTGTTTTGAGAGGTTTTCCTGCAAGCTATGCAGATCTGCTCAGAATTTTAATGGTTGTTTACCAACCGAAGTGTGCCATTGAAAGAGCAAGACGTTTCCAAGCAAACAAGGTGTGAACGTCATTTCAGCCTGGAAATAAAACTCTTCTTTCTTGTGAATGTTTTTCTGGATGAGCAAAGACGGTTTTGTATTTGATTGTTTCAGTTTTCAGCTGTTCTTTTTTAACTCATCCTCTCCCATCTAAGAAGCATACAGAAGAAGAATTCCTTGAAATACGCAATGCATTTTCACACAGGCAAAAAGTCTTTTTAGGGGGAAAAAAAACCCCAAATATTCTCTCTGTGTGGTCTCTAAATGACTGAAAGAAAAGGGTAGCCCCACAAAACACTGGTCCACAGTTGAAGCAGTATGCAGGTAAAACTGGTATCTGATCGAAGAGCCTAGCAAGCCCTGAAGAAAAACACAGCATACAAAAGATGAAAGACGGGAAAAATGAAAAAGCTTTGTTATATTCTGGGGAATGACAAGACATACAGCAGGCTTTTTATCTTGTGTTTTCTGCAGTGGACATAAACTTCAAGAGGATTGTTATTGCTAAGAAATTAACATGTCTTTAGCCAGACTCTCTAATGCATGTTATTTATATCAGGAATTAAGTCTCTGCAACTATGTCTGTGCTTTATGGCTGTGTATAAGCCCTGCTTCTGTGATATTAATATATGCAGTTTCTCTGCGACATGTATATTGTACATAGCTGGAAGGAGCAATAGAGAAATGCCTCAGATAGACACAAATAAACAAAGATTTTTCACTTCAATGCATTTGCAATCCAAGCTCTTTTTCTTTATCCCAGTGGACTTTGAACTGTCTGACCTGCAGAGGGTATTTACAGCTGAAATGACATTCCCTGAATGCAGCCTAGCATTCCTGGTATCACTGCTGCAATTGGGGGATGGGAAAGATCCACTAGCATCCACCATTTAGCCAAAAAGTTAGGATCATCCTGCATTTAGAGAGTACTATACCTGAGAAACTGATAAGACGAGAGAGTTAAGTGACGTGGTAAATGGTGGCCAGGAAATGACCAGGAAAGGAATATAACATTGAGGCAGTGCTAAGGAGAGGGCTGAACAGCCTGGTGCTATTCCATTGGTTCATGCAACTGAAAATATTAGTGAGAAAATTAAACTATTCATCTTTCACTAAGGCAGAAAGGGAAAGTGATCTGGACAGTCTGACCTTCTAATCTGAGTTAAGTCAACACATAAACAACAAAAATGGACTAATATTTCAAGGAATTTCTTTTTAACAACTGTAGCAGTTCAAGTTACCATGTGATATTTTCCTGTAATAGAATAGAATCCCACTAAATGGTCATTATTTGACTTCTGGTAGTGGAGACACCAAGGCTCTCTGTGTGTTCTGTGTTTCTGTTACAGGATTCCAGAAGGTTGATTAGGCTACTGGGATGGCTTTCACCTATATAGACGTGAATTTATTCTCTCTTAATAAGTGGTAACATTCAGCTTTGTATAATGGCGATGCAAAGTGAATTTCTACTTTGTGCTAGCTAGTTCATGGCAACTAACTTCTAAGCCACCATGTGACTGCAAACAGCTGTGGACTGTTAATTATTAGGGATGATTAAATAATTTTTTTTAGAAATAATCACACTTGCCCATTCCTTCCTTTTTCTGTTCTGCAGTTCAGCCTACATCATAGCACAAACAATGACTGAAACAAGTGTTAAAAAAAAAAAAAAAGGACGGGAAATCAGAGGAGTGATAAACACAATAAAATTAATGGCATAATCTGAAGTGTTAAATAGGTTTTAGCTATATAATCCAGCCACCCCCAATCTTCTGTATGCTGGCATTCACTGACATTATCTCAAAGAATCTAGGCACTTTCATTTACTATGAGACAGTATCAAGAAAACACACTGCCTGAAAATAACTTGATTTAATACACCACACGATTTTACCAACAGTCTGTCTGCATGTATGTACAGGTTAATAAAGAGATTATAGAATCATAGAATATTTTGGGTTGGGAGGGACCTCCAAAGATGATCGCGCCCAACCTTCCAGCAATTAGCAGGGACACCTTCAACTAGATCAGGTTGCTCAGCGCCCCATCCAACCTGACCTCTCTGGGCAACCTGGTCCAGTGTTTCATCACCCTCATCCTAAAAAATTTCTTCCTTATATCTAGTCTAAATCTACCCTCTTTTAGTTTTAAACCATTACCCCTTGTCCTATCACAACAGGCCCTGCTAAAAAATTTGTCCCCTTATAAGCCCTTTGTTCTTATAAGCCCTCTTTAAGTACTGAAAGACCGCACTAAGGTCTCCTCAGAACGTTCTCTTCTGCAGGCTGAAAAACCCCAACCCTCTCAGCCTTTCTTCATAGGAGAGGTGTTCCATCCCTCTATCATTTTTGTGGCCCTCCTCTGGACCTGCTCCAACAGGTCTATGTCTTTCCTGTGCTGAGGGCTCCAGAGCTGGGTGCAGTACTCCAGGTGGGGTCTCGTCAGCGTGGAGTAGAAGGACAGAATCACAGAATGGTAGGCGTTGGAAGGGACCCCGGGAGATCATCTAGTCCAACCCCCTGCCAAAGCAGGTTCACCTACAGCAGGTTGGACAGGAACACATCTGGGCAGGTTTTGAATACATCCAGAGAAGGAGTTTCCACAGCCTCCCTGAGCAGCCTGTTCCAGTGCGCTGTCACCCTCACAGTAAAGACATTTCTCCTTATGTTCAGATGGAATTTCTTGCATTCCAGTTTGTGCCTGTTGCCCCTTGTCCTGTCGCTGGGCACCACTGAAAAGAGTGTGGCCCCATCCTCTTGACACCCACCCTTTCGATATTTATAAGCATTGATGAGATCCCCTCTCAGTCTTCTTTTCTCCAGGCTAAACAGACCCAGGCCTCTCAGCCTTTCCTCATAAGAGAGGTGCTCCATTCCCTTGATCATCTTTGTAGCCCTCCACTGGACTCTCTCCAGCAGTTCCCTGTCCTTCTTGAACTGGAGAGCCCAGAACTGGACACAGTACTCCAGATGTGGCCTCACCAGGGCAGAGTAGAGGGGGAGGATAACCTCCCTTGACCTGCTGCCCACTCTCTTTTTAATGTGTTGCAGGATACCATTGGTCTTCTTGGCCACAAGGGCACATTGCTGGCTCATGGTCAACTTGTTGTCCACCAGGACTCCTAGGTTCCTCTCTGCAGAGCTGCTTTCCAGCACATTAACCCCTATCCTGTACTGGTGCATGGGGTTATTCCTCCCTAGGTGCAGGACCCTACACTTGCCCTTGTTGAATTTCATTAGGTTCCTTCATAGAATCATAGAATCACCTATGCTGGGAGAGACCTTTAAGATCATCGAGTCCAACCATTAACCTAACACTGCCAAAACCACCACTAAACCATGTCCCTTAGCACCACGTCTACCAGTCTTTTAAATACCTGCAGGGATGGCAATTGCACCACTTCTTTGGGCAGCCTGCTCTAATGTTTGTTGACCGTTTCGGTGAAGACATTTTTCCTAATATCCAATCTAAACTTCCCCTGGTGCAACTTGAGGCCATTTCCTCTTGTCCTATCGCTTGTCACTTGGGAAAAGAGATCATAGAATCATAGAACCATAGAATCATTTAGGTTGGAAAAGACCTTCAAGATCATCTAGTCCAACCATTGACCCTACTCTACCAGGTCTGCCACTAAACCATGTCTCTAAGCACCACATCTACACGACTTTTAAACTCAACCACCTCCCTGTGCAGCCTGTTCCAATGTTTGATAACTCTTTCAGTGAAAATTTTTTTCCTAATGTCCAGCCTAAACCTCCCCTGGCACAACTTGAACCCGTTTCCTCTTGTCCTATCACTAGCTACTTGGGAGAAGAGATCAGCTCCCATCTCACTACAACCTCCTTTCAGGTAGCTGTAGAGAGCAATAAGGTCTCCCCTCAGCCTTCTCTTCTCCAGACTAAACAATCCTAATTCCTTCAGCCGCTCCTCATAAGACATGTTCTCCAGACCCCTCACCAGCTTCGTTGCCCTTCTCTGGGCACCCTCCAGCACCTCAATGTCCCTCCTATAGTGTGGCGCCCAAAACTGAACACAGTACTCAAGCTGCGGCCTCACCAGTGCTGAGTACAGGGGCAGGATCGCTTCCCTACTCCTGCTGGCCACACTAGTCCTGATACAGGCCAAGATGCCGTTGGCCTTCTTGGCTACCTGGGTGCACTGCTGGCTCATGTTCAGCCGGCTGTCCACCAGGACCCCCAGATCCTTTTCTGCCAGGCAGCTTTCCAGCCACTCCTTCCCAAGCCTGTAGCGTTGCCTGGGGTTGTTGTGACCCAAGTGCAGGACCCAGCACTTGGCCTTGTTAAACCTCATGCAGTTGGCTTCAGCCCATTGATCCAGTCTGTCCAGATCTCTCTGCAGAGCCTTCCTACCCTCAAGCAGATCAACACTCCCGCTTAATTTGGTGTCATCTGCAAACTTACTGAGGGTACACTCAATCGCCTCATCCAGATCATCAGTAAAGATATTAAACAAGGCTGGCCCCAAGACTGAGCCCTGAGGCACACCGCTTGAGACCTGCCACCAACTGGATTTAACGCCATTCACCACAACTCTCTGGGCTTGGCCATCCAGCCAGTTTTTAATCTAGTGAAGAGTACACCTGTCTAAGCCACGGGCTGCCAGCTTCTCTAGCAGAATGCTGTGGGAGACTGTGTCAAAGGCCTTACTAAAGTCCAAGTAGACAACATCCACAGCCTTTCCTTCATCCACCAGGCGGGTCACCTGGTCGTAAAAGGAGATCAGGTTGGTCAAGCAGGACCTACCTTTCATGAACCCATGCTGTCTGGGCCTGATCCCCTGGTTGTCCTTCACATGCCACGTGAGTGCACTCAGGATGAACCATTCCATGATCTTTCTGGGTACTGAGATCAGGCTGACAGGCCTGTAGTTGCCTGGATCCTCCTTCCGGCCCTTCTTGTAGATGGGTGTCCCATTGGCAAGCCTCCAGTCGTCTGGGACCTCCCCTGTTGACCAGGACCACTGATAAATCATGGAGAGTGGCTTGGCAAGCTCCTCCACCAGCTTCCTCAGCACTCTCGGCTGGATCCCATCTGGGCCCATAGACTTCTGGCTGTGCAGTTGGCGTAGCAGGTCACTAACTTCCTCTTGGATTATGGAGGGTTTATTCTGTTCTTCATCCCTGTCTTCCAGCTCAGGGGGCTGAATACCCTGGGGATGACTGGTCTTACTATTAAAGACTGAGGCAAAGAAGGCATTAAGTACCTCAGCCTTCTCCTCATCCTTGTTGACAATCTTCCCCTCCACATCCAATAAAGGGTGGCGATTCTCCCTGGCTGTCTTTTTGTTGTTAATGTATTTGTAGAAACCTTTTTTATTATCTCTTATGACAGTGGCCAGATTAAGTTCTAGCTGTTCTTTTGCCTTTCTGATGTTTTTCCTGCATGACCTAACTAGATCCCTATACTCTTCTTGAGTTGCCTGCCCCTTCTTCCAAAGGTGGTAAACTCTCCTTTTTTTCCTGAGTCCCAGCAAAAGCTCCCTGTTCAGCCAGGCCGGTCGTCTTCCCCGCCGGTTCATCATCGACCCCCATCTCACTACAGCTTCCTCTCAGGGAGTTGTAGAGAGCAATAAGGTCTTCCCTCAGCCTCCTCTTCTCCAGGCTAAACAATCCCTGTTCCCTCAGATGCTCCTCATAAGACTTGTTCTCTAGGCCCTTCTCTGGACACGCTCCAGCACCTCAATGTCTTTCCTGCAGTGAGGGGCCCAAAACTGAACACGGTATTCGAGGTGGGGCCTCATCAGTGCTGAGTACAGGGAGACGATCACTTGCCTTGCTACACTATTCCTGATACAAGCCAGGATGCTGTTGGCCTTCTTGACCACCTGGGCACACTGCTGCCTCATATTCAGCCGATTGTCAACCAACACCCCCAGGTCCTTTTCTGCCAGGCAGCTTTCCAGCCACTCTTCCCCAAGTCTGTAGCGCTGCATGGCGTTGTTGTGACCAAAGTCCAGGACCTGGCACTTGGCCTTGTTGAACTTCATACCATTGTCCTCAGCCCATCAATCCAGCCTGTCCAGATTCCCCTGTAGGGCCATCTTACCCTCAAGCAGCTCAACACTCCCACCTCACTTGGTGTGGTCTGAAACTTACTGAGGGTGCACTCGATGCCCTCATCCAGATCATTGAGAAAGATACTAAACAGAGCCAGCCCCAATACTGAGCCTGGTTTTTGACCCAGCGAAGAGTATACCCATCCAAGCCATAAGCAACCGGTTTCTCCAGGAGAATATTATGGGAAACCTTGTTGAAGGCTTTACTAAAGTCCAAGTAGACAACTCATCTCCCTCGACCTGCTGGCCATGCTGCCTTTGATACAGCCCAGGATATGGCTGGCTTTCTGGGCTGTGAGCACGCATCGCCAGCTCATGTCCAGCTTTTCATCCCCCAGTATCCCCAAGCTGTTCTTAACCCCTTCATCCCCCAGCCTGTATTGGTACCGGGGGTTGCACCGACCTAGGTGCAGGACCCTGCACTTGGCCTTGTTGAACCTCATGAGGTTCACATGGGCCTGCTTCCTGAGCTTGTCCAGGTCCCTCTGGATGGCATCCCATCCCTCAGGTGTGTCAACTGCACCACTCAGCTTGGTGTCTGCAAACTTGCAAAGGGTGCACTCGATCCCACTGCCTATGTCGTTGATATTAAATAGTACTGATCCCAATACGGATCTCTGGGGGACACCACTTGTCACTGATCTCCATCTGGACACTGAGCCATTGACCACTACCCTCTGAATGCAACCATCCAACCAATTCCTCATCCCCTAGACAGTCCAACCATCGAATCCGTATGTCTTCAATGCAGAGTGAAGGATATTGTGGAGGACTGTGTCAAAGGCCTTACAGAAGTCCAGATAAATGACAACCATAGCTCTTCCCTTGTCCACTAATATAGTCACTCCATCATAGGTTTGCTGTCATAAGGAATTCTCCCCATCAGTCACTCACAGCCAGTGCTCTGCAGCCTGGTGTGGTGTTGTTAGACTCCAGTGTTGTGGGAATGGACACATAGCAGTGAGCTAGTTATCCATATCATCCCACTGAACAAGCTCCTCACTTCCTTACATAAAACTTGCCCAGAAATGAGGGCTGGACAGGTTTCTAAATAAGTTTGAACCACAGGAGCACTAGGAAACAACCTTATCTCCTATTTTGGATCAACATCCTTTCCAGATGTGAGAGCTCACTGTCTGGCTGTTGCAACACCCTGGGAAATATCCTTATTCTCACTGCTTCTGGACCTGTCTCCTCTACCTCAAAATGCTAAGCACTCCCTGAGTTCCTGCATCCTTGTAGCTCAAAACCACACCATCTAATCTGTGCACCCCTGCCAAAACAAGGCTCATGCACCTTGTCACTGCTGCCACTTGGGACAAAACAATGTGCCAGCGTTAGCTGCAGCTGCAGGGCTTTATGGACACACAACACAGGTCATGACATGGAGAACCAGGGACTTCCAGCAAAAGCAAAGTTTTACATGAGGAGCAAATATGGTGTGACATGAGGTGCAGGAGACTAGCACCCTCGTATCTGAAGAGAAACTCTCATGCACAGTTGAGGGATTTTGTGCTCAAGGGGAGTTATGGGCCTGTACTGCTACAGGCAACACAAAAAGAAGCTTGAGCCTCTCTACCAAATGAACTATGCCAATGTATTGGCAAGAGTTGGCAGCAGGGGACTACCGGGGTGGCTTCCGTGAGGAGACGTCAGGGGCTGTCCCATGCCAGACATGGCCAGTTCCAGCCAGCACTAAAATGGACACACCACTCGCCAGAGGTGAGTAGTCCATCAGTTGAGCTGGTGGTGCCTCTGGGAAAATGTATTTAAGAAAGGGTAAAAAACATCTCTCACCAGTTTTATGAGAGAGCTGTGAGAAAAATGTGAGAGAAACAGCCCTGCAGACATCAAAGTCAGTGAAGAAGAAGGTGCTCCAGGTGTTAGAGCAGAGGTTCCCCTGTAGCCCGTGGTGAAGACCATGGGAAACCAGGTTGTCCCCTTGCAGCCCATGCTGGTGGAGATATCCACACTGCATTCAGCCCATGGAGGACCGCACACCACAGCAGGTGGACATACCCTGAAGGAAGCTGCAACCTGTGGAGAAGGAGTCCACAGAGAAGCAGGGTTTCTGGCAGGACCTCTGAACCCATGGGGGACCCACACTGGAGAAGTCTGTTTTTGAAGGACTGTACCCCATGGGAGGGACCCATACTGAAGCAGTTCTTGAAGAACTGCAGCCCATGGAAAGGACCCATGTTGCAGCAGTTTGTGAAGGACTGTATCCAGTGGGAGAGAACCTATGCTGTAGCAGGAGAACAGTGTGAGGAGGAAGGAACAGCAGAGAGGAACTGTTATGGACTGACTACAAACCCCATTCATCATCCTTCTGCGCTGCTCGGGGGGAGGAGGTAGAAGAGTCAGGAGTGAAGGAGTGAAGTTGAGCCTGTGGGGGTGGAGGGAAGGTTGTCTTTGTTTCCCACCATCCTGCTGTACTTTTAATTGGCAATAAATTAATTTTCCTCAAGTCAAGTCTGTTTTGCCTGTGATTGTAGTTGGTGAGTGATCTCCCTGTCCTTATCTCAACCCACAAGCTTTTCCGCCTTACTCTTTCTTGTGATATCAGCCCACCACAGCCAATAATTATTCCTTGTATGAATCACCAGAAAAATATCATTGGTATTTAGATACAGGGGTGGCAACACACCTCTCTTCTGATGTTCAGAAAAGTCCATGGACATCTTCCAACTCTTTCAGAAATCCCTTGCAGAAGTGGAAGCAAGCAAAGATTCCAAACTTGGCTAAACCACCAATGTCCTGTACTAACCTGTAGATTTGTGATACTATACAGAGAGCCATCTAGAGTAATTTCCTACTTCTTTTTCCTATGTAAAGTAATTTCCCACTTAGAGTAATTTCCTACTTCTTTTGCCACAACAGAAATCCATGACCATATTTCATTGAAAGACTGTGGATTTTTTGTCATACAATGATGGAAGTCAAATGCTTCTGTATTTCTACTACTCATCTGAACAACATTAAAGTTGACCACTTAAGGTAAAGCTAGTCAGAATAAATTTGATTTTACAGACTATAATAATATTTTTTAAAGGCTAGAAAATTTCCTTAGTGGAAGAAACTTATCTCTAACACTTCTTAGAGAAGGTGGCACTGAAATTACTAGAGCAATAAACTCAGCAAGGGTACAGCACTACCTAATCAGCATCAGGCAATATGACACAATTAGTTCATACGCTACTCCTCTGTTTCCAGTCTATTCTGCAAGCCTGTGTCAATGTATAGGTCACTGTAAACATTCAGAAGCCCTGCAGAAGTAAAAAATATAGATTATCTCTTGCTGTTCTTATTTGGACACTTACACACTCAGACTCATGCAGATGCTCACAGGAGTAGACTTGTTTTGTGATTGACTACATGAGTTGTGGTTTATTAGATGCTCCCAAAGGCCCTTATAGGCCAGATTACATCTCCCGTGCTGTCCCTGCAGTCAGACAGCAGTAGGCTGTTAGCCAGGGGAAGGACGACACTGCATCATGAGAGCTGAACAGAGTGGGATTCCCATTCAGCAGCTTGCCACAGTAGGGAAATCCGTCCTAGTTTAATTAATAGGAAAGAAACATTTGGGGTTGTTTGAACAAACGAGAATATTACAAAGCCACTTGGCCTGACACTATGTGAGACATCAATGTGACGTATCTCAGACAAACTGAAAGCTCCCTGATGCAATGTTGTTTTGTAGAAACTACACTTTCTATTGTAAAACCATTTAAAAAACACTGACTAGCTTCTTTGGCAAAGAAGAATCTGTCAGTCTCTTGCTCATGACTCTGTATTTCGAATGCTGTAAACATCAACTTTGTCCTGGAAGATAATATCACTTTAAAATTCTAATTAAAGCCAACAGGAGCTGAGAGTGCTTAGTGTAGGCCTTTTAATTTTAGATTAACCAAGTCATTAATTTGAAACAGGAATAGACCAAATAAATATGACAAAGTAGAAATAAAAAATGTCTTTCAGAAATACTCTGCCATTTATTCAAAACAGACCAAGCAGAACACCTGGCTCCTTAATATAGAACAGTAGTTGGGGCAGCTCCATTAGGGGAAATTGATTTCAGCAGAGATGGTCTTGGGAAAAAAAGTGATTTCCAAAAAAAGTCATATGGAACCACTTGTTATTCCCTCCTCTTCCTTTTAAAATCTGCTTCAGGGAAAAATGTTGCAGGAGCAAGAGCTTAAACATAGCTTCCTTGTGTCTGCTTCCAACAGAATTTTTCATGCTCTACTTCTGATTAAAGGATCTGTTCTCATCACATTTACACAAACACCACATTTCATGGTTTCCAGATTCTAGCTCTAATTCCTTTGGCTACTATTGCTCTCCTTGTTAGTCTTCATCTCCTGTAAAAGAAATTACTACCTCACATGAATCACTTATTCAATGTCCAAATTCAGTTAAAAGAATTGCACCAGGAGGAATGAAAAATAAGTATCTCAAAGTCATTGAAAACAGAATTATTACTGAAGGCTAGAGCTCCATTGCGCTGCTTTATACATAGCTACTTCTTTCTATGAAAAGGTGTTATAATTGTTTTTTTTAACCATTGAGTCTGGTTCTCTAAAGAGCCAGTGAGGCACCTTTTCCCATTCATTAATATTCACAGTACTGCAAAATTCAGTTTCAATTTCAGTGGCTGGTAAAGGAGTCCAGCATCTTGTGAGGTCAAATGTTTTCTTGGTCACATAAGCAGGGATGAATTTGGGTAGGAAATCAAAATTGAAAGTAGGATGGTGTCCTGGTTTGAGCGACACAGGACTAATTTCTTTTCTAATGCTTGGGAAAATTGTACTTTTGGAGGACTCTGGTGTCTGAATTTGTGAAAATATTTACTTTATAGCCAGCTGTGGTGTGTGGGTGTCAAGGTCTCAGTGTTTTCAGGCTAGCCAGGTGCAGGGATGAGGAGGAGCGAGACCCAGGCACTTGACCCAAGCTGGCCAACAGGATTATTTCATACCATGAACGTCACATTCAATATAAATTAGAAAGTTTGCTGAGGAGGAGGGCTCTCCCTTGATGGTGGCGATCCAGAGAACTCCTTGCCCCGGTGCCGGACCCCTGAGGCCTTCCCTTCCTCCTGAAGCTGTAGCACTCACAGTGTCTGACATTCACTGTCCACTGCTGGGAGTGCACAGCTTCCTACTGATATAGTTGGCTGAGTATAATCCTTATATATCTTTAGATTGGTATTGGGATCATTATTGGTTCTTTAGTGTTATTACTGTTAATTATTTAGTCTTATTCTATTAAATCTGTTTATATTTCAGCCCCTGGGTTTCCTGGTTTTCTTCCCGATTCCTCCTTCCTGGGTGGGGAGGGGTCATCGGGTAATAGAATAATTGTCTAAACGACAATAAATTGTTGTGGATTTCTCAAACCATAACAGATGGTAAGAATTCTGCTTTGATAGAAAATAAAATCTCCAGCTCAGGAAAACAGAATCAAGCTGATTGTTGTCATGACGTTTCAAGAAATCCAAGTTCACATATTAGAATTGCTTGAGCTTCGTGTAAAGGCTTCATGCCTTCAGTAAATCATTACATTTCTCCGTAAATACAGAGAAATGGAACTAAACTTCATTCACCCTTTTTCTGTCTTGCCTTCTTGTCTGTCTTGCCTGTATATATCATAGGCTTCTTAGGAAGGACAGATCTAATTTGTTTCCTCTGTAAGTTTCACAGAATCACAGAATGGTTGAGATTGGAAGGGACTTCTGGAGGTTATCTGGTCCAACCCGCCTGCTCACACAGGGCCACCTACAGCAGGTTCCCCAGGACCATGTCCAGATGGCTTCTGAAGATTGCCAGGGATGGAGATTCCACCACCTCTCTGGGGAACCTGTGCCAGCGCACAGTCAGAGTATATACAAACTTTATAATGTTTTATAAACTTCTTATGTAAGCTTATACAAAATTTATACATTGCCTAGCACAAAGAGCCCTCTCCTTGTCTGGTAAGTGGAAGCTGCGTAAAATAAAGAACAAGAGCACAAGGGTTTGTAAACATGGGAGTATTTGAGATCCAGGAGCAAGTAACAAAACACTCCAGTACAAAATTATGCATGTAATCATATTGTCATACATGAGGAGTTAAAGAATGTTTTATCTGCTTAATGCTGTTTGAAGCATTTCAGTCGCTCCTGAAACAGCATGAAAATGGTCAGCAGTAGGAGGGAGAGTTCAGTGTCTGCCTAATGAAGAAGGGCTTGAGAATCACTATCCTAACACTGTGCAAGGAAACACATACATTACTAATATGAAATTGTGTATACCATGTGTAACACACAGATTGTGCGTTGCCTCCGAGAAATCCATGTTAGCTCTAAGTTTGGCTGAAAATCAGGGGGGTTTTTTTGGCCACGCAAGGGGTCAGCAGGAAGACAGCTATTCTATTGGAAGACTGGGCTTTGCTCCTAACAGTAATGGAAAAACCACTTTTTCTTTCTAAGCTTGTTTCCTTCACACATTTGCCTATTTGGATTGCAGGTAACCTGAGGCTGAGTTTGCCTCACAGTTCAGGTGGCAACTTTTAGCAATAGTTTTGGCTGCAGTCTCTCCTTTCTAATTCAAATACATTTTTTAAATGATTCACAAAGCTTTTCCAAAAGACTGATACTTAGGTTTTGCCTCAACAAAAACAACCAACCTGGCAAACAAACATTCTTAACTGGCTGATTTGCAATAGAGGGAAGAAAAACTGGCATAAACTTAAAGATTGCATTCGTTTAGCTAGTCTGGGATTAACTTGTCATGGACCTCCCCCAACTATGTAAGTATGTATCTATGTCTGCATATGTTTGTACGTGTGTATGCCACTAAACAGCTACAAAGAACAAAAGAGTGTCATATTAAATGCTGATCATTTAATCAGTTTACACTCTGCAGCTGTGCTGGTTATTTGGCTCCAATGCCTATAAACAGTATCATTAGCAGCATTATTGAAAATAGCGGGAAACTTTTGCTGGGCAGTGGCTTTTTGCTAAGGGTAGCAGAACTCCTGAAAACTAACTTTAAAAGAATATTTGCGTGTTGGGCTTTTTTTAATTGCAATTTAACCACTTGATTATAATCTGCTGAATATGCAGATGCATGAGATCACATAAAATCACACCCTGTAAGAATCTGGGAGGTACAAAACACTTAGCAGATCAAGCTACTGTGTCCTGGCTCAGTGACTTAGCAACCTACCGTGTCCCTACAGAGGTTTCTTGGTGTCATCATCATTTTCCCACCCAGGCAATACAGATGTCTCACGCTTTTGCGATCTCTCACTGATGCACATCCAAATAACTCTGCATTACTAAGCAAGTTCATTCTCCCCACCCAGCCCTATAACCTCCACTCACTTTTCTCTTCTAATGGCTTCCTGCTGACTAATCCACCCTAAAAGGGATAACATGAGAACATGATGGGAAATCAGCTGGAGAAACACTTTGGCCAAGGTGAAGTTCTCAGTTCCAGAATTCTTCTCATGAAAGATGCATTCTGACGTACAATGTGGCCTTCTGACACCATTTACTAAAAAAACTCTCTAATTGTATGCAAACTACTCCAAGACAGTGTCATTGCAGTACTCATTGCACTACATCAGCCTCAATTAAATCCAAAATACTTAGGAAACTTCTACCTTTTGTTAGACCAATATAAATCCATGGGAGGATAAAATCAGTGAAGCTACTGTTTTCTTACATCATCAGAGTTTCAGATTATCCATACCATGCTACCCATTGCTAGCATATATATTCCATGAGTGTGTTTAACTGTATTGTTACACAGCTATAAGAAAAATTTCAGAGAAATTTCTCTGGCCTTTCAACTATATCGCTGATACATGCAAAAAAAAAAAAAAAAGCAGATAGAATTCTGATCAGTGAATGTTTTATATCCTTGGAGCTGTATTTTGCAGTCATGGAGGAGCTTGAGAAGGAAGAAAAAGTTTTAAGAAGGAAACAACACTATAGTCTTTTCATTTTTACTTCAGAAAAAATGCTGGCAACATACTCAGCACAGTTCTCTGGAAATACTTAACTGTTGCCCATCTTTTTTCATCATAAACACCACAAAGAAAGGCACTTTTTAATATTTTATTTTGGTTTATTTGCTCTTTATTTGCAAAGTGCCCTGACACAAGATGGATGAACATCAAAAGAGCTGATGACAGGTATCGATCCAGTTATATGAATTCAAGTTAACATGGAGTAACTCACATTGACACTTCATGGGACAGGTGCATAAACAGGGAAAAACCACAAAGTCACAGTTTAAAGAGTTTTCAGACAAGCTGTTTGTATTAGTATTAATATGATACTTCTCTGGTTAGAGAAAGTTATTTCCTATGAAATATTTCATAAGTAGCATAAGAAATACCTTCCTTCAAGTTTGATTTACTAAGTCAAAGTTCATTGTACTGCTCAAAACACACAGCTTTCCATATAAATTTAGGGTGATTTTTTTCTGCCTTTTTAATCAGTGCTAGGGAAGGAGATCATCTCTGATTGAATCTGTAGTAATCACTTCATTCGTGGCACAGCAGCACTGAGTTTTAACCCAAAGCAGGCAAGATGTATTCTATTTTTAGATACAGAGATTGGTCTCCAAATGAACTCAAGAGGTGTGTGCTTGCATCCAAGGGCAGGTTTTGGCTTTTAGACAAAAATTTTTCTTCTCATTTTCAGTCCAAATCAGATAAAGCTGGTTTTCTGTGACTTCACTTCAGTGGTTTGAAGGGAGAAAGAATTATGTCACCTTTGTGCTTAAGCAGACATTTTCTTTGTATCATAGGTAGAGAGCGCACTCTCTATCCTTAAGCAATCGATAATTAACGAGTAATTGAATAACAAATTAAGGATTCAAGCCTTCTTCTTGTAAACCTATAAACACCTCCTTGTCCTTATTTGGGTAGTTGTTCTTATGCTTTTGTAAGGTCAGGGCCAAAGTTAAAACAGCAGCAAGAAGCTTTTTGGAAACATGGGCAACAGTTTTAACTTCATATATTTTTAGTAAGGAGATTAATTAGCCATCCAGACATGAACAAAGCATATGCACTTCTTCTGGAAAGTTGGCAAATCATGATTAAAAACATTGCTATGGTTGGAACTACTGAAACGATGGCTTTCAAAGGTTCATTTTTGCGAAATTACAGCCATCTTTCACTGAGACAATCAGTGGCACTTATTATACTCATTAAGTCCTTTCTTAGAATCAGAAATTTAGACTTTGGCCTCATGTGGCTTTGGCACTACCAGATGTTCACATAAAATCCCTGGGACTCATTTGCTCATTTTTGTTTGTTTAGGGCTCTTCCTCCTTCCTCTCATCTCACATTTCAACATGGTGTAGCTATACTTTTTTCTCCTCAAACTTTAAAAAACAATTGAGCCTCAGGCAAAGCCCACGCATACAGCTTCAGGCTGGTAGGAGAAAGAGAAAGTTAGGAGTGAGTCATGCCAGAGACATGTGGATAACTGACTGGAGGGCTCTGGCTAGGGTTATGCATCAAGCTTCCCAAGTGCTTTTCCTCTGTAGATCTCACAGAAGTTCACAGATGTTAAAAACAATTAGTCATGCTGAAGGACTTGAGACACGTTAAATGTCTTTCCCAAGACCTCATAGTAAGCTGCAGCTTTACAAAGCATTGAAGCCAGGCCATATGATTTCCAGTGCCAGGCATTTTTCTCCAGCATGTCATTGCCCTTCAATACACTGCCGATGATGGTTTTGAGCAGTGTAAATATTGTGGGGCATGCAAGGAGTGTGACATACAAGACTCCTGAACTGAAGCTCTGAAATCCATTTAATGCTATGCTTAAATAAACAGCTATGCCTGTGAATACTCTACAGCAGGCAAATGCTGCCACAGACATCGGTGGAACAGCCTTCCCACTCGTTCTAGGTAAAACAAAATTCACCAAAAAAAAGCTACTGTCTCTAACCAGAATGATTTTCCTTTCTCCACTCCACTCTTCCTTCCTTGCACCAGTTTTGTGCTTCTTATGCTTTCCTTCAATACCTTTACTACCACATAAGCCCTTACAACTTCAATGGTGGTATTTCGTCCTCCTATTTCTAAAGCCACCAGTCCAAAATGCCTTCTTCCTAGCCGCAGCCACCTGTCTGCTTTCTCTCTAGCTGCCCTGTGCTTCAAATACCCACTTTAAACTGTGCTCCTCTCAGGCTAAACAAGAAGTGTGTGACCAATATGCTCTTAAAGCCCCTTTTCTAAACTTCTATCTGTCTTGGAGCAAGAAATAAAGCAGTTATAAACAGTGGGGTACAGACTCCAGACTGGATGGCTGCTTTCCTCTTCAAGCTTGAAGTTACTCCTCTTTTCTTCTTTTCCTTTCTGCTGGTTTTCATTTAGTTAAATTACAAGAAAGGATTCATACTGCTTATGGGCAGCATCTACAAGGTCTGTATTTCTACCTTACTGTGAATAACTCTGCTAACCAACGGAAACCATTAACTTCCCACAGACCTGTGGACATGAGGAAAGGGGCGAGAAGAGCCGCTCTGAGTCACTTCTGCAGGTACTTACCAGCTGGGTCAGATATCTTCTGACTGGAGCTGTTATGCTGCCCCGAAGGATTACGTTCAGCAAAGGTCTGTGACAGCACTCTGCCAAAAGTACTCTTTAGTGTGTAATAACAGAGACAGGGTGAGGCTGAGATAGTACAGAGCGCCTTACAGATGTTCTTCCTATTGTCAGCTCCTTCTACACTAGCAGTTTACCCAGGCATTGCATCCGGCAGATTATCATTTTCATGACCCTGCTCTCCTGGAAAAAAAAAAAAAAAGCATCTTCTCATGTTATTTTCTTTCCTACTCAGTACCGGATGCAGGCTTTCTCCTGTACTAAAGGAAAGTTTATAATAACAAGGGCTCACAGTGCTTTTAGTCTTCATTAAAGCATACAGGGGGATGTGTCAGCTGCAGGGCAGACATGGAAGATGCAAACACAACACGGGACTGTTTTGTGTTTATATATAATTATGCAGGCTTTCCTGAAGGGCTTCAAGTCTCTCTCATATACAAACAAAGATAGTTTATTGGTTGCAGATATTAACATCAAAAATTGAGTTTTCTCTATGGCTTTTCACACTTACCTAAAACAGATATTGCTTGCCATAGCAACATCTTCTGAAATGAAAAAGAAAGTGAAAAGA
Source organism: Burhinus oedicnemus (assembly GCA_008921705.1). Taxonomy (NCBI): domain Eukaryota; kingdom Metazoa; phylum Chordata; class Aves; order Charadriiformes; family Burhinidae; genus Burhinus; species Burhinus oedicnemus. The sequence continues at coordinate 932,164 of VFFE01007585.1, read as the reverse complement.
CCTCACTCCTTCCTGTTTTCAACAATATTTCTAATATCTTGGCTGCTCTGTAAACATCATTTATACACTGACATGTCCAAAAAAAAAAAAAAAAAAAAAAGAAGGAAAAGACATCCTTTTGTTAAAATGGGATAAGATCAGCTCTCAGCCACTAAGGTATCAATCTCTACCATCTGTTCTCCAAAGTGAGAGTATCACATTTATGTATATATCATTGATAAAATCAGACTAGTATTTAGACAAATATTTCATCTAAGGGTCTGGACATATAGAGGAGATGCAAATAACACCATTTTACTACTCAAATAACTTTTACAGGTGGAAAAGGTGAAATACAAAGATACCTATTTCATTCTTGCTCACAGAAGTCAGAGGAAGTGCCTCAATGAGCTGGAAGTCTCCTGTTTCTCGATCCTCATGAGACTTTGCAAGCCCTATTTTGCCTCTTTCTCAGATGTTTTGATCCACTCTTTTGTGCTCATCCTTGAGGAAAATGACAAAGAGAAGCAGGTAAGGCCTGGCTTAATTAACCCTCAACAGAAAAACCTGTCTCAGTAGCAGAAGAAACTTCAGACAGAGGAGAAACAGGGGAAAATGGAAATATTAACTTGGAAATTAGAGATCTAGTGGATCTTTATCCAGTGCAACAAAATTTTAAAAATACAGTAATATAGCAGTAACTATTCTGTGCTGCGCAAGTATTATTTTACTTTCAGAAGTGCTCAGCAGAGGGCTTTTTTCCCCTTGGTCAGCTGAAGACACTCATGTTATTAGGAAAGAGTGTCAGGAAACGAATATAAATGTTATTGTGAGAGGAAACCTGTTTCAACTCCCATGATTACAGTTTAACACAGCTGCACCCCAAGAGAACAATAGCAAGATTTATTTCTTTTATAAGTCTCAATTTTATAAAGAATAAAAAAGTCCTGTTAAAGAAAGCTGTGAGCACAAGAACTGTCTGGGAGGATATGAACAAAAAAGAGAGGGAGGAAGAGAGAGCACAAGAGAGCAGGGATGCACATGTACTTATGAAAGGGGAAATAAATGTGTTTCTAGCTAATACTTAACACATTTCTTGTGGGTACTTAAAGAAAATGAATCATAAAGCCTCCAATATTCTAAGCAAAAAAACGGAGTAAAAAGTAAGGCCTATTTTGCATGCTTGCTATAGGCACCTACTAGCTGTGTGCAAAGCACAAAAGCTGGGCACCCAGGCAGAGGGTCCACCTGTGTTTGTTGGGCACCTCACGGTCCCTTTGCAAAACCAGGTCCCAGAGGAATATTTTCTTGTCTCCCAATGGCCTGCCACAGGTGCCTTACATGTTATTTTTAATTTGTGTTTTGCTCTTGCCATAGGACAAGCAACTTTGAATCTCTATCGACTCATGTTGTGCTGGCTGCATGCAGGTGGGGCAGGTACACATGCCTCTGCACCTCACCTCGCCCTAGAGGCATGGGCCCGTGCTCAGATCGGTGGCTGAGGACTTGGAAGCAGGGCTTAAGGTTGCTGGGATGTGGTTTGTGTCTTGCCAGATGGTCCCTGGGAAAGGCTCAGCAATTCTCTGTGTATAGTCCGCCTTTTGTGTAAAGCCTTCTCTATAAAGCCCTTCTGAATTGGTGGACTTTCTCTTACTGCAGGTGTCTCCCCAAAATGGGCCTCCTTCCTATTTGCAACTGCTGGTGCTGCCAGGCTGGTTGTGAAGGGCTCCTGTTCCCTACCAGTGACCCGGCGCTCAGACCACTCGTCAGCGTGCTGCCTTTGCAGCCAACCCAGAAAGGTTCCCATGCCTGGAGAGGAGATTAGCCAACAAGAAATCACATTCAGTGCAGTGACCATGTCAAGTCTGCAAGAAACCTCCTACCCCCAGTTGCCTGTTTTGCCGCTTAGCCAAGCAAGTCTGCTTTTCAGCTGAGAAAACAGAACAGCCATTCATGTGCATTATGAAAAATAAAAGTTGAGGTAACAGAAACAATAAAAAGCAAAGCCTTAAACTACCAGTATCACAGTTTTCTCTGACACTGGTTTCTGCATGTCAGTTCAGAAACATCAGCTTTCAAAAGTGGGAAAAGTTATACGTTTTGGTTGTAACAGAGTGCTCAGGAAATTTAAGTTTTATTTCCAGATCTGCTTTGGATATAAATCTCTCTGGCAAATCCTTTGACCTTTCCATGTTTCAGTTTCTCTGTCTATAAACAGAGAATCAGCTATTTTTAAATCGCTATGAGAAGCCAAGATGGGCTTTATTGTGTACAAAACCGAAATGCTGGGTTTTGAAATGTGATCAGCTATCACTCCCTTTTATTAGAGAATACATACTATGATTTGAAAGACATAAATGTCTGTGCTACTGTTTAGATGTAAAATCCGAAGTGTCATAACTCAATGTTAATTTTTATATGAGGCATCTGAAAAGAAATTACTATTTCAAAAGGAAGGTAGACCATTTGAAAACACATGGTAGCCATATTGTACCTCCTAACAGTTCCCCCCATTTCTCCTTCTATTCCTACATGTACATCAAAGATAGAATAAAGGAAGAGCAGCAAAAAAAATTGGCAAGTGTTATGAAGAAAACTGGTACACAACTAAAATGAAGGACGCTTCCCACTGATTTCAACAGATTCAACTTACGACTTTTTAGGTTAATGAGAAACATTTTGCCCTACAAGCCAAAAGAAAAACATCACAGTTAAACTTTTCAGAACTAGTTTTATTTTCTAAAGCAAAGGAGTGAGTGTTCATGGATTTATTATAAAGATGTAATCTTATTTTTATAGCAATTTTGAAAAAAGAATTATCATTTATTCTTTGCATCATTGTCATTGTCATCTCTTCCTTTTAGATAGGCAGGTTGTATTCCACTTTATGTCATTACTCACAGACATCCTGCAATGTGTTACAGTCAATATTTCCAAATGGAGAAAAACGTGTCTCATAATTTAACTTTTTCATCTCTATTTGTCTGCCACCAATTTTCAGAGAATGAAAAAAGAAATGATCACAGTGTTGGCTTTGTTTCTATTAAACCTGAGTTCTCAAATGCTTGGCTCTCTGTTGCTTTAATGTATGCAGTAGTAAGGCACTTCTCCCAAAAAGCTGGAAACTTGCAAATCTTTGGGAAAATGATTAGTCTCTGAACTTGCCACTAACAATAGTCTCATAAAAAGACTTCAGAATAAACTTGTCTCTGCCATAATTCAAAGGGATAGCAATGAAATTAAATTAGGAATGGGTTTGGCTCCAGAACTTAGACCAGTCTGTTCCTAACAGATCCAGTAACAAACCCGGAATCCAGATTTTCTTGTTTGGAGCAGATGTTTTCCATTCCTTTGCATACAGGGGCACCGATAAACATGATGCAATTTTTTAGACCATCCACATTAACGACACTTGCATGAGCAAAGGATTCATCACCAACCCTGGCTACTAAATGCTCATATCTGTTTTAAAAGGTCAGCCCAAGGATCACCCACTTACACAGTGAAAAGGGTGGGCTTTGCTATTTCCATAAGAACATCCTTCTTTTCCTGGACCAAGACTGTCCTTCAGACTTTAAGCTGAAGGGAGGAGGGAGACAGAGGTTTCCCCCACCACGGTCATGCCATATGGAGCCAAGCAGTGTCCCATTCAGTGCAGCCCTCATGAAGCCGTTAGCAAGAAAATGTGCCATCAGTTTCACCCAAAGAGCATGGCAGAGAGGATGCCAGGAGGGATGCCTGTAGCTCCTTCTCTGTCAGCAAGATGGCAGCTCTAGGTACAAAAAGTCTGGAGTATTTTCTACAAGGGAATATTCTTCCTTCTGGGAATGCCCCTTATTTAGCTACCAGGCTCTCATAGCTTTTACTGAGTGAGAAACCACCCACCATTTATTCTGTGGGATTTGCAAAACCAAAAGGAAACTCAAGAGTTTAAACAACCAAAAGGGTTAAAAGCTTCTTTAAATTAAAAAAAAAAAAAAAGTGAGAGTGGAAAGCCAGAAATCAGTACAGAATTATCTCGTACCAGTGGAAGATGTCAGATCTTTGCTATTTCCAGAGCACCCAGAAGAGCACCTTTGTTCTTTGTTCCTCATATCCAGTCTTTCAGATTTAGGTATCTACATCCTTCTGGCAGAAATGACATCCAAAAGGAGAGGAAGGAAGGAGCAGAGAAGGAAATTTCTCACACCTTATGCACGCTGCAGTCAGAAACCAACTTTCCCTTCCCAGTAATTCCCAGTTTGTCTCACTCCCCAGAGTTTTCAACTGCCACCATAGTTTAAAAATATTTGTGCTGATTTACAAATTTAGAACCTGAAATTGCCCTATTGTCTCCTCTTGTGAGTGCTACTACCAGCTCTGAGGGCAGGATTACTGGTAGTAACAGCCACTGCTTGAGTGCCAGCAGCCAGCCTTTGGAGGGACTGATAACCACCAGATAGGAAGGATTAGTCCAGTCCTCTGCAGTAAGAGGAAAAAACCAAACCTGCTACCATATGAGGCATCATCCTCCTACCTACTGGAGGAATTACTCTGAAAGGTGCCAGCTATAAACTGTTTTTTCAACAGAAAAGATGCCTGATATCAGACTGTTTGGTGTTCTTGCTATATTAAGCATGCATAATTAGTTGTTTCATTAACTAGTTATTAACAAGTTCGCTGTCAGGCACCCCTTACCCAGAATACAGAGTATCAAAGAAATTAGGACAAAGACTGTCAGTTTGCCATGGTGCAATTTGGGAAGTGAGGTATGCGGAGGACAGGTATCCTGCTGGCAGAGAGAGGCCAAGTGCTGTACAGGGAGAAGGCGTAGGAAGAAAAAGAGCAAGAACTGGAAGACAGGCAATGATACAGCTGGTGAGGAAAGAGAGACCCTTGCTAAGCAAAAAGCCCCACAGGGCCAAACCAAAGATGTTCTGTAATATTCCCCCAGGAGTACGTCCAGGAGTACTTAGATCTATGTATTGGATTAGCTCACTGTGGGGATAGGCATGGTACAAGAAACACAGGCCCTAAAATGCAGGTTTTCTGCTGATCTCACACAAGGAACACTGTGATCAGAAGAGTTACATTCTGATTTCATTTAGGGGGAACCACTTATGAGCCAGCCAACTCAGGGCTGTGCTGCTCCACACATCACAAGTGACTCAGAGTCATGATACCTTGAACAAATAAACAAATAACAGTTGAAGAGAGAAATCAAAGGCAGAATGGAGTAATGAAAGCCATGTTTCTTATTGTTTTTCATACAAATCATCAGATGCTGAATCCATCAACCTAAAAAAGGGACAAAAATTTTTGTTCTCCAGGACATGGATTAACTTTTGTGTGGTTTCCTAATTATGCTTCTTTTAGTTTTTCTTTGCTTTTTTAATCATTTGTTATAAGCAGAAAGCAAAGAAAACATCTTGAGTTTGCAAGATATTTTCCTTTGAAGGCAAAGGAGCTATTGGTAATTTGCAGTAGATACTGATATTGTCTTTTCTTTCTAGGACCTTTCCTTCTAACTCAGCATTGCTTTCTTTGACAACAATTTTACTTCCTTCCTTGCATGGCTTTGAGGTTGCAATTGCTGAAGAAACCCTTCTTTCAAAAAATCATTTTGACAAGAAACACGTGGGTACATTCCTTCTGCATACTAATTTGGAAACTTTTCTTTTTAATTTGGCATGCAAGAAAACAAAGCAAATATTTAAAGAAATATTTGTCCTAAAGCAGGTCCAGCCTTTTCAGGGGGCCTTCTAGAACCACCAAGTCTGTGCAAAGGTGGTATCAACAGAGTGATAAGCAAGCACGGTTTCCCCACACTCTTTCCAACATGTGCATGGGAATTTTTACTGAATACCACTAGCAGGAAAGCAAAAATCAAGTGTGTGCTACAGTTATTGTGGTATTTAGCCACACAATTAGCATTCATACAAAATAGAAAGTTCTCATGTGTGTAGCACTGTAGAAATCTAGCTTGAAGTATTAAGCTCCAAACAACAACTTTTTCAAAAAGCCCAGAGATATACCAGTTGCATTAGGGAATTTGGGCCCAATTATCGCCCATTAGTCAATACAAACTACAGGGTGAATGGCTCAGGATGCAGGATTTGCTTTGATGGACTATTTTCAGTGAAAGGGGTTTTATTGTCAGCATTTCCATTCATGGCTGGAACAATTTAAATAATGTTTTTGTGACAGAAGAAAGGAGTCAAACATTTGGGAAAGAAAAGTAATTTTATTGTGCATTTTGAGGAAAAGCAGCCACAGAACCCACTGAAAATTCATCACTCACCTCTAGGTTAATAAAGGGTAGAAAAAGTGTTGCAGCAATCAGTTCACCAAAGATATTACTGTTAAGCAGGCCAAGAAGTTTATTGCCTATTTTGTGAAGGCTAGTTCATTGAGTATCCTGTTGAAAACTGCATTAGAGCTCCAACTTTTTGCCTGGCAAAATGACCCTTAAGATGTGTTTTCCTGCATGGCTGCTTTAGAATCAAATCCCAGGCTTCACCCTTAAGGCATCTGAAAACAGGCTGCGACTTCTCTTGCATACACCTAACCCATAAACAACTGGGGTCATCAGCAGGTTTCTGCGACAGACACAAGGATCCCTTCATCCTTCTGGGATGTAAAGATAACATCCACACAGCACTCAGGGTGGATAATAATATCATCTGGGATCAGAAACAGAAGGATAATGTAAGTGCTTAAGAACACGCAACTTCCAGCAGAGATGGAGATGAGAACTAGTTACCTCATTTAATTCCCAATCATATTCCAAGAGATTCCTTTGTAGGCATTCTAAGTGAGATATGCAGACATCTGTAATATTATAGCTATAATTTCTTCTCTGATTTCCCCAGGAATGTGATGTAGTACTACAAGGACTGCATTATTGCTGAACCTGCAATGACCACAACAAACAGAATTAAATTTATTGAACTGCTTTTGTTATAAACCTTTGCTTTCAGTTATACCGAACTTCCAACAGTTTTTACCTTTCAGTCAGAAATTTTCCAGGCTTGCCTTTTGGATTAGTACTATATACATAGAAAGTTTGTTGGAGGACGTGAATAAAAAAAAATCCTCCCACATACTTTGGAACAAAAGGGAAGTAGAAAACCATGCACTTGCCTCAATCACATGCAACAGTCACGGATTCATTTTACACAGCTCTTGAGAATGTAAAAAAAAAAAAAAAGAAGATGAAACCAAAAAAGTCTAAAAGGACAAAAGTCAACATTTAGCAGGGAGGAAGTTAAATAAATGGTACCGTGCATTTGAACATTGGGTGAACATTAGTTCAGTTTTTTGGAAAAAACAAACACTCAGACTTTCTCTGGAGCACCATATTTCAGGCATGAGATGTATCTCCGCTTTCTCTATCATGCCTCAGCAGAGCAAGGCAGAGCAGATCCCAGATCCCAGCTCCTTCAGCTCCCCACACTGCTCCAGCACTTCACCTCGCAGAGGCCAGCCACCACAGCACCTTCCCGGAGGCCTCCTGGGTCTTGCTCAGGTCCCACTTTCCTTTCCTACAGACAGCCCTGTTTTGCTAGTGCTACCATGCAGCAGGTGCAACTCCAAGGGCAGCCCCCTTGGTAGCAGCTCCCCAGGAAACAGGGCACCCACAAGCTAGTTTTTACGGGGGTCCACCACATCCAACAGGTGGGTCTCCTGACCTGCTTGCAGCTCTCCTGGCTGAAGGTGCCAGGGTATTGCAGCTTGTCTGGTGGATTTTGTTACTGCAGCCCTTCTGACTGGCATTTGGCTTGAGACCACCAATTTATTTCCCAGCAAGAGATTACAAACAAGCCAATGGGTTATATCAACTCTTCATAATTGCTGAAAATGGCCAGCTGCCCAAACCAATGAACTACATATAAAGGGGGTTTAGTCCACTAACAACTCCCTGAACTACCCAGACAGCTTCTTTTGGTATGCCTGAGCTAATGGAAAGGCGGCACAGCTGACATAACAGTGAGGTATTGTTGATTTGTAACAAAGGACGTTGTAATTCTGCCCTGCATAGATGCATACAGCTCATTCACATAGGAAACACAGTGGCTGGTTTACTGCATTGACAAAGAAAAGTTTTCTTGGCCTACAGAGTTACTCAGTATTACATTGGAGAAGGCTGAGTGAGACAATTAACATGAACTAACTAGCAATTAAGTAAAATAATTAGTAAAATAAAAGCTGGACCAAATCTCTCTAAACCACACCTGAACCAACCTTCTTCCTTCAGCTGAGAAATACTTAAGTGGCATCCCAGAAGTTGCCACTTCTTATTTGCAGATCCTGCTGTTCAGAGATGATCAGAAATTTACCAACAGTGTTTTTCCCCATCAGAAATTACTCATTCCTTAAAACAGCAACATTTTACAGAATTCATCTAGTTCTGACACCACTTGTCATAAAGAAAAGAAGGGGAAAGAATTTCCGTTAACATTCTTTTAGACAACTCCAGAATGGAGTAATTTGGTTTTTCATTTTGAAAAGAATTTTTGTATTAGCCTCACTTTAAAAATTTATTTGTAGAGTGTTGACATCTTGTTTTGATTACCACAAAGGATTTTTTTCATGAGAGTTATTTTAAAAACTTTCTGTTAAACTTGTAAAATTTGCCACCAAACAGAAAGTCTGGTTCCTGTACAGTCCCTGTCCCTGTGTCTGTTTTCTGTTGTACGAGGGACCTCTCTCATGAAGGACTGAACTGAATTTCAATCCATGGCTGGGAAACACAAAGATTAAGTAACACAAATATTATACAAACATTGTATTCATGTGATAACATGATTACTTTCACATTCGATGAAAACTCCTGTGATTTTAATTTTTTTTCCTTTATTAATAAAGTTCTGAAAAGATGCTATTTGTGCATCAAATTAGTATGTTAGTTTATGCCTGTGAGTCATCTCAGCGAGTTAAAATGATGCTGCTTCTGTGAACGTTCTTGAAGAACAGAATAATAGCAGCCTGCAGGGAAACTTGATGTCCATAAAAACCTCAGTCAAAGAAATGTACTGGTGGACACATCTTAAAATACTTCTCAACAACATTCAAAAACATAGTGCTTGTACAGACGGATGTTTTTTATTCACTGATTTAGTAAAACAGACTAAAACATCTCAGAAGAAGATGGTGAAGAAAGTCACACAGCTGCAGTGCAAGGGGCGTCAACTTCTGTTTGCAGTTACGGCTTCATTTTCCTTCTGGTTTCTCTTGCATGTACAGTGGTCAGTCTTAAAACTAGCCAGATTTGCTTTGATGAATACATACATACTCCACTATTTCTTTCTATTTACTTCAACTAGCCAGTGATGAATGCATAATATTAACTAAAAAGAGAAAAAAAAAGGGACATTTGACAGAAACAGGAGGTTATATGACAAGTGCTACATGTGGTTTCACACTAGTGAATGTGTCAGATAGATTGCTAGCAAGCTGCATCTGGGATCTCAAACCCCCAAATTTGTTTTAGTGGCCAGACCCTCTTTTTACTGACTCTCGTCACACCTGCACACATGTCCAACCTCACCCATCCAAAGAGGTTGCAGGTATTTCTAAAGCCTTTCTTGGTTGCCAAGCTCTCCAGTCCTGAGACAGAGCATGTTTAGTATTGGTATCTGAAACCAGGAACAACCACCACTAATAATCCTTTGGTTTGGGGGACATTCTCAGTACAGAATCATAATCAGAGATATTCATAATAGAAGATCAATAAACTGCAGTATACGTTTGCCAAGTAGCGCTGTCCATCCCCTGGCTACCAAAAAGCCCAACAGAATGAGAAAGTAACCTATGACAGACATAGTCTTGACCTTAGGTGGACCAGCGTATGCCATAGACAGACCAAGGCAGTGCTCTTAGGAAAATTTAAAGGCTATGGTCTCTTTAATTTGCCTTTGTGAACACAGGGAGCAGCCATAGCTCCTGTTGGTCTCTGCAGAGGTGGCTTGTCATCACATACATGCAAGCAATAGGCATTTCTGGCATTTTTTGCATTTGAGGGAACGTTTGGCTTCCATTTATGATAAAACTAACAAAATCATTCTAGGGAGAATTTTTGAGTCACAGCAGGCTACATCTATTGCCACACCAATTTTAACCCTCCCTAACAGACTCAGCCTTGCAGTTTTTTCAGTTAGGTTTACATAGCTAAGAAGAGTGAATCACTGCATTCAGTTCATGAGCTGACAGGGAAACACCAAAAAGGCATAGCAATCTACCTAAATGTCAGATGGTAATCAAGACTGTAATTGCATTGTCAGTTTTAGACTGAATGCATCACATACTTCACTGGATTGCACATCTGTACTGAAATCCTGCATACGGTCAGGTGGAACAGCCAGCCTCTGCTTCAAAAGCCGTTTGTGAGTCTGTCCTTCCTGGCATCAGATATGGTTTGCTCTGGAATCACCTGTCCCAAGGGCGATATTAAAGTAGCTGCTAATGAGGGACAGAGCCTTTCCACCCACTCATGTTATCCATCACAGATAATTACAATGTTGTCTGTAAATGAATAAGGTTTTTCTCTTTTTCATTGCTTTTCCAAATGCTTACAGCTGCAATGTCACAACCAGCATCTGTGACTTTCCTATATTTACTCTTAAATTAGAACAGCAATTCTGCATCCGTCAGTTAGGAGAAGAAACACTATAAAAGAGAATATTAAACACATGCAGCAGGAATGATAAGAAAGAAAAGACAAGGAAGTTAATGAGGATATACATGTCTTAGGTGTCTGAAAGTATATATTAATGGTTTATGGAGCTGTGTGAAATAAAGAAAATCAGATTCCATAGACCTACAAAAGCTGTGGTAACCTTGATAATCCTTTTCAAAATACAAATACTTTCAGCAAGTCCTGAAAAATATTTTTTTAGTGAGTCTAGAGTAAACTGAAGCAATTCTCATTTAGCAGTATGTTGCAAATAACCGATGCTGTTTCCCTTGCTGTATGCAGTTGTTTTATGAATTACGACTCAGATGGTACAATGTCTGCTAACTGATAGTAAAATAAATTCTGCTCTCATGAGAAAGCTTAATGTAACACGGTAGGGTTACAGGATATTGCTCGGGCCCAGGGCGTATTCCATTATGCAATATAATCATCCCCAAACCTCCAAAATTTCTTCACATGCATTATTATCGAGCATTTGCAATTGGGTTTATTTCTCAGATAGCAGGTCTGGCAGTTTACTAGATTAACTAAAGTCTTTCTGCAGTGTCCTTTCTAGTTAACCAAAGACACTGAATTTCTTATCACCTGCTGTTGTCTCAGGTCATGGTACTGCTCACACATTAGCTGTGCACAGGTTTCACTGTGCTGTTCTCCCCGTTAAAATGCTATGTCCAAAAATGAGTAAACAAGAGAGTGTTTCAAGAAGTGAACCAAGTAGATACTAGGGTGTAAACTGAAAAATAATAAAAATCATTAAAGGCTAGTATAAGAAAAGATACACTCAATGGGTGTTGAGAATGCATGGCTCTGAGCTGATAACATAAAAATCTAAGAAGTTGGTGAGATATATGGGAAATGAGAGAATATGGCACTTGAGCAGAAAACCTGAATCTGTATCATAAAGTTATGCTTTACAGTACAGGATCAGACATACCATTCTGACTGCTCGCTTGTGGTCTCCTGTAAGGACAACTGACTTTAAAACACTTCTTATTTGTGAGAAGAACTTAAAGCTGGTTCACAGACTGCTGTGAATGGTGGGGATTATTCAGCTGCACATCCCAAAATAGACTAGGAGGGAATTTAGTGCTCCTCCTGCTCCGACGTGCCTGGTCTTTGGCTCTCAGCATTTCCTGCGACATCAGGACACTCTTTTTTCCACCAAGCATGAACAACTTCGTAACGCCAGGGCTGGCTGCAGACCTTGACTTTCCCTGGGGACACCAGCTATTGCCGGATGAGGAGCGATCGCGGCCTGAGGCTGCCCTCTAGGCACCCAACACATCTCTGCACAACCGGAGGGAGACCAACCAGGCAGATCTCCAGGAGAGACCTCCCCCTTAAAGGAAATCCTTTCAAAGGAGTGATGAACTGCAATGAAACATTGCTCTGTGAATATGCCTTCCCTACAAGGATCATCAGCTAATGTGGAACTCCCCAGGTTTAACGGTGGGATCCTTGGACCCTAGTGCACTCCATGCAAGTGAAAAACACCTTTGCACCTTGCTGCCATTTCTGCAGGGTTCACTTACAAGTGAACTTCCAAGTCAGGGGAGGAAAAGGCCAGCGCCAATGCTGGATCTTCAAGAGCGGGAAGAAAGCCTGTGTCTGAGAGCAACAGCATGGTCATCTTTCTCTGCTCGTGCAGGACGTCTTTGCCCTGAGCCAAGCACCATGGAGCTCACTCGGTGCCTCTTGCTGCAGAGCTGAGCACCTTGGGGCCAGGCCCTGGGTGGTGCGGGCGTCTTTGTCCTGGGTCAAGTGCCTTGCCACTGCAGGAGCCAGACCCCATGGTGGCCAAGGCAGAGCAAAGAGGCCCTGAAAAGCAAGGAGGCAGGCCCCATGGCCTGGAAAGGGGCCCTGCTGGGCTATCCTGCCCAAATCATGGCAGAAAGGCTCTCCATGAGCAGTGGGCAAAGCCCCATGGTGCTCCAAGGCCCCATGGCACTCACATGGCAGCAAAGAGGACCTGCAAGATCGAGGGCCAGGCGCCAAGTCACTTGTATCAGGGGAAAGGGGTGCTCAAATCAGGAAAAATTACCCCAGCAAAAGTGGAGCGCTAAGTCCCATAGCTCTCCAGTGTGGTGACAAGGTCCAGCCAGACCAGTCGGACAGTCTCGATGCTGAAAGAAGCGCACAGAGGCCCTTCAAGACCAGAGGGCCAGGCTCAATGGAGATCAACTCAGGGGAAAGAGGTCCCACAAACCCATAGCATGAAGATCCATGGTGCCTGAATGAGAGGAAAGACCCCTGCAAGAGCAGAGGTCCAGGCACCATAGCCCTGGGGCCAACAAGCCTGACAAGTGGAAGACTAGAGGCAGATGAATGAAGCAGCTCCTCTGCTAGGGCTGGTGTGGCTTTCCCCAGCTCTGTCATGCTTGCCCTGCTTGGACTTTCCCTCTGATCCAGGGGAATTGCCTTGGCAGGGGCAGGGGGGATCCCTGCGTTCCCAACCCTTTTAGCTGTCCCTCCTCTTCCTCCTTAGGGGAACTAGGGAGGAAGAGGAACCTGGAGCCATTGCCCACTCGCTCGCCCCAGGATGTTGCTTGGGCTCCACCAGGAAAAAGGTCTGCACAAACCCGCCACAGACATGGCCCTCCAGCCCCCTGGTCAAGGGTATTGGTCACCTCCAGCTGTCTCACTGCAGGATGGGGCTGGCAGATTTTAGACTAAGACTCTGCAGCTTTCATGGTTAAGCATTTCAAACATTCTAGCTTATGCAAACAGCTAACATGAAATGTCTGCAGAGGGAAAAGTTCTAGAGGGCTACAGCACTCTAAATCTGCTCATTACCTCAAGGACATCATCAAAGATCTAGGCAGCATGCTGTAGGGCAAACTGAAACAGTTACTGTAGTGAAATGAGCCTCCGTATATTTGGAAGCTATTATAAAGGGGTTAGGTGGCATAAAAATTCTGTGTCCCCTATCCAAAAATCTATTAGGCAACAACTGTATTAAAAGTAATTTAAAAGGTGCCCTGTGATTTTTGTGCCTCTGGCATAATTTCTGCAGTTTCAATCTGACTATTTGCTTGTTCTGTTTTCCTTTCAAAACCAGTTTCTGCAGCCAAAAAATACATACACCTTTGGTGGGCCACTTAGATCTAACAGAGGAAAGGTGGTAAAAGTCACAAAAGTGATTCAATCCCATCATTTGGTAGTTGGCTGGGATTAACTTGATTTTTCCCACAAAGCTGAGAGGGAAACTGGTAAAACATAAAAAATAAAAAAATCCCAAACCAGAGGAAAATAAAAAGGGAGACGCTCCCCCTACCCCAAAACAATTGATTGATTTGTGCCAGACTGCTGAAGCTGATTGCATGAAGCAGCTCTGAATTCTTCCCGAGGCTGAGAAGCGCAGGGAGACCACATGAGACCCCCCTGAAGGCAGCTGCTGTCATGCATCATGTGGTCTCCAGAAAGAACCTGTGTGTTGCAGGTGGGTTCTCCTCCCAGAGCAGACCTCTGGCCCTCTGTGCAGCCCCAGCACAGTGGGGCCTGGGCAGCTCTCGCTGCTTTCTGCCTGCCTGCCCGCAGAGCCTCATCCAGCTCCGCTTCTCAGCAGGTTCCTGCTGCATGCCTGAGGCGTGCGGGATCACATGTGGCCCTGGCATTGGGACCTTACCATCTCCAAAGTCCCTATCCCAGCTGCCCAGGACCTGTTTTCCCACCCTTTCTCTCTCTCCACATGCCCAGTTTGCTGTGCATAGGGCCTGACTGTAAGCAGGCAGCATTTGCCCTCCATGCAGTGCCCTGCCCTGCATGGCACGGCCCCACAGCTGCCATGTCCTCTCCCGAGAGGGTTGCCATCTGTCTGGAGAGCCAGGCCAGCGGGAGCACAGCACTGGGCTCACCACAGCTTCCTGGGGGTGCTGGACTGATTCTCTTCGGGCATCCTCAGAGTAAGAGGACAAAGAACACGGCTTTGCACTGTGAAAAACAGCTCAGAGGGTGACTGACATCCCTCAGCTAGGGGAATCTGCTTTCTTTTTTTTTTTTCTTTTCCTTTTTTTATAAAAAGAGTACCAAATAAAGTATCTTAAAGGAAAGAATTTGATCAAGGGAACATCTACCCTGTGAAAAACAGGCTGAGCGCTTTACAAATTCCATTATTTCAATTCTTGCTTTCTATACTGGGTAGGTTATATTATATTCCATTATGTCTCAGAAGAACTCATAAGTAAAGCAAGAGCTATTTCTTAAAACAGAATTTTAAAAGTTCTGGCCAAGACCTAAATTCAGGGCAAACAGCCTATTCAGCTTCCACTCAGAACGCAATTAACAGGATGTATCCTCTGCAAAACTGGGAAAAATTGAGGACAGCAATTGTTGCATTTTTTGGTTATAAAGCCAGAAATGATCCAGTCTTGGTTTTTAGACATGCTGAATCACCAAAAAAGCTGTGTTTCGTATTTGTATATATTCTGTATTTCTCTGGTATTTTTAGCAATTTCTGTAGGGAAAAGAATAGATGGAGTATAAGAATTTCGTTTTGCATGTTCACATTACAAACATCCCAAGCTCAATTCTTTCTATGGTCCATTTCTAGGCTACTGAGATCCTGAATTATCTTTTTTTTTTTACTATTTCTGACATTCAGGAGAGCTACTTGATCTTTCATCACCTCAATTATGATGCCAAACAACAAAAACAAACTTCAAGTTTGCAATCCTCCTTCTGCTTTCCGGAACCTTGTATCTTCCAAGGTCTGTGGAAAGAAAGCGCAATTATCCCTTTTTGCTTTGACATAAAGAGCAAACAAGAGTATGAATAACAGCCCATATAAAAACCTTTAAAATAAAAGCAATTTATGTTCAGAGCAAGTGAGAGATTTAACATTGGAGGTAAGTTTGCTTTTGGCAAGTTACTATTTTTTTTCTGCTTTAAACATAATTATTTTGCATACTTTCCTTTGAAAATAAGCACAAGATAAAAACAGATATTTGAATTCTTGCACAGGGATATTTTAGGGAACTTTGAGCTTTTTTATTATGTACATAAACTAATAATAATTTACAGTTACTCTGTCAAAATGTTTGTGTGCTCTACATATTCAAAGATGAAAAAGTTCTTGTCAGATTTTTTGTTCTTTTTTCAACAAGTATAACTCGATGGAATCATTTGAAGGCAGTGAGATTGAAACAGCATTTACTGGTTGCTGGAGTGCAGTGAAAGGCCTAACTGTATCTGCATATAAAATTGCATTAATGTAGTAATAGAGCTGCATTCAAGAACTCCAAAGTCTCCTGTACAGACTCTGTTCAGCCCCCATATGCCTATAAATTATGATGCAATCTTTAGGTATGAACTTTTTTGCCTTGTATCTGTGCCTCGTTCATTGCATGAAAGAGCCTCCATACCCTTAATGACTATTCAATATGCTGTTTCATCCCTATTTTTCACTGCGGAATCTCCTGCCATACTAACCTCACACTATTCAAAGTATTCTGAAACCAAAATCCTCAAGTTCCTCACAGGACTGTTAGAAACAGATTTTTTTAAAATACAGTGATGCTCATTCCTGTATTTCTATTTAGTGAACTCGCAATGTTTAAGTAAGAGAGTGGGGGGTTTCCTCCATTTTTTCTGCTGGGAACTGGAGTGTTTAGAATTTAAGATGCAAAATAACTACAAATGCTCTGTGCCCTATGAGAAATGTGGAGGATTACACTCCACTTAATGTATTCAGAACTAGCTCCCACCAGTTTGAGCGTGTCAGTGGTCTCAAACCAGGCATTCAGAAAATGACACCAGCCAATGAGAAGCCAGAAGGAGGGACCTGGCTAACTCCATGAAGGCAGCAGTGAACACCAAATCTAGATCTTCAGGCTGGTATTAACAATTGAGGCTTTTGTGGTGATTGATCTGTGCTTTATTTGCCACACAACTCCCACAGTCAACAGAGAGAAGTCCTTACTACCTACGTTGGGCTCACTTATGACATACTCTTTTTCACATCACTAGTCCATAGTTTTCATAGGCACTAAATATTAAAATAAGTTTCAGTCAAATTTTTAAATTACTTCTACAATGTGCTTAACTTTAGATTTTCATAATTTTACACTGAATTTTAAACAGACATATTTTGAAATAGAAAATTCTGCTCAGTGAATTTTTTTGAGTTTCATTTAAATTAAAAATATGCACGTCTCTACATTTTCCAAGAAGAATAGAGAGCATATTCTCCAAAATGAGGGTGCTTACCTGCTGAACACAGAGTAAATTGCAAGATTAGCTGCTGAGTTTACAAGTGTTCCTGCAGAGAAGTTCAAGGCCAGACATCTGAAAAATAAAAAACTGTTCAGCAATAGTGTCTGTAGTTTTGGAGAACAATAACATAGGCAAAGAGGTTAGAGTCAAGGCAGAGAAACTATGTGAAGTCTCAGCACAGAGACCATGATAAACTTGGATGTATGGCTGGGCGAAGGGTTAGTAGAAGCGGAAAAACCGGTATAGTGCTGCCTGCAGCATCAGGGAATCTGTGGGTATCGCACAGGGCTACCATATGGTCTCTGATGACCACTGCTGAACGTGAGCTGGTGACCCATAAATGACTCAGAAAAAGCTGTGAGAATTAATCCAAGTTTAGGAAGATGCTTTACAGGAAAACAGGCTGAAGAAGTGCAGGCCACTTGCTTCAACAAAGAAAAGACTGAAGGATGACTTCCTTGTACTGATTTCTGAACTGTAAGCAGGCAAAGACAAAGTCATATCAAGTACTAGATATCAACAGCTAGATATATGAACACTAGAAAATGGGATTTTTCCTTGTCAATCATCAGAAGTAATTAGAAATTTAAGAACTTTCCTCAGGATTTAGCAGCTCTCAGAGTCTAATTCAGGGCTGAACTACAAACACTGCTCTCAGCCACCACTGACTAGCCTGAGACAGGAGCTGCTTGATGACCCTATAAGCATTAATGAAAGTAAGGTGTAATGGTGCCTCTTGTCCAGAAAACCTATAGTGTCTGCTAATTTGCAAGCAAATCATATGAATTATATTTAAAAGTAGTTTCAAAATCAGCTCTTTTGAAAATTTACTGCATGGTCTCATGCCAGTGTCCCAAAAGTTATAAAAAAATGGAATAATGCAGATCTTTCAGGTTTCCCACAAACTGGAAACTCACAGAACTTTCAGGCATTTGAACAGAAAGGAGGGAAGGGCAGAAGAATGGATTTCTGGTGTTAGCTGTCATTTCTTTCCATGAGAGTATTACTACCATCTTGGAGGTCAGGCTATTTGAGTGGTTCTGTCCTGCTCTTCCATTGTTTTACTTGCTCAGATTCCTACCTGTTAACTCTGAATTCATTATGATAGTTTAATGGCATCATTAGCACACCTACTAAGTCTTAACAGGCATCCTGGATTTTCACTGGCTTGTGACTGTAGCCATTTCCACCTAGAAATACAAGATGTGGACTGTGTCCATCTATGGTCTCAGACACAGCAAATATTCAATAGGACAGAAAAACTGTAGCACAAGACTTTCATAGGGATAAAAATGTCACAGTGCTTCATTTATGTGAAGATATTAAATAATATTGAAAATAGCAACATCTGCATACACTGGATAAGTCTGGTCAGTTAATGAAAGGGAAAAAAAACCTCTTGCTGCAGGGTTTTAAAAATCTCTGGCTGCTAGGTGTAATTTTGTTCTGGCTAAATTAGCCAATAAATGGCTCCTCATATCTTTCCTAGAGCTGTCAGTGCTGGCTGATGGCAGAGATGAGGGTACAAACCCTTTCCCTGGTTGAGTAGCACAGGTCCTACATCTTTTCCAGCCTGTGAGGAAAGAAAATTGTTAACCTGGAAATTGTGCTGGTATATAGGAACATACTGGATATTTTTTCTGTAATATAGTTATCTAGTATCACCTTGTTCATAAGTTAATGACTGACTATTCAATAAATAGAATCCAACAGCATAAATTCAAACAAACCAGAGGAAGAAGGTACAGAAAAACATTATTTTAATGATTTCTGGTAGCATTTCATGGTCAATACCTATTGAAGGACATCTCCGCCACTTCATTAGGACAAGGCCTGCCTCATCATTACAGACACCCATTCAAAAAGCCCAGTCGCCAGGGAAACATGGGATAAATATGACGTTTAGCTGCCACTTATAGGGCTGCCTGGAGAGGCTCCTGCCCACAAACAAGGAGCGACATTTGCTTTTCTCCTCTAACACTTCCACAGCTATGGTGTGCAATCTTCTGCTGTTTATTTGGTTGTAAGATATTAATTGGCAGCCAGATGTGTATGGTGAAAATAATGACATTTAAGATGCATAAACAGGAACTCCGTGTAAAAATAAGATACAGCTTCTCCTCAGAACAGTCTTGCAGCTTTGAAACATGCCACACTGCTGAATGCCATATGGACTGCTTTTTCACTTCTTTACAAGCTTTCTCAAGGGATTATTGTAATAACTGGCATCACATGGGGATGTGAATCTTTTACATATGTCATACTATCAGGCAATGCATTCTAAGTGTACTACCAGTCATCATAGCTTTTATTATAGCAATCAATATTTTATATCATTACATGATGTAGTGTAACTGCCCTTCCCAATTTACAAACCTTGGGCTGGAAAATGGTACATTTCTTTCACAGTATTGACGTACATTATGAATGAAGCTTTAAAGGACATCAGTAAAAAGAAGAAGAAAGAATGGGCTTGTGTTCATGCTATACATGGCCGTAGCCTTGAAGTGGCAGGTGGTCTTTGGTAGGAAACAGTACCACTTCTTCTGTCAGTATACCAGAAAAAATTTCTTTCCTATCAAGACAATACTGGAATTTAATTAGTTTAAAAAGGAATTAATTTGAGAACCTGAATTTTAGAAATAATACTGAATTTGTTGTACCTAAACTGTGTCATGTCCCCTTCTCCCCCTTTTTTTTTTTTTTGAGGCACTGAAAATAAGTACATTTAAGCTATTTGAAACCTCTTTGCCATCTCCTTATTTTGCAATACCATAACCTCTTCTCTTCCTCTTTTGGCATAGTTTAAATCCTTAGCACTTAGAGGCATATAGAGCCTTTCAGCTGGGAATGAGAAAATGCCTCTCCAAATTTCTTGAGAGTTACTCAGCCTCCAGCAGACACATTTGGCTGAAATGTCTCTTACTGCAAACCCCAGAGCTCTGTTTACACATAAGGCTTCCTACACATAAGGCTTGGGTCTCAGACACATTCTTTCCACCCTCAAATTTGACAAATACTTCTGAAGTTTTGTTGAAGTACTGCATTTGTATTATTCCATTCACATGAGCACCTGCTAAGGGTGAACATAAATCCTTGTGACATAAATCACTAAATTTAACAGGGATAACTTTGTAGGTGGATTCTGGTTTTAAAGTGTTGATTTTAAGTTATAAGGGAATGCTTATGTCCCTTTTTTGTAGAGCAAAATTTTTTTCTCTGAGATACTAATGATACAGCTAGCAATAATTAAAGATCTGTATGAATATAGGAGGGAGAATGGTAGAAATAGAACACACAACTCAGAAATATGCAATTACCTGAGATCACTGGCCCTGCTGCTCATAGAACCATATACCGAAGGATCCTGCTTCTGCAGTCTGGCAGCTCTGTTCTGGAAAGGCCAAAATTTTGTATCATTCACCCAAGTAGGTTGTTTGGAGATTGTAAGACATGTTATGACCCTTCTTTTGGTTCCACTTGCTCACACATCTTATTCGGGGTGCAAAGAGATGATGCAAGCAGGATATACAGAACATAAAAGCATAAAGCAATTATTCACTGGCTATCATGCACAAACGGTAGCCGAGATGTAGTGAGCTGCTAGGGAAAGCGCTAGTGTGCTGACCACCCCAACAAGGCTCTGAGGGCCAGGCAAGCATTGGTCTCACAGGCAGGGTGGGCTCCCATGGGATGCTCAGCCCCACAGAGAGGGGCCTGCCACCCACAAACTGGCACCAGCAGCTCAGCCCAATGACTCCTACCTAGCTGCTGTATAGTTTTCCCATAAGATGAAGTTGCCAAGCTACTATCTGTCATATTCAGGAAGTCATTGCAGTCTGGTGAATTTCCCACTGACTGGAAAAGGGGAAATATAACCCCCATATATAAAAAGGGAAAAAAGGGTGACCCAGGGAACTACAGGCTTGTCAGCCTCAGCTTTGTGCCCAGCAAGATCATGGAGCAGATCCTCCTGGAAACTACGCTAAGGCACGTGGAGGTGATTGGTGATAGCCAACATGGCTTCACTGAGGGAAAATCATGCCTGACAAATTTAGTGGCCTTCTATGACAGCAGTACAGCATTGGTGGAGAAGGGAAGAGCAACTGATATCACCTGCCTGGACTTATGCGAAGTATTTGACACTGGCCCACATGACATCCTTGTCTCTAAATTGGAGAAACATGGATTGGATGGATGGACCACTTTGTGGATAAGGAACTGACTGGATGGTCACAATCAAAGAGTTGTGGTCAACAGCTCGATGTCCAAGTGGGAACCAGTGACAAGTCGCATTCCTCAGGGGTTGGTACTGGGACTGGCGCTTTTTAACATCTTTGTTGGCGACATGGATAATGGGACAGTGGGATTGAGTGCACCCTCAGCAAGTTTGCTGACGACACCAAGCTGTGTGGAGCTGTTGACATACTGGAGGGAAGGGATTTGCCATCCAGAGGGACCTGGACAGGCTTGAGAGGTGGGCCCGTGCCAACATCATGAAGTTTAACCAGGCCAAGTGCAAGGTCCTGCATATGTGTCAGGGCAATCCCAAGCACAAATACAGGCTGGGCAAAGAATGGATTGAGAGCAGCCCTGAGGAGAGGGACTTGAGGGGTGTTGGTCGATGAGAAGCTCAACATGAGCTGGCAATGTGCACTCCTAGCCCAGAAAGCCAACCATATCCCAGGTTGCATCAAAAGAAGCGTGGCTAGCAGGTCAAGTAAGGTGATTCTGCCCCTCTACTCCGCCTTGGTGAGACCCCACCTGGAATACTGTGTCCAGCTCTGGGGCCCCCAACATAAGAAGGACATGGACTTGTTGGAGCAAGCCCAGAGGAGGGCCATGGAGATGATCAGAGGGCTGGAGCACCTCTGCTATAAGGGCAGGCTGAGAGAGTTGGGGCTGTTCAGCCTGGAGAAGAGAAAGCTCAGGGGAGACCTTATAGCAGCCTTCTAGCACCTAAAGGAGGCCTACAGGAAAGACGAGGAGAGACTCTATCAGAGAGTGTAGTGACAGGACAAGGGTTAATGGTTTTAAACTGAAAGAGGGTAGATTTAGATTAGATATCAGGAAGAAATTCTTCACTCTGAGGGTGGTGAGGCACTGGAACACGTTGCCCAGTCCCGTCCCCGGCAGTGTTCAAGGCCAGGTTGGATGGGTCTTTGAGTAAGCTGGTCTAGTGCGAGGTGTTCCTTCCCATGGCAGGAGGGTTGGAACTAGATGATCTTTTTAAGGTCCCTTCCGATTCTGGCCATTCTATGATTCTATGAAGTTATCTAGGCTGTTGTTTTCTTTCTTGAATCCTCAACCTATCAGTGATCCCATCTCAACAACGCTGCTTCTGCCTCCAGCATTACCTTTCGTACTGCTGTGGGGATGCCCTCACACCTGTGTCAGTAGCCTGGCCCCAGGTCAGGCAATCAGGCCCCCAGCACCCTGCTAGCCCTTGCCATGGCATGCGGGGAAGCTCGCGGCAGGGATTGCAGAGACGGAGTTTCACAGGTGGCCGAGGAGGTCCTCAGGCCCCGTTTGCCTCTGCTGCCCACAGACTAGAAACAAAGGAAATATTTCCTGTGTATATCTTCTTCTGTTTTCTTTCACTGCCAATGAGTGCCTTGCTCATAGTCACCTTGCCCTGGTGGATGAATCACAGATGAGGGTGGTCGCTCTTAAGCACTAGCCTATGTGACCCTTAAGATTGGCAAGTTGTAATTTATCCTCCTCTCCCTCTTCCCATACCACAGAGCACAGCTCAAGGGCAGAGGAAAATCTGCCCACAAATCTCTAAGGTCTGTGTGGCAGATGCAGCCAGGTGAACAATGTTAAGGTGAAGACTTCTTCCTCTTGGAGTGGCAGCATTTCCTTCTCAACACAGGAAGCTGTGTGAGAGGAAACGCCAAGTGACTTGGCTTCCTTATAGAATTAGCTGACTAGGAGCCACTCCTGCTTGAGTACATCAGATTTGATCTGCTTCCCTATTAAAACTTGGGTCCAGGTGCTTAGCATAAAGGGATTTGTATAGTTAATATATTCCTGAATTCACTCATTCCAGTAACATAGATCTGAAAAATTATTCTTTTGAAATATAGTCTGCTTCTGTTCTAGACATTCAGTCTTTGGACAAAAGGAGCAAGTACCTGCTATACCGGGTAATGAGGTACTGTATTTCAACAGATTACTTGGGGCTCTTTCTTTCATCCTGGAGGGCACTCAAGATGTACATTTCATAGCAGCAGAGTTTTCAAGCAGTCCTGACTGATGTGAGTCATAACAGAAAGCTTTTGTCAACAGTGAGGTCAAACCCAAAAGAAGAGTGAAATGTCAGTGGCTAATCACTTAAGCTAAAGGACTGGCTTGACCAGACTGGATGCTTTAGAAGAACAAAGTAATGTAGAGCAGATGTGGATTAAATTGAACTTGTGTACAAGCGTACACAAGCACAAGATCTGTGTAAATTGAACTTGTCCCTTTTGTGATTAGACACAAGCTATATCAGCAGGATGACTGTTGCAGAGAATCTGCAAATTTTGGAACAGTCTTCACAGGACAGAAGAGCCCAGGCATACGTTATTTTGGAATATTGTCTGACCCAGTTTAGGACTTTTCATTTGGCAGTGTATTGTACTAAATTAACTGGGATGCTGGATCAAAGCCAAGTATTAAGGCAGACTGTTGGCTGAGGCTTTGTGCAAGACACCTCATTCCAGTTTGTCTTGACAAAATGTGCAACTGAGCCATTTTAATCTATGGGGTCAGCTGGACTGCTTGTGTCGTTAATAAGATTTATGTAAATGTGGTACAATTAAGCAAATATTATACAAAATATTAAAGATCATCTGTCCTCCTTACTCTGTGCCTCATGCCTTGTTTGTGCTGAAATATTTTAATGTTCATTTTCTTTTAGGAACAAAGACAGCACAAATACAATGCTGCCATCTGAGAGTGGTTTATGTTGCCTTAATGATTAGCCAAAGACAACAGTTCTGATTTAACCCTGTAAGGCCAAGCAAGACTTGCTAAGGAGAGCGGTCTGCAACCAATCAACTGATGAAAGACCACCCCAATGCAAAGCAACTGAACTCCAAAAGCCAGTAGCCTCCCAGAGCTGTTTCAGGTGCTTGGGTTAAATTTAAGAAGACTGCAAGCTGTAAATAAAACATGGGCTGGGTGACCTGTGTTTCGACTTCAGCCTGCATCGCCTTTCCCAGCTGCCTGGAAGGCAAATAACCTTTGCTTCATTTTCAAGTTTGCGAGGAAGCAAGACTGTTGTTCTGTAAAAGCTAACCACCTGCCTCAGCCATTCCAGGGCCACTGACCTACATGTTCTGGGGCAAACCTCATTATGACCTTGACAGCTTTTCTAATAAGCTTAGAACTTTCCTTAAATTGAGACACCTTATGCAGATTAAGCTGTATGAAGACTTCCACAATAGTATTGCATCATTTTTAGACTCCAGTTCCCTTTTTCAGGGGGAAAAAAAACCCAAAAGAATTGAATAATAGAGTTATTCTCTGAATACATGACAAGCGAATCTAGACCTTTTTCTTTTGAAGTGAGTAGCACAAAAGATATTTAAAGGCAGTCTGGGGCTTGGAAAAAAGTTCTTAGTCTGTTACTAAATTGTGGAGATCCTTTTCTACAGAATTCCTTTTCTGGAGGGACAGGGCAAAGATGCGTCCTGTTTCAGGTAATTATAAGTCAATCTCCCCAATCCATGTTAACAACAGTGTTTCATGTACGGAAGTACTATTGTGAAATTTTGTTAGTCAGGTTCTTTTGTTATTTAGCATTCAACCCAGTGAAATTTTACAGTAGTGCTACGTTGTGCTGCTAGTTTAAGTATGTATTCTCCAATCTACCATGAAAAACGATGCATGCTAAATAACCTCATTCCAAGAAAGAAGGGCACACACTAAGCACAAATATCTCATGGTAAGAATGCTGCACAGGCAGCAAAAAGCAGCAGCTGGTTGGCATTTGGTAACCACATAATTTGGATCAACAAATCCTATATTGTGTTCTTTCCTTTGTTGCTAAACCCGTAATTTTCAGTGATGACTCTTTTGAACTGCTTCAAAAGCTGCACTAACAGTATTATGCTTTTTACAAAAAAAAGAAAAAAGAAAAAAAAGGATATATGCACCTAACTTTTTCTAATAACAGAAGAATTAAGGGGGGGGGGATGTTTCCTAGTTATGAAGTATTTTACAGGGACTAAACAATTCCCTCCATGATACTATTAAAAATAGCCAAGCCATCCATAATTTAAGGTAATGTATTCTTAACTAGGTGTCAAAGCTCCTTAGCCTTTCATATTTTAAAGCCCTTCTTTCAAACTAATCACCAGTTAGTTTATTTAAGCAAACAAGATGCAAGGTCACATCTCAAATGCTTTACATCCTTACAACCTTAGAAACATTAAGATCAAAGAGAAATATGCTTAGATTAATTTAACCGTTACTCTTCTACACTCTACAACAGTTTGGACGACAGAGCTTGTGAACGAAGTTGTTCAACTTAAACTAATATGACAGATGTAGTTAAGTACACTGCATATGTATTTGCAAAAGTGACATTGATGATTCCTAGTAACCACTTGCTCTTTTCAGACAGCTCCATACAACTAGATCTGCTTTTATCTTAAGCTTTCCCTCAAAAAATTGTCTCAAATCTTAAAATTGCTACTGCAAAAATATAAATAGTAAAAATAACTTAGTCCTCAACTGCAGTCTGAGTTGAATTGTAAAGGGATGACTTACTGAAGAA
The DNA here is from genome assembly GCA_008921705.1 of Burhinus oedicnemus. Taxonomy (NCBI): domain Eukaryota; kingdom Metazoa; phylum Chordata; class Aves; order Charadriiformes; family Burhinidae; genus Burhinus; species Burhinus oedicnemus. The sequence goes on along the minus strand of VFFE01007585.1, from coordinate 906,533 downwards.
TAAACCTGTGCCTTTCCTAAATCAGATGAAAAGTCCATTAGCTGTGTAGGAGGAAAAGACTCTCACCAAAAGACTCTCCTCTTCTGTGTGCTCTACAATGGCCTTCATTGTGGTTCATCCAAAGCCTTCCTAAGTTTTACATACACTGATGAATATTAAGCTTTCTAAGAGAGTTATAATTCAATCTATTAATATGCAAATGGTACTCTAAGCCTGCAGTACACTGACTTTAACTTGACAGAGGACAAAAATATCCTCCTTTTTGAAATGCTAAAGCACACCGCAGTTCTTGTAGATAGCTATGTTGCTGCAAATGCTATGAGAAAACCTTTAAACATTTCTAACCAGTAACAGGGAAGCAAAGTGATTGTAATTAATTATGTATTTTTATTAATAAGTATTGTTATTTGGGGCATGCATAATAACACTGCAACAATTATATCTATCACAGCATTACAACAGAACCTATCTGAAACCTTGAATTTTTGCATTTTGTGAACAGTGTTTACTGCTACTGCAGTCTTATTTGAGATTCAAACCAGTTCTCCCTGATAAGTCAGGCTGATAAAGCAATCCGCCTCCAAAAGCGACCAGGCAAGATTTCGGTACAAACTGCAGCCTTAGCTGTAAGTTACATTACACCAGGGGATGTCACCAGTGAAGACACAATACCAAAATTTGTGCTGCAACTTGAATTATATCTGAAAAGGCAATAAAGTAATTAATCACCCAGCAATTATTTAGAAGCAAGACAGTAAATAACACAGATGTAATTATTGTTTATAATCTTATTTGGTGTTATTACTGGAAAAATATATAAGAATATCTTCTTTTCCTATCCAGAATCAGTCATGCTTATAGTAAAGAGCATCATTTAAAACTAGAAACACATTGGAATGCCAATGCATAAAATAAAGACAGTCAATTGTCTGGGACAGGCCATGCTAGACGACTGATTTGTGCCTGTTCAAGAAGCTGCCATTCTTTGCTATCCATTCTGCCTGTTTATTCAGGGTGAATGCCATAGTAACAGAATGGACCATGTGCTCAAGCCTCAGCTATTCCATTTTCAGCTAAACACCAGACTTCCCACCAAAACAGATAAAAGGGGATGCCAGCATGTGTCTGCCAACACCACTGCAACAATCGCAACATGTAGTAGAGAAGGGATAAAAGGTATGAAGCAGCTACCACTGCGGCAGTTCTTCCCATGAACTGGCATCCCTGTGAGCACGAATGGAGACGCTGCCTTTCAGAGGGCACAACAAGAAGCGCCGCAAAACATCTAAGACTAACAGCCTTTGCATTTTCAACAATGTGTAAGATAAGGACAAAGTTTCACTTTTGTGTCAGAACTGCACTAGTAGAAGTTCAGACCCACAACTGCCAAACTGGTATCTCATCTAATCAAACGCATACATCTAATGTAATGCGTAAGTGCATTAGAATCTAATTTATAAATACAACATTATTGTTTTAGGAAAGTGTCTGTTATCCTGAGCCATTATGTAAGTCATTCATAACTCCTTCTTTGCACAGACTGAAAGCTGTAGAAAACATGAGAAGAACATATACACATATTTACTCAGGATGAAAAGATGATTTTGTAGTACTAAGCCACAATTCTTCCTAAATGGATGAAGTACATTTCTCGTCTTGCCTGTGTTATGAAAATGTTCCAGAATTAATACACATTTGTATGAAACTAAGGAGAAATGCACAATGAGGTTAACTAACATGTGGCATCCTGCACCCCCTGAAATTTAAGTCAAAATTATTTACGTAAGGTACTGAACTATGAGTCTTTAAGGATGAAAATCTATTTATGCAGATAACTAGTATAAGACTGACACCGCAATACAAGCATTCTGCTCTGCTCTCACTGGGCTGACTTAAAGATAGTTCAAATTCCGTGGCAAGGTTAATCCTTCCATTTGGCAGATTCCCAAATTCCTCTACAGTTTCAATGCAGAGAGCTCCTCTTCAACCTGGTATTAAATAAACTCTCTTATTTACAGTATGTAGTTCACAGAACACAAGGAATGGCAATTTTTGCTAGAGAGAGTTATAAAGGGACCAGAATGTAAATGTTTCCATTGTACCCTTACATCTCAAAACTGTGTGATTATTAATATAAATCTAAGTCTTTAAACAAAAATACAGTAGCATATCAGGAGGGATCAAAAATGCTTCCCTAGTTTCAAAATCAGGATGGTATGGATAGGCATCACCAAACAATGCTGCATTTGAAACAGCAGATCCCGGTTAAAATCCATCTCCAGACTGAGAATCATTGGTGCACTTAATCCTCTTCAATTTTATTTTTTTTTATCCTTCTACCAAAGGCAGCCTTCCCCTCCAAAATACAGTTTATTTGCAACAGTAAACATACATGTTCTCATCAGTTAAAAACCTGCTGTAACTTGGAAGTATTATTCTTCATGTTCTTGAAGACCTTGCACATGGAGCAGAAAATGAATGCCACAATTGGGTCACACCAAGTAAAAATAATTTTTGCAATAATTTCATTGCAAAACATGTCAGTTCTGTAAACAACAGGGTACAACTTAATTTCTGTATTAGGTCTTACTCTAAGCAGCGGCAAGAGGCAATAAGAATTAGTCGATGACAGGAGAAGATGAAGAAGTGTAAATCCCATGCCTGGCAGCTTGACTTTAAACATGAAGAATACAGAATCACAGAGTACTTATTCAGGCTGGGAGAGACCTCAGGATGTTACAGTCCAATCTCCTTCTCAGAGCAGAGTTAACACTGGATTCAGATCAGGCAAAAGATGTTTAAACCAAAATGCACTTTCCCTCTTAAAGCATTGGAATTGGGTATATAGTTAATGTCCCCCCAGTAAAGTGAACTCTTTTTTACTACGTGCATATTGAAAGAGAAAAATTGAGCAACTGACTAGCTGAACATACATACAGTGTACATATCTAACCACTTTTCGTAGTCATATACACTTAAAAAACCCAACCTTTTCATATTAGACCATGCCTATTTTATGGGAAAGAGTTTTATACAAGCGTATAGTTCTTGTAATCAAAGGCTGCATTGGTCACTGTGCAAAATTCCTGAACTGTGAACAGATATTATATATTTTCATCTAGTACTGTGGCAAAACCATATAATCATGAGAAGCAAGAAACAAGTGCAACAATTCATACATCACTTTTTCATGTTTAATTTAGTGATTATTGAATGGTTCCAGAGCAGGCACTACATTACTTCAAACACAATCAAGTATTTTTTAAATAATGTTGAAAAATAACCTCTTCACCTCAGCATACACATGCGCATATACACACACATACACAAATTAATTTAGAAAATCTGTACATACGTATTTTTCAGGAAGTAACTCAAAGAACCATACCACAAAGAATTAGTTTCTGTACTCTGACACACCAGAAATTATAATCCATTTTTCTGAAAATAGGGTTTAAGGACACAAAATGCCATGCGGTGCTATTCAGTAGAAAATGAACTGGTAAGTAAACTTATCTATTTAGTGCTAAAGAAAACACAGAGCTCCTTAAATAAGACAAATGCCAATTTATCAGAAATCAGAAATATTTATTATCCTTGAGTTAGGCAGGGCCCAGTGTTTCCTTAAGCCTATCCCCTTGGTAGTTTGTGCCTATGAAAATCCAGGATACTTAACTTCCTATTACTGGCTGCAAAGATCATTCAAGAAAGGAGTATCCTTGTTGAATCTGAGTCTGAAAGTCCATCTTCTTGATTAGTTGCCTCATAATCACCTGCATGATCAGCTAATTCAAGGTCTTGGTCATCATTACTCTCTGCGCTGTAATCAACTTCTTCAAGAAAGCGAGGCTCATCTTCATCCAAAACGTATGTAGTAGGGCTATAATGAACAAGAAGTTGCATGAATCATGTTAAAAGTTTTACTTGGAACAACACATTCAGACTATGCCCTGTCCTTATCCTGACATACAATAATCCAAAGAGGACCTCAGGGAAGGGGCAGTTTACCTGAAATAGTATTGATTTTTTAATTGCACATAGAACAACTGGGAGCCAAAACCACGTTTGTAAGACCCTGAACTAATTAGTCAGTCATACACAACTCGTTATCCAAACGTGACACAACAAATTAGCTACACATTACAGACCTACACTAATGGCCTGTATGAGCTTCATATAATTATAGCAGTATCAGAAGTTGTTGCAGAAGGATACAACTACATAAAGAGAAAGCAGCCGCTATAAGGTATAAACAAACTAAAAACCAGGTAATATTCAATTAGGAAACCTTTGTATTTTATCAGAACACACATTTTACTGAAAAGTATTGTGAGCAATTACACTGTATATATCAGAGATGACAATACAAGGAGTCACGTTTACCCCTACAACTAACAAGTTCCTATCTGAATCACTTGACTCATGTCAGGTCTTCACACACTTGCACACAGTTAAAATTTGTATGTTAAGCCTTAAACTCAGAGGCAGTGGACTTAAGGGTCTGAGCCACTGCCCACAGAATGGTCTATGACCTTAACTAATGGCCTCCAAGAATAAGAGGACTAACAGTTCAGTGTTAACTGGAGAAAGGTTAAAATACAACTTTCTGATCCTCTCACCTCCATAGGACAGAAGGGAAGGGGGGTGGTGGTGTATAAAAAGTGTTTTCTAGAGCCAGTTTTACTAACCTCCCTTGGGACATAAAATCTACGTGCTTAAAAGCATTAAGTACTCCTAAATACTTTGTAAGTGATTTTATATTCAGATGAAGTCCTAAGAGGATTTTGTAATGCATTTTACCTAATAATCAAATCATACAGAACTTACACAAAACACTGAGAATGTTCTTATTGAGAAAGATCACAGGGTACTTGTAGAAATGTTTGCATATTAATTTTGATGAATTTTGTCTTAAGGCACACAACAGCCTAGCTTGGCTGTGGCTTTATAATTAAAAGGATTAATCACTGCTTCTTTCTAAAGGTCTTTTAGGAGCTTAAGTGGACCACCTGAGATCTGCAATGCGATCTCTCTTCAATATAAATAAATTTCACAGTATTCTTCCTCTACCTGTAGCCTCAATGACCTGCTATACTGTAGTGTTTTGTGCTGGTGACAGTTAATTAAAATATTGGGAGAAGAACAAATGAGAAGAATTGTTAGTCCTAGTTTAGAAAAAAAAGGACAGAAGACCTAAAATAGTAAGAAAATAAGTTATCAAAAAATCACGGCCTCTGGATTTACGTTTAAAATTATCTGTATCATGGTTCACTAAGCAAGCTCTTATTAAGCCATGCAAAAGGGAATGCTCCACAAAACTAAATACTTTTCAAAATCATTTAAGCTGTAACTAGGGCAACAACCCACTATGTCGGTTAATGAACTGGGTGTTTAAAACAAAATTCTTTCCATTTGGGAGAGACAAAGAGTGAGGAAAATAATCAGTATCTTTGCTAAGATGCCTCTTTCATTTTACAAGTGGGGAACCCAATGTGTGGGGTTCATGCTTTGCATGAAGAACCTGCGGTAGAACCAGCAAAGGAGTACAATTTTTCTGTGCTTTCATTCTGTGACGCTTTCCGCCCTAGGAAGTCACTACCTACCATCACTTCGTCTAAGGAAAAAAAAGCTGGGGGGGAAGTTTAAATGTTCCATTTATTTAAAGAACAAAATGAAAGGAACTTCACCAAATGTATCATATTCCAACAAGTGCAGGTTTTTTGCAACTTCTGCTTCTAATCACTTAACACGGGCATTGATTTGTTAGCTTTCGTATGCAAGGAATCCACATTGCAATTACAGGATCGACCGTGTAATTCAATTCACAGGAAATGGAGCCATTAAATCTGAATGTTGGGCCAATATTAACTAATAATTTGGAATACTGAAACAGAAAACTGCAATGACCTAAGCCAATGTTTATTAGCCACTGACAATGGGATCTTAACGCATTACAGTAGGCACTTACAAAAATTCATGCTAGTGAGGTATAATATAGAATAGTAAAGCTCTCAAAAAATTCTATCCACTCTTTTCAATAAGTTCATTATTTGGAAATTAAACTCACATAGTTGATCCATTTAAAAAAAAAGCAACTAACAAAACCTATTTTAAGGAAAAAACACAGAACCAGACACACAAGCAAACCACATAGTTCACCTCTTCCAAGTGGCTTGTCAGTTCATAGAATAGGTCCCATTTTATATTGTCTTGAAAAATACACAGGTATATGTATTAAATATATATTTGTTATATTTGTATAAATTTATTTTACTTAGTCACTTATGTGCAGGCATGTAAGCATGCCCCTAACTTCTAGAAATTCAGCCACTATTCACAGTGTGTCTGATGCAACACATTTTAGACATTTGCTGTGGCATGTGTACATTCAAAATTCTCATCCGAAACTGAGGGATGCTTTTCGTTGACATTTCCCATTCCATAACACAAAAATCAACATTATAAATTACTTCTTCTATTCAAGAAAAGTACCATTAGAATAGATGAACAGATCTTACTTTCAAAGCTACATAAACCTTCAACGTCAAAACTGGCTCTGAAATCTATCTCATAATAATCTTAGCATTCTACTACAATCCAGGACAATGCACCATGACTTCTCAGTTATTTATTACTGAAAATAAATAGTATGATTACATTTATTAAGATTATTTTTTCACTTTCCCTTTCTCATGTCTTTATTCCTTGTAAAATAGTGTCCGAGTCCTTTCTACATTCAAAGGAAAAATCTGTGTCACATACCACTCACGTATATTTGCTTTCCCATGGCATGTCTTCTTCTGATGTAGCAAAGGTTAACCTTGGATATTTAACTTTCCAGCAATCTTTATTCTAAAGGTTAGCATGAATCTGCAAAGTGTAATTATTACTCCATGGTTTTACTGAGGCTGGATCACAAAAAATGTAGAAACCAAAACACCTGAAAAAAAATCTTGCTGTTTAATCAAATTCTTTATTTGCCTCCCTGCCGCTCCCCACCCTTGGCGTATCTTGTGACAATATATTTTTAGCTGCCATCATGCTGATTCTATGGGTTTTAATTTCCTAACTTTTCCCTTGGGCTGCTTCTAATTAACTTGCACAATAATCCATCTTCCTCTACCCCTACACCTCCCACTTTTCCTTTTAAAAGGAAACCATTCTTTTTCTCAGGTTAGCAGAGGTTGTTTATGACATAACTACAGTTCTGTAATGTGAGGGATGCCATAATCTGTGTATTTGCTTTGAAGTTACAGCAGTTAAAAGAGAATACTATATGAAAACCTGAAGTTTTGCAGATTTTACTCAAACAAATTTTGTAGGTAAAAAGATGAACTCCTAAATACCTAATTAATATACCTGATACATTACTGTGGTCTTCATGTTTATGAAAAACTTTAAGAATATTCCTTTCATTTAAAAAAGATTATTTCTACATCACCTGCCATTGAATACACTAAATTTAGGAATTAATACAACTTTTTTCTAAAACATACTTAATTTTTTTTCAACGACAATACCTTACTATGTTTTTTCTTATTTACATTAATGCTCCAAACACATTAAAAAATAAACTTATTCACTAACATGGTATATTTTTTTAAACTAAAATTTTATTTGTCCCTCATAAGATATATTTGGATTTTTCATTATGACTTGATTACAGAGAAATTAATCCACAACCCAGTCACAACCACTACCAATTTCAACCCCATGGAGATCAGCAGTTTTCTGACACTACAGGGGAAGTGTATACGTTTTAAAACTTTGGAAGAAAAAAATGAAGAAATATTCCCTGCCAAACTATGGAGAGTTGCAGCTACTTTGGGAGTCGGGAAAGGAGGAAGAGAAAACTCTGAAGAAGTAATGATTCCTTTTAAAACTGCATTACCAGAGGAGGGAAAATTTTAGAGGAGAAAGAGTCAGGAAGTATTGCAAAGGAATCATTTCTCCACACCTTTCCTTTTAATTTCCCTTTAGGGTCTATATTCTCTTCTAGGGATCAGCAATGCTGCTGCAGTAGGCAGTGTCACACATATGGCTACATGTGCTGTCCCCTTCAGGAGCTCTTCACCTGTGTGTTTTTCATAAGTAGTACGGATATTTCCTCAAGGGAATTTCCAAGGCTAAAGAGGAGAACAACACGTCCAACTCTTTTCTGAGCCGTAACAAGCTGAGTATCCAAATCCCATTTAAGTCTTGTTTCTAAATACCCCCACTTTCAGAGTATCCTGGTTTGAGGTAAAACAGAATGAGTCTTCTGTTCAGTAATTTTGCTGTGAAGCTAAGCCTCTTCTAACTGAACTCTCTGAAATTAATGGTGTGTTTTTAAGACAGTACTCCGCTCTCAGAGTGGTAAGACCGATGTTTATAGTTGATGCGAAGGAATGGGATGCAGAGAGGCTCTTGCTTATACTTATTGCTATAACAACCAAGGGCAGCCAACTTTGTTCTTTGCCCCGTTGGAGGGTCGGAAGCAGAAAAGCGTAGAGGGGTCACACCTGTGGGGAGGAGCGGACAGGACAGGTGACCCAAAACTGACCCACAGGGTATTCCATCCCGTCTGCCTCATGCTCAGTATAAAAGCTGAGGGATCAAAGGGTCAGCCCTCTTTCCTCAAGGTCAGCGTCCAAGGACTCTGTTTGTTCATCTGCATTTGATCCTGATCCATGCGTTCCTGGATCCAGATCTGGAATCCAGTTTCCATCCGTCACTGAGTCCAGTCTGGGACTTTCCCAGTGCCTGCTGGTGATGTGATTGTCATCCTGGATGCTTGATATGGTTTTGTATCTATTGCACATATTTCATTATTTCCTTTTTATTATTTTATTAATATTTTCGTTAAAGTAGACTCTTTTCTAACGTCTTAAGTCACTCTCTTTCTCCTCCCCCTTCAGGAAGATGTGGGGCAGAGCATCTGTGGTTCATTTCAGTGGCCAGTCTGGCCCAAACCATGACACAAAGTTGCAAAATTTCACTCCACAGCTTAATAAAAAGTAATCTCAATGCCTTCTTTGTGCTGTTACCCTGAAATACATTTTGTGAAACTCAAAACTGGATTAAAGTAGTTGGATGCAACAATCATTGACAGTAGACCACACAAATGTCTGGATCACACTACCACAAGTGGAAGAAAAGCTTGAAAAATGGTATTTCATTGTTAGGCTTGGGTTTTTTTTTCCCCTCCCTAGATTACTAGTTTCCTTATTTTGCCCTGGAGAAGACAAACAGTACTCCGATGCTACAGTCTACACAGAATTAAAAGCAATCACTTTCACTTAGGCCAGAGGAGGGTCCTGGTGCATGGGCACTGCCACCAGGTCCACCAGTGAAATTCTGGGTCTCATCTTTGGTACCTTTTTCTTCCAGCCTTCTGAAAGAGACAGACAGGACAAAAGTTGCCGCATAAGATGCCTTCTTTTAAATTAAGTTGTACTCCTAAGGTACTGGAACAAAGGCCAAGAAACGCTTGAATGCTGCAGGACAGTAGGAAGGAAAAAACTTTTACTCCCAGGTGAAGGAGAACAGAAGTATGCAAATGTCTCGGCAAAGTTTAAGAGTTATTAAGGGGGAGGGAAATAAAGTAGGGCAGATCCAGTTTCCTTCTGGCAGCCTAGAGAGAGACCCTTTGCAGGAAGATCTTGGACAGTCTCACTGCATGTACCCTTCACTCCTTGCCCCACCAGTCTGATGTCTTGTCTCAAGTGTAAGACCAAGTGCAGGAAATGGATTTTGCATCAGGTTTTTTTCTTTTCCCCAGCTCTTTTTGGCAGTCTACTTTTTCTACCAATATCCAGACACGCTGGGTCCCAAAAGCTCAGTCTGCTTCTCTGCTATAATTAAATCAAATTAACAAACAAAAATACACCATGTTCTAGAACACACCAATGAGCCTCAAAACAATCAATGAAACGACTAGAATTTCCAAAAAGAGGTCAAGTTATTGCGCAAAGGATAATTCCAGTAAGTCCTAACAGTTATGACTGCAGTCATGTGTTTTTGTTTCATTGCATACAGACCCTATCAAACCTGTCAGCATAACAACCATAATTCTTACTACAAGATCAGTATTACATTTAGTCTAATCTTTTACATTTGGAACTGGGCGGAAAAACATTGGCAAATGGGTTTGAAATAATTAAAGAAAAATAAAGTGTTTAATTCATCACTTAAAATGTTAAAGTGCACTGCCAGAGGGAAATAAATCTACTTACTGCTTTATTTTTCTTAAGTCAAACATGTTTCAGCCATGGTTCAAAATGAACTCATGGAAACTAAGCCTATGTGTAATGAAATACTGGAGGTATATTTTAAAATATTAACATTTACTTGGTCATTTTAAGTACAACCAATAAAACCAAAAAATTTTGAGACGCCCTCAAAATCATTTGCAAAAAATAAAAGCAGTGCTTCTGTGTGTTTCAACTTGAATGTTTAAACTTGCCTGCTTATCCTCTAAAGCATTAAAATTGTGTTCTTGTAAAAAGTAACACCAACAGCATCCAAAATGTAAAGAAAAATACTACAATCTTACTCACTGCTCTACTCTAACATTACAAGGACATTACAGCTGTGTAAAAACTACTCTCTTTTATATTTCTTATTAATGAATTTTTTACCTGCATTTTCATTCATGTCTAATGGTAAGAAATGACCCATGAATCATGTAAGTATGAGGAAAGTACAAGCAGTACTTTTATTATAATAGAATAATGGCAATGGAAGTCTGGGCATATAAAGCAAGGAACTGTGTGACTATCTTGTGACCCATGACTGTCTCTGACGAGGAACAGAAATTAGCTTTCTAAATTTTACTCAACAGAGGCTCTTTGTTTATTTCCAGCACTCAAACAAATAGATACCTAATAAATAGATGCCTCAGCTGATAGATATTTTTAATATCGTGTCTAGAACCGTAAGAAACACTAAAACTTCAGCACTTTGGATACAAGGATTGAATCAAAGGACAAAGGAACAACATATTTCACAGATTTGGCATACAGGTTTCAAGAGGTGTTAATAAAAATCTTTTTTTAAAAAACACTAAGAAATAGAAAAAAATAAATGAAAATCTATTTCCTGTTAATTACAAAGAGAGGGACTTCTGCTGCACAGAAAAGTAGCCAGATCCTTACTTTGTGGGGGAGGGGGCTGGGAGGGGAGAAAGAAAGAAAACCCTACCAAGCAAACTTTTCCTCCAAACAGGAGTAAAGTCTCATACAGCTAGGGAGTGCAACTCCCCTGTGCTTCAGCTGTAAGAGTAGCCAGAAATACCAGCCACAGGCTTCTCTACATTTCATTATCAACGGACTGGGAAGTGGGAAAAGGAGAGCTCAAGAGTTTGCTGAGCCCTATTAGAGGTGTAACTAGGAGCTGCTACTCATCACATCTATGTAAATTAGTTGTAGCCTTTTAGCAGAACTTTCTGGAATGCCTGTCACACCCCCAAGATGACAAGAAAAATTATGATTATGGAATCTGGATGAACTGCAACATCTTGAGCCAGTGTCCAGTCTTCCTTTTCACTATACAAGGGAAATACAGCATAGCCTTTAAAACTTGTTCAGTGATCATACAAAAATACTGCTTAAATAGAACCTACCCCCACCCCCAAAAAACCCAAACCTACGGAAGACCAGGGGAAAGATCCATGCTGTACCACACCTTTCTTTGGCTGTTAAAACCTGAATTTTCCTCATCTTTTTTTTTTTTTTTTTTTTTTAGGAGGAGGAGGAGGAAAGATCTCATCAATACCTATCTACTACACCCTCGTCCAGTACTTCCTGAGACAGTATGAAGTGGACTTCAACAGAATTCATTAAAAAAGACTATTATATTAAAATTTATTTTAACTAATATCCAGAATAGAGGAACATGGTATCTCCATTAACCCATAAAAGAGCTGACCTTTAACTACAACCAGTGTTACAGTATGTGTTTCAGTTCTCAATATAAGCCAGTCCCTAAAAATAAATAACACGAGACTTCCCCCTTGAGTATCACCATCGATAGGTGGTGACAGTACAGGTTTTTGAACTTTCTGCTGAGACATGTAGTGAGTGCTACCAAAGACAGGAAACTTGGACCCCAAGGATTTCTGGCCCAGTTGTCAAATGGGCATATTTGTTGGGGAGCAGAATAAAATTGCTCTGCTCCAAACAGACTTTTTCAGGTAACTGAGGCAAAAAGTCTGGTGGCCTAAGGTATATGTCAGAACTTGGCTTTTGAGCTTCTGGAAACAAAAATTGGACCATCTCTTAATTCCACCTATGGCAGCATTAATCCCTTTAGCAAAGAATGAAAGAATATAATGTGCAAACATAAATGATTATATGGCACTTTTATTGCTGATAGTCGAGGTACTGTGAACAAAATTATAGTTTCTTGATTATGCGAAAATGATGTACATTCATGGCTTCTATGGCACACAGCACAGCTACCAAAAAAAAAAAGTCAATCCAGTTATCCAGATAGGAAATTCCTATTACATGCACAGAGATGGGTCATTCCTGTCTCAGAAGGATACTAGAATTATAATTTAAAAAAAAAAAAAAATTATCTAGACATGTTCTATATTTACTGGAGGAACATTTTGCCAGGCTAAGTATTATGTACTTAAATATTTTTCAATTTTTCAAATATTTAAGTATTTTCAATTAGAGATGATTCCTTAGGTAACTCTTCTTAAACAAATCTGTTTGATGATGTATCAGCAGGTACAGACAAATCAGTGGCTGTACATAAGGCTGTGGTGGTTTAACATAAGTTTAACATAAAGTTTAAGAAAATTCTCACTGGAAAAAAGAGACAATGTGACATTAGGTTAATACTCCAGTTGCAACACAGACAGCAGTACAGTTTGCACTTTTGTCTGAAAAACATTCCCTGTTAAGGCTCTGATTCCACTTCCACTTTTTAAATAAAAAGCATCTCCACTGAATTCAATGAAATAAATCTCCATATAAAGAATTATGATTGTGCATAAAATGACAAGTGGGATTGCAACCTTGGACTTCAGGAGGGCTAACTTTGATCTCTTCAAGAAACTGCTTGGAGAAATCACATGGGTTAGGACTCTAGAGGGTAGGGGGGCTCAAGAGAGCTGGTTGCTATTCAAGTTTCACTTCCTCCAAGCTCAGGATCGATGCATCCCTAAGAGCAAGAAATCAGGCAAGGGAAGCAGGAGACCTGAATGGTTGAGCAGGGAGCTTCTGAAAAAGCTCAAGTGGAAGAAGGAAGTTTAGAGTACATGGAAGAAGGGACTGACCACTTGGGAAGATTACAAGAATGCTGCCAGACTATGCAGGGATGTACGAGGAAAGCCAAAGCCTCCTTGGAATGAAATCTGGCAAGGGATGTCAAGGTCAACAGGAAGGGTTTTTTCAAGTACAACAGAGGCAAAAGGAAAACCAGAGAACGTGTGGGCCCACTATTGAATGAGACAGGGGCCACGGTGACACATGATGCAGAGAAGGCAGAATTACTGAAAGCCTTCTTTGCTTCAGTCTTTACTGCTCAGACCAGCCCTCAGGAGCCCCAGACTTTACAGGTAACAGAGAAAGTCTGGAGGAAGGAGGACTTTCCCTTGGCTGAGGAGGATCAAGTTAGAGATCAGTTAAGTAAACTGATATCCACAAGTCCATGGGTCCTGATGGGATGCATCTGCCAGTGCTGAGGGAGCTGGCAGAAGTCATTGCTGGGCTGCTCTCCATCACCTTTGAAAGGTCCTGGAGAACAGACGAGGTGCCTGAAGACTAGAGGAAAGCCAATGTCACTCCAGTCT
>VFFE01007585.1:872460-892730 GCA_008921705.1 Burhinus oedicnemus | reverse complement strand
CCACAGCTTGAGTACTGTGTTCAGTTTTGGGTGCCACACTATAGGAGGGACATTGAGGTGCTGGAGGGTGTCCAGAGAAGGGCAAGAAAGCTGGTGAGGGGTCTGGAGAACATGTCTTCTGAGGAGCGGCTGAAGGAATTAGGATTGTTTAGTCTGGAGAAGAGAAGGCTGAGGGGAGACCTTATTGCTCTCTACAACTACCTGAAAGGAGGTTGTAGTGAGATGGGAGCTGATCTCTTCTCCCAAGTAACTAGTGATAGGACAAGAGGAAACAGGTTCAAGTTGTGCCAGGGGAGGTTTAGGCTGGACATTAGGAAAAAATTTTTCACTGAAAGATTTATCAAACATTGGAACAGGCTGCCCAGGGAGGTGGTTGAGTCACCATCCCTAGATGTGTTTAAAAGTCGTGTAGATGTGGTGCTTAGAGACATGGTTTAGTGGCAGACCTGGTACAGTAGCATCAGTGGTTGGACTGGATGATCTCAATGTTTCTAGATGATTCTATGTTTCTATGAAATAAAGGGAGGGTGCCAGGAGGATGGCACCAGTCTTTTGTGGTGCCCAGTGACAGGACAAGAGGTCACGGGCACAAACTTGAACACAGGAAGCTCCATCTAAACACAAGGAAGAACTTCTTTACTTTGAGGGTGGCACAGCACTGGAACAGGCTTCCCAGAGAGGTGGTGGAGTCTCTGACTCTGGAGACATTCCAAACCCACCTGGATGCCGTCCTGTGCAACCTGCTCTAGGTGAACCTGCTCTGGCAGGGCGGTTGGACTAGATGATCTCCAGAGGTTCCTTCCAACCCCGATGATTCTGTGATTCTGTGATTAACAAACCACACTTAAGATGGGGTCAGAACATATAGAAAGTCAGGTACAAATACACAACATATTTCAGTCTTAATGCCACATTTTAAAAGATAAGTTGTTGAAATTTACACATTTTTTCATCACAGATTCTCACATAGGTATCCAATATTGCTAAATGAACACTGAGAGCAAGGTACCTATTTTCTCACTTCATGGTACATATTTTTCTATTTTAGCATTACTGAAGTAATTTAGATTTAACAGATTTACATTTAATAAATTTAAGAAACAAAGCCATCAGACACTGGAAAAATCTGAAGAGTTGTTAACATATTTCTCCAATGAAGGTCTCAGTGTTCATTTAGCAATGCATAGAATCTGATTTTTTTTCCACTGCCTTAATTTCTTCAGTGCAGAAGCATTTGGTTATTACCTTTCACCATCTGTAGCTGTGTAACACCCAAAGGTCATGATTATGGGAAAATATTTTTTTTTCTATATAGAAATTCAGTTTCAAGACATTGAATGAAGTTATTCAATGATCTCTCTCCAACCTAAAATTTTGTCACGCAGTAGAATTAATTTTGTGATTTTCATGACCCGGTCTTTTGGGATGGAGAATGAACCTTCCTGGTTTTTGAATTTCCTGAGTACCAGTTACCTTCCTCACACAACAGGATTATAAACATTTCCATGTACAGTCTCAATAATATTAACCTTATTATGAGCCTCATGTTATTTTTCATCTATGCTCACATGTGCCAAGCCAACTACACTGCGGTTTTGTAGTAGTAAGTCTTTCATTAGTGCTTTTAGAAAATCCAGTATAAAACAGGCCCCATGCCCCTCGCTCCCACCAACAAAATATAAATCAAATCAAAGGCAGTTTTCCCCCTGCCCCAAGCATGGTTGTACTTTACATGCAATTCATTTTGGTACATAATAGTTCTTCTAGGGCTAGCTGGATTAATGAAGTATTTTAGCTGGAGAAGGAAGTTCAAACTATGCACATCTATTCATATCCCTCTCTCCAGGATTTGCTTTATTTTGTAACATCAAAAAAACCCACCTTCCCATTTGTTCCTTTTCTCATCTAGCATTACTCAAGTTTGCTATCAAACAGAAAGCAGTATCAACCTTTTACTCACTGGAGGCACTTTCATACCATCATAAACAATGTGCTTTAAATGTCCAAAATGGAAGAACCATTAACTTCAAAGGATTATGTTTATGCTTGTACATACTTTCAAAGAAGCTGATCAACTTGTGTACAGACTAACTATAGAAATCCTATTCCAGAATCAGGACCATAACCATTACCTTTACTGTAAAGTTTAGTTTCACTGAAACGAGAAAATCTCTCTCAATAAATGACTGTGCTGATCTATTGAAAGTTTCAGAAATATTAGAAAGCAGTAATCCTGATCTTAGTTTAAGGTAACATCTAGCACCAACATTTAATCCAGATAACAGTTTTCTACTTCTTTACCACAAATGCACCTAGTTGTCTACAGTTTGCAGATCAGTTAAAACCTTAACCAGAGTGGTAAATCATAACCAATTGCTCCTCCCCCCACTACCCTGGAAAGAAGGTCAAGAACTATAGTTACTTTTTTAATTCACTGCCTTCAAGTATCTTTAGAACTGGATTTTTTGTGCATGTGTTCATGCGAAGTGATATGTTAGAAGGCTGGCTGGTACGTGACTCCTCACCCTTTTTATCCCATCCTGATACTAAAGTGCTTCTGATGTGTCTTTAGCTCTATGACAGATACTACGGGGAGTGACTCACATATGACATTCCTGAATTCAACTGGTGCTGGTTTAAGGCCACACCATTGTAACATTAACAAACTGAGAAATCCAGCACATAATCTTTTTCCAAAGAACAGCCACTAATTACCTGTGAACTAGGATGCTAACTTTCCCCAGAGAGACAATATAAAAGACAGATTCTGTATCTGAGGCAGCTATTAATATAAAGTTATGTGGAAATCTCGGGCTGTTTTTCAATGCCATCCTGATAATTCATTACTCACAACCACATCTTGATTCAAAATGATGTAACTGAGGTTTAATATTTCAAAGAGATATGTTTATACTGAAGCTTAGTTCTAACAAAATTGACAATGATATAACACTTAGAGATGGGAAAAAAATTGTAGTCTCATTAACATATAATAGTAGCTGCAAATGAAAAAAAAGTAAAACACCTAAAAATTGGAAAGTATGATTAATAGGTGTTACATGTCAGTATTAAATTTTGAAGTTCAACACGCTGCACCAATGCACACAAGGAACTCAAGAAAGAAACACATGCCTTTGCTGAAAGACTATCATTTAGAGGACATCTACAATCATCGTCAAGTGAAACTGCCTTACAGTCAGCCTGTATTTATGGAAGAATTCATATTTACAAAATTATTAAAGCATATATGGCAGAAGTGCCAAGGGATCAGGAGCTTGGCTGTGAAAGTTCTAAGGGACAGAAATACAACTAGATTGTGATTTTAGAATCCTGTATTCTAATTACCTAAATTAGCACTCCAATTCGAAGCTGCCCAGAACACCAGCACTCAGTCTTTTGAGGACAGACGTAAAGACATTTCCACGTTTTCACAGAACCACAGAATGGCTGAGGTTGAAAGGGACCTCTGGGGGTCATCTTGTCCAACATCCCTGCTCTAGTAGAGCCACCTACAGCAGGTTGCCAAGGACCACGTTCAGACAGCTTTCGAATATCTCCAGGAATAAAGACTCCATGTGCCCCATGGGAAACTTGTTCCAGTGTTTGAGCACTCTCACAAAAAAAAAAAAAAAAACAACAAAAAACAAACAAACAAACAGACAAAAACATTATATATATAATGCTTAAATGGAATTTCCTCAATAGTTTGTGCACATTGCCTCTTAGCCTGTCACCAGACACCACCGGAAAGAGCCTCGCTCTATCTTCTTTACAACCTCCCTTCAGGTATTTGTACACTTTGATAAAACGCCTCCTGAGCCGCCTTCTCCAGACTAACAGTCCCTGCTCTCCCAGCCTTTCCTCCTACGGGAGATGCCTCAGTCCCTTCATCATCTTAAGGGCCCCTCACTGGACTCTCTCCAGTATGTCCATGTCTCTCTTGTACTGGGGAACCCAGAGCTGGAAACAGTACTCCAGGTGTGCCCTCACCAGTGTTGAGGAGAGGGGAAGAATCACGTCCCTCAACCTGCTGGCTGCACTCCTCCTAATGAAGCCCAGGATACCAGTAGCCTTCTGCAGCCAGGGCACATTACTGGCTCATGTTCAAGTTGGTGTCCACTATAACCCCCCCTGGCTTTTTCTGCAAAGCTACTATCCAGATGGTCAGCCCCCAGCATGTACTGGTGCATGGGGTTGTTCCTCCCCACATGCAGGACTTCACACTTCTTGCTGAACTTCATGAGATTCCTGTCAGCCCATTTCTACAGCCTGTCATGGTCCCTCTGGATGACCCACTCCTAGTCCAGTGTCATCTGGAAACCTGCAGTTGGGACACTCTGCCCCATTGTCCAGATCATTAATGCAGATGTTAAACAGAAATGGACCCAGTATTGTGCCCTAGAGTACACCCGCTAGATACTGGCCTCCAAGCAGACTTTGTGCTTCTGATAGTCACCCTCTGAGCCCAGTTGACCAGCCAGTTTTCAATCCACCTCACTGTCTGCCTACCCAGCCCATACTTCATCAGCTTCTCTATAAGGATTTTATGGCAGACAGTGTCAAAAACCTTACTGAAGTCAAGGCAGACAATATCCACTTTATCCCCTACATCTACTAAGCCAGTCATTTCATTGTAGAAGGTCTTCAGGTTGGTCAAGCATGACTTCCCTTAGTGAATCTGTGTTGATGACTCATGATCTTCAGGTGGCTGGAAATGCTTTCCAGGATTAGTTGTTTCACCACCTTCCCAGGGATCAAGGTGAGGCTGACCAGCCTATAGTTCCCTGGGTCCTCCTTGCTCTTCTTGAAGATAGGAATGACATTTGCTTTCCTCCAGTCTTCAGGCACCTGTCCCAATCACCATGATCACTGAAAGATTACTGAGAGCTGCTCACAGTGACATCAGGCAACTCCCTCAGCACTTGTGCATGCATGTCATAAGGACCTATGGACTTACATAAGTGCAGTTTGCTTAAGTATTCTCTAACATGTTCCTCTTCCACCTTCCAAGTCTTCCTTGCCCCAGACTTTCCCCAATCTCTGGATCCTTAGGTTACTGAAAACTAGTCTTGCTAGTAAAGACTAAGGTGAAGAAGGCATTCAGTACCTCAGCAGATTCAACTCCAGGTAGACTTTATCCTTCCTAACCATGTCTCTGCATACTCAGACAGTGCCTCTATATTCCTCTCAGATTACCTGTCTCTGCTTCCACTTTCTATGTATTTCCTTTTCATCCATGCAAGCTTCATGGCATTTTTACTTAAGTTTCTGCTCATGGGGATGGACTGCTCTTGAGCTTGGAGGATGTGGTCCTTGAATATCCACCAGCTTTCTTGGTCCCCTCTTCCCTCCAGGGTCTTATTCCATGGGACTCTTCCAAGCAGACACCCGAAGAGACCAAAGTGTGCTCTCCTCAAGCCCAGGGTTGTGATCTTGGCTTTTTTGCCCTCTTCCCTCTTCTTAGGAACCTGAACTCCATCTCATGGTCACTGCAGCCAAGGCTACCTTCAGTGTTTACAGGCCAACTAGCACATCCTTGTTTGTGAGTACCAGATCCAGCAGAGCACCTCTCCTTGTTGGTTCTTGTATTGCCTGGGCTCAGAAGTTGTCACCAATGCTCGCCAGAAAGCTCCTAAATTGCTTATACCCTGCTGTGTTGTTCATCCAGCAAATACTGGGGTCGTTGAAGCCCCCTCATGAGGACCAGGGCTTGCAAACATGAGGCTGCTTCTAGCTGTCTGTAGAAGGCCTGACCATTTGTTCTTCCTGGTCAGGCAGCCCTACAGCAGACATCCACTACCATGTCATGCAGAGTGATCTGCTCTTTAATCTTCACCCATAAGCTCTTGGTTGGCTCATCATTCATCCCCTGGCAGACCTCCATGCACTACAGCTGCTCTCACACATAAAGGGCAACTCCTCCTGTTCGTCTTCCCAGCCTCTCCTTACTTAGAGCCTGTATCCTTCCACTGCAGCACTCCAGTTGTGAGGCATCCCATCACAAGGCCAAGTGCTGGGTCCTGCACTTGGGTCACAACAACCCCAGGCAACGCTACAGGCTTGGGAAGGAGTGGCTGGAAAGCTGCCTGGCAGAAAAGGATCTGGGGGTCCTGGTGGACAGCCAGCTAAACATAAGCCAGCAGTGTGCCCAGGTAGCCAAGAACGTCAATGGCATCTTGGCCTGTATCAAGAATAGTGTGGCCAGCAGGAGTAGGGAAGTGATCCTGCCCCTGTACTCAGTGCTGGTGAGGCCACAGCTTGAGTACTGTGTTCAGTTTTGGGTGCCACACTATAGGAGGGACATTGAGGTGCTGGAGGGTGTCCAGAGAAGGGCAAGAAAGCTGGTGAGGGGTCTGGAGAACATGTCTTCTGAGGAGCGGCTGAAGGAATTAGGATTGTTTAGTCTGGAGAAGAGAAGGCTGAGGGGAGACCTTATTGCTCTCTACAACTACCTGAAAGGAGGTTGTAGTGAGATGGGAGCTGATCTCTTCTCCCAAGTAACTAGTGATAGGACAAGAGGAAACAGGTTCAAGTTGTGCCAGGGGAGGTTTAGGCTGGACATTAGGAAAAAATTTTTCACTGAAAGATTTATCAAACATTGGAACAGGCTGCCCAGGGAGGTGGTTGAGTCACCATCCCTAGATGTGTTTAAAAGTCGTGTAGATGTGGTGCTTAGAGACATGGTTTAGTGGCAGACCTGGTAGAGTAGCGTCAGTGGTTGGACTGGATGGTCTTAAAGGTCTTTTCCAACCTAAACGATTCTGTGATTCAATTCTATGATTCTATGATCTCCATGATCCCAACAATATCATAGCCCTGCAACTGCACACAGATCTTTAAGTCCTCATATTTATTCCTGATGCTGCATGCTTTAATGTGCAGGCACTTCAAAGAGCCAGTCCAGCACACTCATTTCCCAGAAAGGGCCTGTTTTTTTCCATATGGCACCTCATAGGCACTTCCTTGCTCACATGCAAATGCTTGAAAAAATGCTGTAAAGCAATGCTTTAATGAAGAGAATCAAAATTACTCTTAATTATTTAGTATTTATGAATAAATAATTTATTTTAAGTACAATACTTAGTGAAGAAGTTTCCCACAGACCCTTTGTGTACCTCTGTGCATTAAGGCTAATTCAGCTGTTCCCACTGCCATTCTAGACTGAAGCCTGTCTATACTATTCTTAGTGTCCTGTGGAGACTCTGCAACTTCCCCAGATGAGTATTCCAGAACTTCATTTTTGCTTGCCATATAGAATTTTTACCTAAAGTCTAGACTGACTTTTCCTTGTAATTAAGGCCATTACTCCTGGTCCTGTCTGCCGTACAGAGTAGAGACTCTTTGCATCTGTATTCTTGTATTTGAAGGCAGCTGTCATATTCTTTCCTCCTTTTCCATCTCCTAGTTTTCCTTTTCATTTTGATAACGGCCTTGTGAGGAAAACTGTAATCAAAACAATTAATTTTATTTGCTGTAGTAAGACTTCCTCTATTATAAAGGTAGAATTCCATATGGTGATTTCTCTCAAGAGCTTTACAGTATAAAACATTGCCCCTTGCTCCCCAGCTTTATTTGAAGGAATTTATTTATCTATCAGAGATGCACTATATAACTTTTTTCAAGCATCTACACACTTCCTTAGCAGTTAACACTTTTCGCTTTTGAAGTTTTGGTCTCTTTTGTCAACACCTACATCTCATCCCAAAGAACAACTGAAGTGTCTATCAGACAGTAAGCTCCTCATCTATTTAAGAAGAATCCTGAACAGATTGCCTTCAGACAATACGCATCCTGAATCCCTAGCAACACATATAAAACAATACATAAGCAATTCAATTTTTTTCTCCTTAGACTCATCCCTGTCCATGAGACACAACTCACTGAATCTGTGTTTTCTTAATCCAAAATCTTAGGACAAGTGAGCTTCTTTCCATAGTTACCTGATGATCAACTATCTCAGCCCCTGGCTTAATAGCAGTGGAAGCAAATTTTCTGTGCTAATCTCCCAGCAGTATTGCTCATTAAACTAGTATGGTACACAAATGGACAACCAAGAGACTGTTTAGAGCAAAGCAGATAATTACATTAATTCATTCTAATGGCCAACTTTTCAACCAAGGCAAGGAATAAAAGAAAAAGAGTTCAAAACCACAGTTTATCCCCGTTTCCTGCCCTCCCCCCCCCCGCTTTTTTTTTTAAAACACACTATAGGGATAGCAGAATACGGTTTTACACTTGCAAAACCAAGGATATTGACATTTTATTTACACTTTCAAACTACATCTTACAAGATTAAGAGTAATTCATACAACAACAAATGAAAATTCAGCATTATATACTGAACAATAATGTTACAAACGCTGAGTGCTGCTTTCTGCTGCTACCATTGCTTTGGTATAAGTGTTACATTAGTACAATAAACAACATCAAGGCATTCTTAGTGATTAAAATGCTGTGTTTTGCCTGCACTGGAGACACCATGCTAATGCCATTCCAACAGTTGTAGAGTACTTTTTGCTTTTTTCAGCATCTGCCATATGACTCTCTCCCAGTCAGCCTACCTACACTTTAGTGAGGCTTACACACTGGTGGAGGTGGGTTACTCCAACGCCGCCTTCTGATGCTACCTCTTCCAGGAAACCTTAACTCAGCCTTACCCAAGCACAAAACTTGATTCGACAGTAGAAATCCAGCCATTACAAGCATGCTAATGCTGTACTAGTGAGCAAACGATACTGGGGGATCCAGCCATCACTGGAGCGATAGATACCTATACATCACAGCTACTCTTCATACACTTTCAAACGCTTCCTGAAGACGCTTTTCTATTGTTACTCCTATTGTTCTTATCATCTTTTAGCTTCTATTTCACTTTTCATTACTATCTGTAAATGCTAAGCATGAACACAAGCTCCAGTCTTTCTCAGTACTGATTACACATGGTTAAATGCTGGAACTAAACATCGTCTCCCCCTTCCACAGGGTAGCACAGATGCCCTACCATATCTCTGCTAGTTTTGCATCATCTAGAGACAAATTGCTTATTAGTCTAGCATCTAATCAAAGTCTTAGTCTCAAGCATTTGCTTGTTTTAGTTGCACAAAAGGAATAATAAATTTCTTTTTTTCAACAGATTTTCATAGTGTTGCTTCAGGTAAATTGGAGCTACAGCCAAGGCCACTATAACAATGTTTTCGGCTCTAAGTATGCCAAATGGTAACATATTTTAGTGTGTAAATCTTATTCTTTTCTAATTTAATGCTCTTCTGAAGTTGGGAACTCTGCTTTATTTAATCTCTGACCAGATTCTCAGAAAGAGATGCCTGCACATTTGAAATCACTTATTTGCTGTGCATCCAGTTACTGTGTACATATGGATACTTCAGTGATGAATTACATGAATGGAAACATGCAATAATATGCATACTTTTGCAAGCCTATCTAGAGTTTCAAGAATTGGCAACTTAATAAGCTAGCTATTGAGTAGATACAGTACATTTCTTTTGTGACCTGAACCTTATTTCACATGTTTTAAATTCTTTAAATGTTGTTATATATCTCTACCAAAGGAGAAAAAAACAAAACCAAAAAAGTTTGGAAGAAAAGCTTACAGTTCTTGCAGTGCTTTAACTCATGTACCTTAAGTCTGTTTAAATATATTTTTAATACTGTGGCCAGTAATAAAAAAAGGAAAAAAAAAAAATGCTCTCAGAGACAATTGAAACCTAAGAGCTACTGAGTTTTACTGCATATAATAACTCCCCAGTAACATTAAAATTCCCAGTGTTTATCCCAGCAACAAATGTGACAGTCTAACTCTGTTTTTATTGTTTTCTTCAGAAGTTTGAAGCAATTGAATTAACACAGTACATCTCCAATATGTTCAGATTAATGTCACACTAACAGGTCGCAACACATCAACTTTTTTTTTGATGAGAGGAAGAACATTTTTGAGAGAATCTTTACGGTACTTGAGAAACTGCAATTTTTCCTGAAAAAAAAAAAAAAATAAACAAACATGCGCTACCTTGTCACTTTACAGCTTGATTCCATCAGCTCATTTTCAATATCCAACAGACTAGAAGGCAGGTTGTACTCCAAAGGTGAGGCCATTCTTTTCAGACGCAGTAAGCCAACACAGAACTTTGCTCCCATCTCCTCCAGTTCTCTTGTCCCTATCTGCAATCCCTAATTTAAAGTAAGATTTAAAAATACAAAATAGGTATATGCAGATGGACTCACACATACTGCAGAATTACTATTTAAAACACATTGCGTTATGTTATTTAATACACTTTCTTGGTCTAAAGATAGAACACATAAGAACTGTAGAGTAAACACTTGGCAGGAGTATCAGAGAAAACTCAGAGAATAACTACATGATTCCTCTAAGGCTGAACAGACATTTCTGGACACATCCACATTTCTTTGGAGCTTCCTAGTCTACACTTCTAGCACATCAATATTAACAGGACTTAACCCAGTGGCACTGGAAAAGAGACAGAGATCATGTCCAAGTTTATAAGTATAAATTATTTTAAAAACCTGAGACAAAATTTGTAAAAAGGAATTTAAAGTACTAAGATTTCAAATAGAAGACTCTTCAACAGAAGTTCCATCAGAATGAAAAAAATGAGTGAATTCATATTATATCTGTGAGCAAGTTCATTGCTATGTTCTGACACATAAATAAGATTACTTAAGCCAACAAAGTTACTCCTTGACACAAACATCTCTTCTCCTCCTGTAAGTCACAGACTACACGTGTTAATTCTGAAAGCATTTATTCACACATTTAGTAACTAAAAACAACAAACAAAGTATCAAAAGCCATAGCTGTTTTCTAAATCAAATGATATATCAAGGCACTTTCCTCTGCAAAGAGTATTTAGAAGGTTAAGGACAATAAAAAGGGCTTCTTCAAGTATATCAGCAGCAAAAGGATGACAAGGGAAAATGTGGGCCTGCTTCTGAATGAGGTGCGTGACCTGGTGATGGAGAAAGCAGAAAAGGCGGAGCTACTGAATGCCTCATTTGCTTCAGTCTTTACTGCTAAGGCTGGCCCTCAGGAATGCCAGACTTTGGAGGTAAGAGAAAGTCTGGAGGAAGGAGGACTTTCCCTTGGCTGAGGAGGATCAAGTTAGAGATCAGTTAAGTAAACTGATATCCACAAGTCCATGGGTCCTGATGGGATGCATCTGCCAGTGCTGAGGGAGCTGGCAGAAGTCATTGCTGGGCTGCTCTCCATCACCTTTGAAAGGTCCTGGAGAACAGACGAGGTGCCTGAAGACTAGAGGAAAGCCAATGTCACTCCAGTCTTCAGAAAGGGCAAGAAGGAAGACCTGGTAAACTACAGGCCAGTCAGCCTCACCTCCATCCCCAGAAAGGTGATGGAACAGCTCATTCTGGATGTCACCTCTAAGCATCTGGAGGAAAAGAAGGTTATTGGGAGTGGTCAACATGGATTCACCAAGGGGAAATCATGCTTGACCCATCGGATAGCCTTCCATTACGGCATGACTGTCTGGGCGGATGAGAGGAGACCAGTGGATGTTGTGTACCTCAATTTCAGCAAGGCTTTTGACACTGTCTCCCATAACATCTTCATAGGTAAGCTTAGGAAGTGTGGGTTAGATGAGTGGACAGTGAGGTGGACTGAGAGCTAGCTAAACGGCAGAGCTCAGGGGGTTGTGATCAGCGGTGCAGAGTCCAGTTGGAGACCTGTAACTAGCCGTGTTGCCCAGGGGTCAATACTGGGCCCAGTCCTGTTCAACATATTCATCAGCAACCTGGATGAGGGGACAGAGCGTACCCTCAGCAAGTTTGCTGATGACACAAAACTGGGAGGGGTGGCTGACACACCAGAAGGCTGTGCTGCCATTCAGCGTGACCTGGACAGGCTGGAGAGCTGGGCAGTAAGAAACCTCATGAAGTTCAACAAGGGCAAGTGTAAGGTACTGCACCTAGGGAGGAATAACCCCATGCACCAGTAACAGGTTAGAGGTTGACCTCGTGGAAAGCAGCTCAGTGGAAAGGGACCTGGGAGTCCTGGTGGACAACAAGTTGACCATGAGCCAGCAATGTGCCCTTGTGGCCAAGATGACCAATGGTATCCTGCAACACATTAAAAAGAGAGTGGGCAGTAAGTCAAGGTAGGTCATCCTCCCCCTCTACTCTGCCCTGGTGAGGCCACATCTGGAGTACTGTGTCCAGTTCTGGGTTCTCCAGTTCAAGAAAGACAAGGAACTACTGGAGAGAGTCCAGTGGAGGGCTACAAAGATGATCAAGGGACTGGAGCACCTCTCTTATGAGGAAAGGCTGAGAAACCTGGGTCTGTTTAGCCTGGAGAAGACTGAGAGGGGAGCTCATCAATGCTTATAAATACCGAAAGGATGGGTGTCAAGAGGATGGGGCCAGACTCTTTTCAGTGGTGCCCAGCGACAGGACAACAGGCAACAGGCACAAACTGGAACATGGGAAATTCCATCTCAACATGAGCAAAACCATCTTTGCTTTGAGGGTGATGGAGCACTGGAACAGACTGCCCAGGGAGGCTGTGGAGTCTCCTTCTCTGGATGTATTCAAAACCTGCCCAGATGTGTTGCTGTCCAACCTGCTGTAGGTGAACCTGCTTTGGCAGGGGGTTGGACTAGATGATCTCCAGGGGTCCCTGCTAATCCCTAGTGTTCTGTGATATTCCAGAGTGACCCTCAATGCTTATAGAATGGGCTAGTACTGACGGTATATACACTAACAAATTCAATGTCACAAACCCACTCAATCTCCACCTTTGCAACTTTTGTGTTTTAGGAGAATTTAAAAGGATTTTAGTTTGGATCTTCTAAGCCTCTTAAGGTAAAGTGTAGTTAAAGAAGAGCATTGACAAAACAAGCAGGGAAGCAGAAGAACCAGGAATTGGTGGTAAGCTAAGTCATCAAGTAGGAAAATACATGAAGCAGAAAGAATGGAGTAGGAATTTATTTTTTTTTTCACTAAAAGCACACACACACATACACACTTTGTATATGTTGCCACACTGATGCTGTATTTTAAAATGTAAGGCTTAGAAGAAAGTGTTGTGTTGCTCCAGAAACAGTACAGTCCACACATTCTTCATGTACTTCTGTTTTGAACACATACACACTTAATAAATTGAAAGTTTGATTTTATTTTTCTTTTATTTCTCCCCCCCCCCCCTTGGTAGCCTTCATAAACAAGGTGCTTTTTAGTAACAAGATAGATAAAGCTGTATCCACTATTCTAAACAGTGTCACCCTCCAGCCAAATGGTACAGAAACCTGTTAGCAGTGAACAAGAGTTGGATATTTTACTATTATTATTGTTAATAGTAATACTACTTACCTCTTTTATAATGCTTTTGTGCTGTAGGTTTCAAAGCACTTTATTAATAAAGGAAGAATTATCCTCACTTTACTGATGGAGAAATGGAGGCAGAGAGGGTTGAAGCGATTTGCACAGTGTCTCACAGCATGTCACTGACCCCGCTGGGAACAGAAATCAGTTCTCCTCACTCCCAGTGCAGTACCTTATCCACAGAGGCCAATTTTTTGTTTTTGTTTTGTATTTGTTTGCACGTCAGTAACATTCGAAGACCCCAATCATAGCTGGGGCTCCACTACGCTAATCACAGGAAGACACAGTCCCTGCCCCAAAGAAATTAAAATAACATTAAGGACAAGAGGCAACAAGTATGCAGAAGAGGAAGGAGAAGGGTAACAGTAATCTCACTGTTACACAGATTACTAATGTGCACAACTTGATGGTTCAGAAACTTTTCCAATCATTGTCTATATCTGTTGCTGAAGAAGTTACTGTTAGTTGGAAGATTCCTTATAGACAGTATAATAGGAGTGGCTGTAAGTCAAAAAAGGGCAAGAGTACAGTATGAAAGAAGGTGCAAAGACAATTGTTAGAAAGATAAATAGCGTGCGCATGTTCCGTGGCTGCTATTTGCAGCACATCAGAAAGAGGATATAATTAAAGAGAGACATAAATGAATTGGATTGCAGGTGGATAACTGTGAAATGTCTGGACAGTAAAATTTGAGCTTACTATACCGAAGGGTCTACATACTTGTGCTAAAAGCCCATGCCAAATTCTAGATTTGCTTCTGTCATTTCTTTAAATCATAATGGAGAATGCAGTAATGCACGGCTGCCAAATACCAAATTTCTTAATCCATTGTTAATGTTCCATCAGCCAAATCTCTTAATTTCCAAGAAATAAGAGACCCAAAGTCTGTTTCAGAAAATAACAATAAGCAGTTGCCCTAACTAAGGGACCTGAGGTGAAGTTCATTTTCACTGAAGCCTCCATTACACTCCTCTTCTTGATCTTCTAATCACCTTCAACTGTTCTAGTACCTTTGACTGTGGCCTGTTAAAGTTCCTCCAGTGTTACAAGCATTGCTTTTAAGCACAAGCCACCTGGAATTTTATTCTTTTTTCTTTACATTTTATACATCTGTCTTTCTTCTAGACAGTAACATTTTAGATGGCTGGTTAAAGTCCTCCTTACTAAACACATCACAAAAATACATTCACATGAATAGAGTGTCTCAGTGATGAACTTTGCTACCTGAAAGCAAAGATACAAAACAAAGCCACAACAGAATGTGACCTCAAGTTGAGAAGAATATTCTTGTAATATATACTTAATAAATTGAAAACAGCCATACTAAGATTGGACAGTAAAACATCACCTTGGTCTTCTGCTTTCTTGTTCAGCAGAGGCTACAAAGATGTGATCATTTTTGAGAACTCAAAATCTAGAGACTGAAGACTCATGGTAACTGACAAAGTTTGTTGACTGAATCCTTATCTCCTAAAGTCTTCTGTTTATGTGCATCATAAAATTGCCAAATAACAAAATCTTTTCAATTTAGTTAAAAATTAAGCAATACTCCCAAACTTGTTAATCTCCAATCAGGAAAGGGACTGATTTCAGTTTTCAGGTGGTTTGAATTATTGAAGAAACTATTCTTTTCTCTGACATCTTGATTATCCTCTGTAGTAGATCTTGGAGCATGTTTTCACCTGAACATTTGCCTTTCAGTATCTTGAATTGCAGATGATTGAGCAATATTTGAACCACTAATTCTCAATGCACTACAAAGGCCCCACACAAGCAGTTAAAACAAGATTGCTTCAAGAGGTAACTGTCACCAGGGATCCTAAATTCAGGTAAGAATTGCTAACTTCAGTTCAACAGCTTCCTGGGCTGGAAATAGTCTAGCATCCCCATTGTCTGAGTACAAGAAAAAAGAATAAAAAGAAAAATTTATGTTCTGATAATATCCAGCTTTGGCAAAGACTCAGCATTTCTTCCACAAAGAACAGAATTGTGGAGTAATCCTGTTTGTACTTTGAACAAAATTCAGTGATGATGCCAAACCAGAAGACGACTGGAAAAGTGCTTCAGACCTTTACACAATACACAGTCCAGTCCCTCAGAGCTGAACTGTCATGTCCTTTGAGTGGGAAGTGGAAGGGGAGAGAATTTTTACAGTTTAACTCCTTGCTCTGTTTTGAAATACCATTATGAAATTTGTCATCTAATTTATGCCACAAGTTTACTCACAGAGTTGCTGGCCCCACTCCCTCTACAAAAAAGAAAAAAATAAAGAAAGGGAAAAGAAAAAGAAGAAAAGACTGAGCCTTTTCATTTCTTTGACCTTCTCACTGGAGAAGTGTTGCTCTTTTCTTGTTCTGTCTAGTCACCTTGGCCTTTTAGATACATTTTCTTAAGTCTGAGCATTATCATAGAGAAGAAAAAATGAAGAATCTTCCTGTATTTTCAGAGGATGACTAAGACCTCACAAATTGTTTTATTCCAAATAAAATTAATGACAGAATAGCAATTTGATCTCATCAGCTAGTTTATAGTACATCGAAGAATGCTCTTGCCTTTTGAGTAAACGGTTTTTCCACAGAATTCAGCCATTTTTTCCTCTCTTATTAAAGGGCTTTGCAGGTTAAGCAACTTGAAGGTTTGTCCATAAAGCATCTTCAATTCACCTTTCTTAAGAACTTTCTGTAGCAATGCTGCTAAAGACATGAAGGTTGTTTAAGAATGTTCTGGAAGTTTCAAAATAAGCAAGTTGGATGAGTTATTTTTTTTAATGCTCCATAATGATGTCATCTGAGGAATAATGGAATATTCTGGCAATAGCAGGAATGCTTCTGTTATTAATTAACAAAATTAACTCATTCATTTAGTAGTTACAGACCTACTGAAATTCCTGCCAAAATATCTGTCTGTCTTCTGTCTAGGGAGATGAGCATGGGTGTTGGAGCGTACATTAAATATACCTTGTTTCAACTTTGTTGTTGTTGTTGTTCCTGCCCCTCTTCTCCCCTTGATCCCAGCCTTCTGATCCTCTTTTTGTCAAGCACCTTATTTGAGGCTTGTGGGCATTGTCTTGATTAGTATTCATTCCTAAACTCTACTTTCAAGCAGAGGGAACTGCGACTTCTTCCATGAATGTTCATTTTAAAGACTTGCTTCAATTTGTAGCGAAATTTAACCCAGTGACAGAAGTTGGAGATCAGATGTTAGGGTTGCTGTTATCCTTTTCCCCCCCTACAAGTATTTTCTTTGAAGTAAGTTTTCTACTAGTGAGAAACTATAAGCAGGGTCACCTTTTGTTTTCAAATATCCAGCCCCATTAACACTTTTGAAGGAGACAAATTGAAAATAAGTTTTAAGTCAAGAAGTCAAACAACTGTGATGAGTTCAGAGATGTGTAATTTGTAGTTCTGGTAGCCTGATATGAAAGTGTTTGGATTTATACACCTGTTTCTGCAGCTACACAGGAAAATTCTGGAAGGGACACTACTAAGTATCTGCTGAAGAACCACGAACTGCCATGGTGAAGTCTGAAATTGCCATGCGTAAAGGAAATTTTTATTCTAGTATTAGCATTTATTACTAACCAATTTTAATAGTCTAACGGAAAGAACAGTTCTGACTTTTTTTAGCTACATGCATACATATGTGTTACAAGCAATAATTAATATTAATCTTGTTAAAACAGCCAATAAGCATAACATACTGGGGTGGTTAAGTGACAGCTGAAGACTGTTATGCAACCTATAACACTGTAAATTATGTAATTTCACTCTAACATTAGTGTACACAGATCTTAGAAGAGTTTTAGAAGTTTAAAGCAAGCAAGCGGAGCTATAGAACAAGATACCAATGCAAACGGAAGAAATTATAAAACAAGAACAGTTTATCTGATATATTTTCTTACCTTATATTTGCCCTGGTCACATCCACATAACGTGCTTTCCATTGTGTAGCTCCTTTGTACTCCTATCTCTCTCCAGACAACAACTCGTGCTGTAGATTCCTTGGACTTTTCCACTACAAAGCTGCAGCTGCCCATGCAGAATGCTGGGGCAGTTTGGCTTAGGATCTTGGGGAGTGCCTGCAGGACAACAATTTGAGAAATACAACAATTCTTTTACTTCACTTATGGAAGCAGGGGGGAGGGGAATATGCAATTACAAACTGTTATGAGAGAATTTTGCTGCAATTTGAATTAAAAGAACAAGAATGAAAACATTTCCATCGTGAGTTTTCAAAACACAGTGTGTTCACACGACAACAGGTTTGCCATTTGCTACTTATTAAAATCCTCTTTTTGAGATTCAATCACTAAAATTAAGTGTTAGTCATATGGGTAAGAATCAGGATACAAAAGAATTCTTCAGGTGATCTCCTAATTCACCAAGCTAACGTTGCTCAAATTAAGTGTACTACATACCCCATATAATTAATTAATTTAATTCTGTTTCAGACTGTTTCAACAATCCAATTTGCAGACCTAACACAGGCAGTGTTTTATTAGTACGTAAAATTAAACTGTACTCAGCAAAGCACTAGGCGCACATTTAACTTCAAGAACATGAATCAAAGTTCAATATAACTGTTTACGTGACAGCTTTGGAAAAAAACCAAGAAACAGTTATGCAAGTATATGTATTTGACTAATACTAAATCACCACATTCTTTCCAGCTTTT
Organism: Burhinus oedicnemus; assembly: GCA_008921705.1. Taxonomy (NCBI): domain Eukaryota; kingdom Metazoa; phylum Chordata; class Aves; order Charadriiformes; family Burhinidae; genus Burhinus; species Burhinus oedicnemus. Next base: position 874,682 of record VFFE01007585.1, on the reverse strand, counting down.
ATTTGTATCAGTTAAGCTAAAACATATGACCACTTTGAATTTACTATTTCAATAGTACATATACCATTATTAGTGCAAGCTTGCCCAAACATTTCAGTCTGTCTTTTTGAAACCAATAGGCTTCTTCCCCGCAACCCTTATTGACTATTGTCTTAACTCTCATTGACTGCTGTCTTTTGTGCGCTACGGTCGTGTGAGCTGAAGTGTTAAAACCCCATATAATCATGTTGAGCAGCAGACAGGAATGGCATCGGACTCAGCATCCAGGAAATCACGCAAGAAAATCAAGCAGCAATAGAATTTGTTTTAAAAGTGAGGAAGATTTGAGGAAAATCTGAAAGTATCTGTAGTCATTTACACTTATGGATGTGTAACAAGCGTTTTAACGTGCATCCACACGCTTTTCAAGCCTAACTCTGCATCTCCTCAAAAAAACACGGGGTTTGGACGCATAAGGGTGCACAGATTTGCAGTTGCCACAAGGCGGCAGCGGAGTTACACAGAAGAAACAAGTAACACATAATTCCTTAAATCCTTAAGAATTTTTGAAAGCTTATACAATGCAGCAGATGTTGTTTTTGCAAGTTTATTATGTGTATGTATTAGGGGAACCCTGCCTTAACTACACATCTTTAAGAGGAACCCTGCCTATTTCGATACACAAAAAATCAGTATTTCTCAGAACAGTTCAGTATTTTTATTTTCTTGTGGGTAAAATATTGTTTGCCATCACTAAATGAATCTTTTTTTCATCCAGTAATCATAAATGCACAGCATATTTTCCATGTATTTACTATAATGGTAATGCTGAACACAAAAAAGCGCGTATTGGTAGAAAGACTCAAAAAATAAAGCACTCTGCTAACATTAAATCCTTAGCTGTGTTAGTGTACAACATTTAAAGCTCTCAAAATACTTTGAAGTACACTGATGAACTAAAAAGAGAGAATTCTAAATAAGTTTGCTTACGTTATAAAGTCACTGTGTGCACAGAATAATCTTGGGGAAGTTACTTGAAAGAGTATTCCAAATTCATGCCAAGTCAAAAAGGTACAAATGTCAAACTTACCCTGTAACCAGGGTCTTCCATCAGGTCACAAGAGGCAGCATTAACATTTGTGTGCCACATTGTCTCTTTGATGCTGCAGCCATACATAAATACATTCTTTTTACGAGAGTGACCATGATAATCGCAGTAGACCTACAATAAATCATTTCGCAAAATAAAGCCAAGGCATATGGAATTAACATTTTATAAAAGTAACAGAAGGACAAATAAAAATTTTTATTTGTACTGTTGAAAGCTCCAAAGAATCAGGAAACACAACTGTTTATATAATTAACTTGTGCATTTAGACAAAAAACGTAGGATTCATCTAAGGAAGGTCTAACCTTCTACCCTAGCAAAGGAAACAGATTTAGATCTAAAGGTCTGCAGAAGACCAGTTCTCCACGTCAAAGTTAAATGTGACACAGTTTACAAGACCATATTAAAATGTTTACTTTACAGACTAGCTACATAGACAAGGTTAAAAAGATTCAGAATTGCTTACACACACATACTCACCACAGGTAAACGTTTTATAGCAGCCAGATATTGCAGTAACCCTTTAGCATGGTAAATAGTGGGATGCAGATCTGGATTTGGATTTTGCCACTGTCTGTTTAAATCTTCTCCACTTAAAGAGCAACGGTGGCTATTGTGGGGGGGTGGAAAAACGCATGATGTAGTCTGTATTATCATACTTTTAAATAAGCCTCCCCCCCACCTCAAGTTTTCCTTGTCACCACTGCTTCTTTGGAAGGAGTCTGGTAAGAAACAAACTTCAGTTTTCTAACATGTCAAATAATGGATGTGTTTGGGGTTTTTTAAGTTATGCTAAAGGAAACCTAAAAATAAATTAGAAGTAGCTTCTTCTATGAAGTCAATTTTAATCTTGCTTATTTGCTGTTGAAACTGAAGGCTTGTGATTCTATTCAAATGCTAGTTCAGAACATAGGGTATCTTTACAGCTTTGGTGTCTTGCCTTCTGTAATATAAAGACTAATGTCAACCAGAAATCTAAGACTTGAAACATGAAGGTGTTCAGAGACAAGTAGCTGTGAGACAAAAAAGAAAGAAGAAAAAAAAAAAACACCAAAAAAACCCAGCAAACAAATAAAGATCATCTCTGTATTCAGTCAACTCTCAGCAAGAACTTTTAAACTTGCAGAAATTCATG
>VFFE01007585.1:858712-871936 GCA_008921705.1 Burhinus oedicnemus | reverse complement strand
AGACAAAAAACAAAAAACAAAAAACAAAAACACCAAAAAAACCCAGCAAACAAATAAAGATCATCTCTGTATTCAGTCAACTCTCAGCAAGAACTTTTAAACTTGCAGAAATTCATGTTCATGAAGTCATCTTCAGTACATTTGTCTTTAGACTGTGTCTGCTGGGACAGATCTCTTAATTGTCCCTGTATTAAACTTTCACTTACATTCTGAATTATTTAATTCCAGGTGTTCTGTTATATACACGCTTTTACATATATAAAGACAGGGTTCTACTGAAAACCATAATTGGTTTGATTTTTATTTCGTTCACAAAACCGTTTAAAATACTACCCATAACTAGGTGAGAAGGAACTGTAGATTCACCATACCAAAGTTTCCAGCTCATAGGAATTCCCTGTAACCAAGTAAATATGGACTGCTGAATGCTTACTCATAGTGACATCAAAGGGTTCTGAAATATCCCTTAAATTTATTAAGAAAAGTGGTAGTAAGTGAAAGAATTTCCATTAACAACTTTAATTAAATCAGGATACTCTCTTACCCTTTCACTTGCACATCTATTAACCTTCCCACTTTTAATAACATTTCATAACAGCCATTTCCATAACATCCTTCTAAAAACTATAATTAAAAAAGAAGAGAAAAATTACATAAAAAGTTTTCTCAGATAAAAGGACTGTTCTTTTTCATAAGAACCAAGAACTTGTTTAGCTTTTCCTACAGGCAGCTGTGCTCTCATATTACCCTCTACACTGAGCCAAGACTGTAGTTCAGAGAGACAGTTAAAATGCCATGTCAAAACACATAGGAATGATTATCATCCATGAACAACTGAAAATACCTTTTATAAAACTGAAATTCATGGAACAGTGCATCTGCCTTTAAAAAGCAAAAAAACTGAAAAATCCTAGCTATTTTGTAAATGGGTTTTTTTCCATATCAACTATTGCATTTGTATGTTTCCGGGATTAGTTCAGTTTTGTTTGTTTTGGTTTGTTTGTTTTTTTTTTTTTTAAAAATAAGAGATGCAAAGACTTAGTAGTAGAGGTTACATATTTGTGAGTAAACTTATGCTTACTTTCCATTGATGACACCATCTGGATTGAGCATAGGAATAATTTTGAAAATATAAGACTCTCGTAAACATTGGGCACTTGGATTATTGCTCATAAGGTATTCCAGTGTTCCCTTCATAACCCAGCTTGCATTAGTCTCTCCAGGATGTACACGAGCAGACAGGAAAACATAAGGACGATTCCCTAAAAGAAGTACGCACAGAAGTTGCAAAATGTGATTCAAGCTAAGTAAACAGTTTATTAACTGAAAAAAGAGGCCATAGAGAGCTTTATTTATTACAATACAAAATACAGTATTTGAGAGTTGAATATTATTACCAGTATTATTGATAGACCTTGCCAGAATATTGTTATAAGGACTGCTAATTACAGAACTCTCACAATGGAGCTTTAAATTCAATCAATTATACAGTCAGAACTAGTTTGAGCCAGCAATTATGACATGAGGACTTTGATGGCTTTTTTTCCAATAGCCAAGAAAAATACTGGGGTGGAGGAACAAACCAGAAATGCCGTCCTAACTAAAGCTCACTTCAAATTGCAGTTGCTTATATATTGGTTTTTTGAAATATTTTTTGACAAGCAAATAATCCAAACATTTGGAGAAAAAAGTTACTCGGAAGTCAGGTATTCTTTTCCAAGAACTGTTGTCTGCAAAATGTAGCATACGAAAAATATCCAGCAACTGATTTAAAATATATAACTATATATACTTTCATGTATCCAGATATAAATATCCTTATCTGACTACCACAAGTAAATATTATTAAACACAAAGCAAATCCTGAATATTGACATCTCTTAATTTCATTAAATTCATTAACTTTATTTTACATTGCTATTTATTTTCACAACGCACAACAGCTAATACTAATTTTTTTCCTAAAAAGCTAGTTTTACATTATTTTCAGTTGATGAGAAAGAAAGTCATACTTACTGAACTGACAGATATGTTCATAGTAATTGGACTCTGGCATGGCTGTAATAGTGACTAAGGGACAGTTGTTGCCAGCCAGGGTCTCACAGAGAACATCTTGTCGAAAATATATCTGTTGAGGGTTGTGCATAGATTCCAGCTTCTGAAGGTGCATCTTCATCCCCAAAATAATGAAAAAATACTTCAAATCTTTTGCAGTCATATAGCACAGCATATTCCACAGGTACTATTTAATTGATCTTTCTGTTTTTCTAAACAATGTTTGAGTTCCCATCATAATTTTGACCATGAAATATCATTCTCTACATCTCTGATTAAATACTTCTCTTTATAGAGTCTGTTTTTCCAAATGCTTTGAAGAAGCTGAAGGCACAGATGGTACATTATTTTCTACCAGATGATACTGTAAGAGTATGCGGAAACTAAGAACCTCTGTTTCATTAAGGTTATCTGATCAGGGACCTTTTCAGTGCAAAAGGGGATAAAACAAGTAAAAGGAGAAGCCATAAACAGGAACAGAGAGAAACAATACCAGTAGATGAGACACAACAGAAAAAACAGCAGAGACCAAAGTCTCCAGTCTCTAACTGATGGGATATTAGGAATCTACAAAGCAAAGCTCTAGAGAGGGTCATCTGAGGGACAAGGAGGAAACAAGAACATGAGTATTTGTGATACTCAAGGAGGGCCCATGGGACTATACAACACTTCCGCACCCAATCCCTAAGGTATGCCTTTAGCTATCTTTCTGTGCAGCATCCTCTCTACCAGTGCGTGCAACTGCTGTGTGGACTAGATGCAACTAAAACAGGTGTGAGTAGATCTGGGGTCAGGAACTGGATGAGCACGGGTGTCAGCATCAGTAGTTGGAGGGGCCTCTTGGGACCATCTCTGTGGGCTCAGTTTTGGGGCCAGCCTTGTTTAATATCTTTATTGACGATCTGGATGACGGGACTGAGTGCACCCTCAGTAAGTTTGCAGATGACACCAAGTTAAGCGGCAGTGTTGATCTGCTTGAGGGTAGGAAGGCTCTGCAGAGAGATCTGGACAGACTGGATCAATGGGCTGAAGCCAACTGCATGAGGTTTAACAAGGCCAAGTGCCGGGTCCTGCACTTCGGCCACAACAACCCCAGGCAATGCTACAGGCTTGGGGAGCAGTGGCTGGAAAGCTGCCTGGCAGAAAAGGATCTGGGGGTCCTGGTGGACAGCCGGCTGAACATGAGCCAGCAGTGCGCCCAGGTAGCCAAGAAGGCCAATGGCATCTTGGCCTGTATCAAGAATAGTGTGGCCAGCAGGAGTAGGGAAGTGATCCTGCCCCTGTACTCAGTGCTGGTGAGGCCACAGCTTGAGTACTGTGTTCAGTTTTGGGTGCCACACTATAGGAGGGACATTGAGGTGCTGGAGGGTGTCCAGAGAAGGGCAAGAAAGCTGGTGAGGGGTCTGGAGAACATGTCTTATGAGGAGCGGCTGAAGGAATTAGGACTGTTTAGTCTGGAGAAGAGAAGGCTGAGGGGAGACCTTATTGCTCTCTACAACTACCTGAAAGGAGGTTGTAGTGAGATGGGAGCTGATCTCTTCTCCCAAGTAACTAGTGATAGGACAAGAGGAAACAGGTTCAAGTTGTGCCAGGGGAGGTTTAGGCTGGACATTAGGAAAAAATTTTTCACTGCAAGATTTACCAAACATTGGAACAGGCTGCCCAGGGAGGTGGTTGAGTCACCATCCCTAGATGTGTTTAAAAGTCGTGTAGATGTGGAGCTTAGAGACATGGTTTAGTGGCAGACCTGGTAGAGTAGCATCAGTGGTTGGACTGGATGGTCTTAAAGGTCTTTTCCAACCTAAACAATTCTGTGATTCTGTGTCTGAAATGCCAGCTACTGTTGGGACTGAAGCAAGCAGACTTGCTGCCAGCAGCTGGAGCTGTAGGCAGTGTAGGCACCCGACCGTCTCTGGTGTCAGCAACAGAAGCAAGAGAGGGTTTCAGTGCCAGCTATTGAAGTGGGTAAGGGTCTTGGTGTCCAGCCACTGGGGCAGGAACAGTGTGTGTCCCAAAAACCACCTAGTGGGGTGATAAGTGTGAGTGAAACAAGGGAGAGTATCTCAGTGCCAGCACCTGGAGTAGGAACATGGGTTACAAGCCTGGTACCAGCTGCTGGGGGTGGGCGGCAAGCATATGCATCTTCCCCAAAGCTACTGTGCACAGGGCTGGGGCGGGGGGGCATGCAATTTGCTAGCAAACTTCAGTGTGGACTACCCAGCAAATACGAGGCCCCACGCTGAGGCAGGGGTATCAGGTGGGTAGGAAGTCCATGCTGGCATCTAGGGACAACTGTAAGTGCGAAGTGCCTGTGAGATGCCCGTGCAAGTGCAGGAGTCTGTGTGCTAGCGAGCACCAGGCTGAACAAGGCTGCAAGTTGGAGGCCTGCACAGCAGGTTTGGAGAGATGGGAATCCAGGCACGGATGGGCCATGCCAGTCGTCCACAAATGTGCGTGTGCTTGTGATTCTAGAGAGTGGAGGGGGTGTTTACTTTTACTTGCAAACAGCCACCCTTACCAGCTGGAGTGGAGGAAAGGGACTTGTGTGTCTGTAGTTGCCTTTTAAGCAAGTCTTTGTAGTGTTACACACAGGTGCTGTCGTAGGCAGCACCTTGTCTGTGCCACTCTGTGTAGCCAGGCGTGCTGCAGGGGGGCGCGCATGTGCAAGTATGCCTGTGTGAATCTCTCCCTCTCTCTTTGGGATCCACACTCAGACTAGCTAGCGGTTGAACCTACAAGTAAACAGGAAAGCAGCAGCCATGTCCATCAGGCTGGGACAGAGACCCCCGCGTCCCTTGGCTGGGCTCCAGCAGCCGGGCAGGAGGAACCGCCAGGCCCCAGAGCTGTTGGAGGCAGCAGCTGCTTATAACATCCCTTTCACAGGTACTTCTTCCAAGAGCAAGTATGGCTTAGTAAAAAGCTTCACTCAGCATTGTTACACACTGGCCGCTGAATCCTCAAGTTCGCTTTTATTGCTATGACGGAAATGACCAGCAGACATTCTAGCCAAGTTTTGCTTAGTACCAAAAGCTTCACGACACTTCTTTAGCCAGTTCATTATCCTAAAAAGATCTCTAATGATATTAAATATAGTAACTTGAATAGGTCAGTTATGAAGAGATATATGTAGAACAGTAGGATATGAGTCATTTAACTCAAACACAAATACTTCATCCAATTAGCACCGTTTCCAGTCAATTATGAATTATGATTCCCAAAAAACCCATTTAGACTGCAAGTATCGGTTCTATTTTTCCAGGGACTGTTCTTTAGAACAACCTATACACTTCATCAGTCTAAACACTAATATTTTACGGAAACTCTCCATTTTAAGCAGCATTTTGAACTTTTATAAAAAGAAATAAAAAGAATTCACTCATGAACGCTTACATTTCACATTGTCCAAAAGTATAAATATTTATCTATGTAACAGATCATAATCACCTCACCTTTAGAGTTGAGTATGTATACGGATAATGGTAAGCAAAGTAGCAGACATCATCTTTATGTTGGAAAGTCACTGTGAATGTAATTGTGTAATAAGATTTTCCTTTCTGACCTCCAGCAGCAATTGAACTTCTTGAGAAGTGATTTCTACAAGTAAAATGAAGGTAACAAACACATTAGAATAATTTTTTTTCACATCCTTGATTACTCCTGAACACACATTCTAAGAGCCAGCAACATCTTTAGCGACTGTATTTCTCTTCCGCATACATCCAGGCTAAATACGCTGGTTCCCACCATCTGTAAAGATACTTCATCATAGCAGTGATACACATTCATTCATATTAGGAGAAGGAGAGTAAATAAAAACAAATAACAAAACAAAACCAAAAAAACCCCGAAAACAAAACAAACGAACAAACCAACCCAACCCAAACCAAACAAAAAAAGGAAGCAAACAACTGTCAACCAAGAAGGGTAATGCAGGGATACACTGTACCATCTCATCATGTGTTCCAGGATTGCCCTACACTATAGAATACAAGAGCCTAATCACACGCACCCCACGATCAGTATTACTGGAAGTCACTATTAAGATTTCAAGTACACGTGCATATATACATTCCCTTAAAAGCTTATCTGGAACAGCATGCAATTTCTGACAAAAGTATAAAAGATGAACAGCAGTGTGCTAATAAAATAAGACCCTACATGTTTGGATCACTTCTGTTACTCTCCGTAGTAACTCAGGAAGAAAACTCTGTTCACAACAGAAGTACTAAAATAGAATTATCAAACTCAGAAGCAAACATTTCTCCTCAAAAATTGTACCTCATGCTAACCTTCAGTGTAACGCTTGCTGTATGTTTGACTGTACTTACTTATAGTAACAAATATCTGTCCCAACACGAGTCCAACATGGTCGAGAATTTAATGCTTCTTGAACAGAATACATGAGGGGCTGCATACCTTAAAGAAAAAATGCATCTCACTTTAATGTTGAACATTAAACATCAAGATCTTAGCAGTAATGGACCACATCAACACTTATATGCGAGTCTCCAAACAACCTATACTCATTTACTCACTATAAGTAGAGTGTATTTTCATGAATGCCTGGGTATTGTATACTCTTTCAACCAGGTGACAAAAGATTCTTCTCTCTTTCCCCTCATCACATCCTAATTTTCAGTAAATAACAAGCTAAAGAAAAAAGAATCAGACCTACAGAAGACCAAAATGAAATGTTTAAATGAAAGCTGTGGTTAGCGTGAATGACAATCTACAAGAAGTCTTGGGTCCCACTCCATCCAAGTCACCACTACAAAAAGGCTTCAAAGAGAATACAAAAAAAATGATACTATCATCCATTAACCTGGATAGCTGTAAAATAACTGATGTTTCAGGACAATACTATATTTTTAAAAAAATAGTAAGTCTTCAAAATTTATATTTTTTGGAGGGTATACTTAAGATGAAGTTAGGATAGAAAATAATACATAATAATTGAGCCTTATTTACTAGTTAGATAATTAGCCAAATACATTGAATGATTCAGTCAAAACAAAAGTAACTAACAGGTAAGTACATGAATGGCACTGTCCCCTCAGTGGCCTTAGGACAAATTTTAGCTGCAGCCACCAACTAGTTTTTTCTGTTTTGGCCTCATTTACAATAAAACTTCATTTTAAAAACTGAGAGCCAGTGTTTTAAGATACTTTTTTTCCTTCTGACTGAAACTTGTCAAAACATTTTCTAGTAATACTGTTAAAAAAGAATCTGATCTGATGACATGTATATACTACTGATCCTGGGGCAGACGGAAGGAAACAGCTGAGCTGTCCAGCACAGATGTTTTTCTACAAATTTCTTCTCAAAGTATGGGAAAATGCATCTTACCGTAGTTAAACTGACTGTTTGACTTTTCACAGTTGATGATGTTAAACCGGTAACTAATGCCAGTTTTCATTCCACTGACTTCAAAGTAAAACCATTGATGATAATGATTGCTATTTATATCCGAGTTCAGTATTAGATCATACTCGTTTCTAAAGATTAACAAAAACAAGTCAATCTTTTTTTAAGAAGCAGAAATAAAAGGTCTTAAGTGTGAAAAGAGGAGTTGAAATATCTTACTTTCTGATCTGAATAACTTTGCGCAGGTTTCCAGATTCAAATTTGGAATTAAACTTCAAAATATCTGCTTCCTCTGGTACTGAACAACTATGAGTAGAAAAAGAAAAGGGACCAAAACGAATAAAGCAAACTTGACCAAAACAAAATCATTAGGTTTATTTTAGCCCTCACTTGGTAATTCATAAATTATTTTGAACCCTTCTTTAAATACAGCCTAGATAGCAGAAACACTGTTACATCAGAAGAAACTTTCACTGAAGTCTGTCATAATAGTACTGCTCTAAGTATTACAAATCATATCACAGAGAAAGTAGAACAGGCTTAGAATATTCGCAGAATATTATTTTCAGAAGGGTAAAAACTTACCTCAGATTATCAAGGTCATACACAACTCTGTCTATGATGTCATTCTGATGAATCAGTCTTTCAATATCTTGAGAGATTTTTGTCCTAAAATAAAAAGCAGCATTCTCATTTAAATTGTTGCATATGGTTTCCAATTACAAAAGAGGAATTACCTCATACAACAATGAAAACTAATAAAGCTGACATGAAGACAGTGGGACAGATTTTCAGAGAGACCTCAGCCTCACCCCCACTTATGTGTACAAACTGTAAGTGTACTTAAGTTTAAACACCTGCATTTACAGCTGACTGAGTCCAACATTTGTATGTGAGGGAACTGAGTTTTCATGCACACAACCCACTGGGTTTTATCTTACGGAAAAAAGATGCACCATTTCATACTTTATAGTAGAAGCAGGAATTACTCAAGCATTACTTATGTTAATGCTTTAATCCAGGACAGCACTTGGTAACATTAGTAACTCACATGAGTCCTACCATAACTAAAATTAAAGAGTTTTAGAGAGTAGGTCGTGCAGTGAGTGTGTTAGTGCACTAGCTTTTCACCTCTGGAGATCTAGGTTCATTTATCGACTAGGTAACATATAAGAATGAATTTGGTGATTTCAGCCAAATGTCAGCTGTATGTTTATCCAGATCATAAAACCATTGCACAACTGGCAGTATCTAGGTCCTGGTTTGGAAAAGTAAGAATGTGTTGCAGATCAAGAATGAAATATAGTGGCAGAGCTGTGTGGAAAAGCTTGCACAGCACCTGCAATAAGAAGAAAAGGAGGTAGATTAACAATGAATAATACAGGAACAGAACAGTAAAGTACGTTCAGGCTGGAAATTCGCCATTTAATTGGAATAAATATTGTTAACAAATGAGAAAAAGGAGGTAAGTGCACAACTCTAGGCCCTCTTATTAAATTAAAACTAACTGGAAAAGACAACAAGTCACAAGTTCAACGTACTGACGAAATTGTAAAGAGGCTGACTCACCACAGTCTATCTGATCAGGTTCAGCTCAGGGCAGAACTACAGATTTTTGATCTTGCACAACTCCTTAGATCTCAGTATGACCTCAGTTCTAAAGGCTCATACTAATTCCTACCATCACAGGAGTTTTGCCAGGACAAAATCCATTAGTGAATATCAGGCATTCAAATACCATAGTAATAACCAGTGTCGACAAAAGGAAAGAAGAAAAGGTATTCAAGATGCACACGAAAAGGAAGCATAGTAGTGGACATCTTCAGGTTTCGAAAAATCAAGAGAAAAGAGAAGCTATTTTAAGATAATTAAAGGACAAAATATAAAAACAAAACTGCTGATGTGGAGCTTTTGTGTTTATAGATTAATCCTTCGTGGATCCTGATTTACCTGATGATTGCTTTTAAGTGTCAGACAATCAGAAAATACTAAAGTGACTAGAAAATATTGAAGTGTACAGCAAAAAACAACCTAAAATTTTAAGGAATGGAAAAAAGTAGGAATTTAAACTGAAACTTATAGGGTATTGAATCATGTAATAATTTTCTTCCCTAAAAGGCAGAATATTATAAAACACTTCAGTAATTCTCAATGATATTTTTCCAAACAGTAATAATTTGGTGAAAACTATGTTACTAAATATAAATGAAACTGGAAAATCATGCCAAAGCACAAGTTCAAAAACATTGCACCTCCTAGCATACTGCAAGATAAAAAACCCCCCAAAACTCCACACCACATTTATCTAATAAAAGTAAAAAGAAAACCCACTAACTCCCCACCTCAACTCCCATGTTTTCAAGGAGGGATTAAGGCAACCATTTGTTTTCTAAAGAAGACTTAGCTGATGAGCAGTAACTAACTGCTTACATTAAGGAGAACATAAATCCCACTGAATACCAAAGGAGTTTGGACACAGCTTTGTAAAAGACTTAAAAGCTTCTTCATGTCCCCTACCAAATTCATTTTCACCACCTTCCTATAAACTATAAATTCCTAAAAAGATTAAGCCCTTTAAACAGGTTCCCTTCTCAGAAGTTTGTTACATTGCAGTAACAAGACTGAGTCATTTGTAGAAAACTGAATTCTTAGAACAGTGTAACTTAAAAAGGTGATACAGGATTTTTGATTCAAGTTAGCAATACTATCTGATATTTCATTCTTGTTTCACACAAGACCTAAAAATGCTACTTTCGACATAGAAAATGCAACAAAAATAAAACATTTTAAAGTTTAAATAAAATATACTCTGGAGTTACCTTCATGGTTTAGAAATCAACTTTATGTATAATCACACAAGTAGGTTTGTTGGTTAAAAGTCAGAGTTAATACAGTGCTTTATATCTAAGAGGAACGAGCATTGGAATGACATATTTTATCTGACCACTCAATTTTACTCAGGAAAATTCAGAATTATTAAGTACTACAAAAACATACGTGAAGATTTGCAAGATTTTCTTAAAACACAGTTCTTGGGTGATTCCTGACTCAAGACTATTTCCTTTCTAAATCAGCTGAATTTATCTAAAAATAAACTTAAAGGGAAGATTGTTGTCTTTCAGCATTGAACAGTGCCTTCTAGTAACAGTATATTCATTACGTCATTAGTGTTTCAACACTTGGTCATTTCACTAGAAGATCACTTTTTCATGACGTGTGAAACAGCTGAAGATTTTAATTATACAAGCTAAAGACACAATGTCTTAACCATTGTAATAACTAAATGTAAATATGAAGAGTCTCATGAAACAGGTTAAAGTTATAAGTATAAAGCTGAAAGCATTCAATCTAATAATTAAGCAAGTGGCAAGGTCTCATACCTACTATTACGTTTTGCTAACATGCTCATTTGTCTTTATAGTAACTTAGTATTGCATACGAGCCAGCTCTTCACACCACCTCTGCAAATTATTCTTGAGTCACATCACCCTTCATCACATTCTAGTATCTCTCAGTGAAGAAATAAACAGGGGTGTTGATGTGTTTGTTCTTGTTGGTTTGTTTTATTTTTCATTCCGTGTCTATTGTGTGTCATTCTGCAGGACCTAACACAGACTGCATCCTCATCATTTGTTACCTTTAAATTCTGTTACACTGCCAACAGTAAAAACAAACCTTTAAATGTATTAATTTTTCAAATTTTCCCACTACATTTTCCTGAAAGATAGCCTTGTTAGCACAGCAAAGAGAAGAGCTGAAGTATCTTTAAACTATTAATCGTTCTATTTTTGCTAAGACCTGAAGGGAGCATTCAGGTGGGTTTTTTTGTTTGTTGGGTATTTTTGTGGGTTGTTTTGTTTTGCTTTTTACAAACTACAAAATTTAGATGGGGGATGGTGAGAAGGCAGAAAGGGAGACTATAAATGAAACTTAGTATTTAGAAACTGAATTACAGAATTAGCAATTACAGAATCAGATTGTGTTCTTGTTTACGGCTCTGCATTGATCAACACCTACTCGTCTACCTTCAAACTGCTTTTCACTGAAAATAGTTTTAGATTCCAAAGTAAACATTGCGTATGTGCCTGTTAATCTCATCCTAAAAATCGTTTCTCAAGGGAACAAAAACAAGAAAAACGAAGTATGGTAACTCACCTCTGCACCCCATACGGCCTTTCCAGAATAGGCTCCTTAAAGGGAGGTGGAATATGGCCAAAGTAATCTGGATAGGCCACTTCTGAATACTCAGGAATAGACTTTGTGGTTTTTACCATTTCAATATAAAGATCACAGTCATGAACTGGTGATACATCAGAAACCTCAAGCATGATTTGTTCCCCTGATGAACTAGATCTGGAATCCTCCTCCTCCGAATCCACTCTAGTGCAGCAGAGTTTTCCCAGCTGGACGGACGATCCTTCAAAGAGGCTACTTCCACAGGGTGAAACATGTTCGCAAGGTTTACTACAGGCAAGTGTGGTAAGGCTAGTTTTGCCTTCCTTCTTTATTACACACCCTGCACCATAATACTGATCATTTTTTGCACTGTTCTGCAGACTCATTCTATCCAAGCCTTTCACAATTTCTTGGCTTAAACACTGGCATGATGGAAGGAGGTTTCTTTGATCATTTTGCTGATGTAAACTACTGTCTTTGATACTATCTTTCTTTGGTAGTTCCAGAAAGGCTGGCCTTCTATTATATTCCTCTGTCAATAAAGGATTGCTGTCCTTCAAAGCAACTCCTTTTGTTGACTGGTTTGCTTCAGCAGATTGCTCTTCTCCTGCTGTAGGAACAACAATAGGTCCGCTCAGATTTGCATCAGGTACAAAAGGCTTTGGTTCCTTGGAAACTAAGTCACATTCCTTAAAAAATAAGAGAAAAAGTAGTAAAACGATTTATAACAAATAAAAAAAAAAATCCAACCAAAACAAAACCATAAAACATAAACAGTTGCTACAGTTTCATTTATATTAGAAACCTTGCTCTTTCATTGTTCCTGAGGTATGTTTTGCAATAATCCACAGTAAGTGTCATTTAAAATACGACAGTTACTATGTTTTAAACTTATATAAACACAGCAATGAAGTTTCCGATTTTACAGGAAGATAGCGTCAAAGCAATAAACAAGTAGCTCATCAATAATAAATTATCAAGTCAATGTGATTCCCCAGACATTTTAACCAACTACTTTAAAAAAGTGCACAGCATTTAAGGAAATACCCAATACAATGAATCTTTGTCAGAGATCTTGTGTCCTCCCTTACTATTTTACTTCCTGCTGTGTGCAATAATCAGACCTCAAAAAACAGTTTTCCTTTCTATCTGCCCACAGTTCCTTTCTCAGTCAGATAAAGTAACCCATAACATTTAACTAAATAACTCACTATATAGCACTCTCATATGTAGCTCTAGAACTACAGACTCTTTTTTTGGCTAGAGGAACTATCCACCCAAAAAAGAACATCAAAGTGTATTCCACAGCCAACCCATCATGATGAGGAATGCCCTGGAAATCATATACTTTACCTGAAAGTTTTCTGAAAGTTCTGGGAAAAATTGCTCATACATTTTCAGTTCTTCTATGGGTCTTCCCAATTCCTGCCTAGGTTTCAGTTTATTAATATCAGTCTCAATATCATCATTCTGAAAAAGCACCAGAATAAATTAATCTTGCATCCAGAATTAGTGAACTTCTAAAATAATTACATTCACCTTTTACTTCTGACACAGCCATGCTTTAAAAGCGGAATATCACTACCCTAAAATTAGCTGAACTGCACCTTTCACCATGAAGGTTTAAGC
>VFFE01007585.1:841769-858692 GCA_008921705.1 Burhinus oedicnemus | reverse complement strand
ATCTAGGACTTCCTCCATTTTTAACAAAGAAAAACAAGAGGAAGCAAACTAATTGTTTACACATGACTAACAAGAATTGGGCTAACTTCCTAATATGTGGAAGTGGGCATTAACCGGTTATTCTGGCAGATGTCCTTACTAGTAGCAAATTTCATCTTTTTCCAGAAATCTCATGCAGTTTGAGCGCTGGGGTTTTCTTTGCTATGTTTTCCGCAAGAGTGTTTTCCATGCAGGAACTTTGTTGATTGTCAGTAAAAGGCTCACTCAGAGGTTTACAAGTTATACTGATTTTCTAGTGTATTCAGAATGATTATGTGTATTGCTTTTACGATGCCGACTATACAAGATTATACACTTTTAATAAACTCAAAGCTGTACCCACCCCAACATTCTACGTGTCTTTTTAATACAGAAGTTTTTCCCTTAAAAGAAAATCCTATGCATCCTATTTCCTTAGGTATTTCATTTCTTTTTTTTAAATATATAACAAACCTGTTAAAAAAACCCCAAGCCTGTCAGCAGTCTACTTCAACAGAATAACAAGTTTCTAAATAGGTATTATGAAGTACCAAAAATACTGTACCGAGTACAGCCTTAATTTCTGTGGATTTTGGAACATGCTTCTAAATCTGTTTTCTACTTTGAAGACAAAAGATAAACAAACTCTAAACTCCTGCAGTTTTTAAGTACGACCCATATGAACCCCAATCAGCTGTCTTCTTTCAGACTATGATCACTTTTTTTTTCAGGAGATATTGTGAATAAGAAGATATTAAAAAGTCTAATTTTGCCTCTTCATTTTAGAGTAACTTTCTGACAGCAACTTCATCAGTTGCTTACCCAGGTACCAAGCTGTTTCACCACATCTGAAAATGCATTAAACATTAATTATACAAAAATAATGAAATATGTTCACAATGGGATGAATCTATTTCCTATAAAGCACCATACAAATGCTTTGCAAACAAGTATTGCCTAAGAGGCTGCAACAGTTCAAGAAAGCAGCTCTACTTTTCTCATCATGCAAATGAAGGAATAACCACAGTAACTTTAAAAACAATGCTTCAGATGGGACATGTTAATCTAAATTCACTACATGCAGTTTATCAGAGTAACAGAAAGAAATCAAGGAATGTACACTCCTGTAAAACAGTATGTACACTACATTACTTTTCACATAGGAGAATGTATACGCTAAGTGGGTTAAAAAGAGAGCCCATTATGTTTGTAGACTAATACGTATAGACTATGCTTTAGACTTCAGAGTTTGATGAAGAACACATTTTAGTTGCCATTTTATTTTTTATTTTATATCTCAGAAACATAACCACATAAGTGGACAAAATTTTCATCAGTTAAAACTTAACATTAGAAATTGGTACTCCACACTAACAGTCACAAACCCTTTGTAGCTAAGAAGGGTCTCAGAGTCCAAGTTTTAGTGGACAATACAAATAACTGCAATTGATTCCACCTTACATAAAGCAATGTTAGACATACTCAAAGTATTACAAAATTACCGTACCATCAGGAGGCAAATTATACAGCTGAGCCACAGGACCACTGGCAGGAATAACTGGGAGTTGGAAATGGAAAGCACTTTTAATAGTTGGTAAAGGAAGACGATTTTTAGGAAAACATTTTCTCATTATTAGGCTGGATGTGTTGACAAGGGGATCAAGAGTTCTTACTGCAAGGCACTCCTATTAACAGGAAAATAATGAAGACAAGAGAAAAGTATCTCTCAAACTAATAGTCAAACTACATTTGTTTTACAGATTTCCAGAATTCACTAACAGCAAACTATTTAGTTTAGAATAAATTTTGCTAATGTCTCCTTTGAAGGCCAGAAAAACTACCAATTCACCTTTCTTAAAAGCCCAAACTTCAAAATTAAAAGATTTTCCCCCGCCTTTTTAAAATTAAGTTCAACAGCCCCTCCCAGAGATAGTCACAGCCAAATAATAGCAAATACGAATTTAATTCTGTGCTTTCATTCCTCTTTAGTCAAGTACAGAAATTAATCCTTACCCCCATAATCAGGAATGACCATTAATATCATAAAAGAACCATGACAAATTTGAGGTCAGGATGTGTTTTTAAAGCTGAAGAGGCAAAAACAACAACAAAAAAACCCAACTGAGATAAACTTACTTGTGAAGTGTTGTAAAGAATTTTCATCCCATTGGCATCAATGAATGCCTTTCTTCCCAATTTGATGTTTGTAACACTTTTAATGCACTGTAAAACTCCTTTCCGTATCAGCATGTATCTGTGTCGACTATCATGACGGTGCCAATCAACATAAATCGTTAAAAGCACCTGCACGTATCCTCTGTCTACTGCTCTCCTGGCATTTGTTTCTTTATAAAAAAAGTTAGGAAAGAAAATCAAAAATTGCCCAATGCCTTCAATATTATTTTCCAATCAATGTTCAAATTATTCTTTTTACCCAAGTAACTGAGTTGTTTCATTTAAAGTAGTAATTTAGCCACGCTTAGCAAAGTTTTACATCAAGCTAAACAGAAATGACTGAATAACTGAGGCCAGTAGTCTACACTTCATTCTTCAGAATAACATTGCATGTCATTTCCGTGGTTTACCAGAAGAACAGCGTGCATTACAGTCAAAGGTAACTGTAAGATACTGTGTTTATATAAAGCATATGTAGCTCTATCCACGCACACTGTGTAGCCACAAGATTTGAATCAAACTTCTTACTATTTGTAATCCATACAGTTTTGCAGCAGCTATCACTCAAATTTGATAAACTCAAAATACCTCTACCTCAAATACTAGATAAGCAGTATGACAACTGTAGTCTACAAATCAGAGATTAGTGTTTTTATGAAAAGATTTACTTATATAAAGTGTAGGAAGTTACAGTATAAAAACCCCTCAGGACTGAATAAGACAACTCAAAATAAATGCACAAGACTTCCTCTTTCAAAGACACATCTTTTCAACTTTTCTTTTCTTTCCCTAACATTAGAGTTTAACTGCCAATTTATAGAACAGAATACTGACAATAATTTGGAACTATTTCTTTCCCTAAATTTCCCAAGGAAAAATTCCAAAATTAGTAAATACGCAGACCTGCAAGACCAAGATATCGCACTGATTAAACATGAGAAAACTCAGCACCCTGTACTAATCGGTACAGAAGTTTCCTGTCATTTGTCTGAAATGGTTTTCTGCAAATCTAATCACGCCTCAGTTCTTATCCAACTCCACTAAAACTACTAGGAATCCTATAACTTTTATACAATTGTTTGTAGAGAATTAGTTTTTAATTCCTTGTCAGTTACAATCCTGGTGCAAAATCTGCAGAGTTGACATCTGTCACTGCTGACGGCCAAGATAGCCAGTGTCTGGGAACATCATATCGTTAGCCTTGGTTCCACTTCATGAACATCACTCACAGACTTGTCATTAGGACCCAAGACCTAATTATTCAGAAAGGTACCTGAAGAAACCCTGTATTTTCCCCTGCCATCCAACAGATATTTCTAGATATACGTATAAAGAAGATGCACTGGAGTCAAGCTACAGTTATCCGTTACTGAAGGGCTGAGGTAAGTGACTGTAAAAGGCTATTTCTCCACCTTGGATTCAGATCAGTTCTGCAGAAGCAGCACAGCATTTCTGCTGCGTAAATGAAGAGACAGTAACTAATTATTAAACATATACATGTGTACCACACAAATACGAAAGCACCAGAGACTGCAGATAAAACTGTAAGCCTTATTTCTAAATTTCCTGGCCTTGATTTTGCTTTGGTCACAGACTTAATTTTAGTTTTATTCTGTGTATACACACACACACACACACACACACACACACACTGAACAAAAAACAAAGATACACAAGAAGTACAAACATGCTTTACAGCTTATATTAGAATTTAAGCAATCTGACGATATAAAAAGCAAATTCTCAGATAAAAATAATTATCTTAAATATCTAACATTAAACAAGCATTTAGATCCAATATTTTAACCATATCTAGGTAAAAAACTTTATATCACATGGGAAAGAAAATAATTATCTGCAATACTTACAGTTGGTAGAGTAGACTCTTAATACTTGAAGACATGGCAATAATAGCTTGTGGTTCTGCAAATTCTGCTTCACTAAATTCAATGATATGTTTAGGGCACCATTAATTCTTGCTTTCATGCCAATCTTTTTGTCTGATATCAAAGAAATACAAGATCAATCACACTAATTTTGAAGTTATTATCAAAAAATAAAAGTTAAATGCACTGTGAATTCCTCCTACTGATTATGTCAACTCTGCATATCTATTTTTTCACCATTCTTTCCTCCCCTCTATTTCAACTCCTCCTTTTGTTCTCCTCTACCATTTCTGAGTACATGGATGCTTATACAATAATAGAAAGAAAATTCTTCTTAAGTTTCAATTATAAAACTGTAAAGTATTAAGCCATATTACTTAAGTATATCATTATCACCTTTTGGACCAATTTTTGCAAGAAGAGTATGAAGAAGCACCATTAATTCTTCATTTGGTGGAGAGTCTTTGCTGGCAGTCAAAAGCAGCTGGAACAAGATCTGTGTCCCTCCTTTAGTGACTAAGACACTTGCTCTCCGACCACCACCTAGAAATTAAAACCCAACTGATATCTCTGAAGCCAAAGAACAATTAGGTATCTAAGCTACAGTTATCGTAAAGAGCATCTTTAGAACAGCAATACTTTCCTTCATATGTGGCTGCAGTACGCTAGAACATGCTGGACTTAGACTTATAGCAACGTAAATTACTGGTGTATGATTATTTGAAAGGTGACTTCAGTCTTCATGTTCTTTTTATTCTGCATATAAGTCAGCTTTAGGAAATGTCAGAAACAAACAAACAAAAACACACAAAAAAACCCCAAAAACCCCCGAAGTCTGCAGAAGAATATAGGAATATAATCACAAATTGCCCCTTAATGAAAACTTACCAACTGAGACTACCTCAATGAGAATATTCAATATATTCAGAATAGTCTGAGGATCTTTTGTATTCTGCAATGAAAAACAGAAAGATTTCTTTACTTAATGTGGAAGGCTAATACAGTAGTTCAGACACTTAAAGCTCAGAGAAATTGCCACCAGTAAATCAAACATAACTTAAAGATGTAAGCTAACCCAGCTAACCACGCCAGTACACAGCCTGAATTAACCACAAAACCAATTGAAATCTAGTTTGCAGTATGACATATTAATTAGAAGTGATAGTCGACAAATAATTTCTTAGAATATTAAAAAATAAGGGAGAGAAATAGACCGCATCTAATCACTACAGTCCTACACAAGTTTTGGAGACTAGCTAGGATAACAACATACTAATAATACAAAGCCCAATGATAAGATGAAAACTTGCTATGTACCCATAACAACACAGATTAAAAGATTTTACCTCTAGGGTTGAGAGGATAACTTCTATTCCAGTAGAGCCCTTAGAAGTCATCTCCTTCCTGGTTTTTTCTGCCAATGAGAAAAAGACCACTTTCCTTTTAATATACTAGCTTGCAGACAAAAAAAGTGATCACATACAGACTGATGAGAAAATCTACACTGCAAATAATACAACCTATTAAAACTGCATATATGTATATAAAACTAAGTAAAAGACTTAAGTGATTTGAAAATTCATTTTTGTTTTCACTTGTTCAACATTGTCATGCCCTAGAAAAAAAAAACTGTAAAGAAAAAGATCTGTAACAAAGCTCTCCTCCAGATACTTCTACATCTCATATATATACACACATATGTATATACACCGTGAATTATTACTTAAACTATAGCTGTTTGACAATACAAAATGCACTCAATGTAAGAAATACTACACCAGATAGCATTAACCATGGCCTTAAACAGATGCTTTCAACAATCATAGACAAAACTGGATGGATAATCAAGTTCAACAAACAGAACCAAAACTTAAAGAAAACTCCAGCAAGGAAGAAATACAAGAAGGAAGGCTCAAAAGGAAAACTACTAAAACCACAAAACTTAGATATTTACCTTGACTCTGAACCAGATGAAGGATCTTTGAGGTAACGTATCTGGCATTGTCTGCTTCTGCTAATACAGAGTCCAAATTTATCTTCTCCAGCTGTGACAGCAGAGACATAGTCCGAGAACTGGTAGAAACACTACAAGAAAGATTTTTTTACATTCATTCTTCCATCTAGATCGGAGGAAAAAAAAAAGACACCAACAACAGAAATCCCATGTCGGACTAAGGGGAGTGGCTAATTCACCTCCATATTCTATCTCAACTGGAAAACAGTCTTAATTCGCCTTAATTCTGGCAAACTTACAGATTTTGCAAAGCCTGCATTGCAGCAGACTAATTATATATAGCAGCATCTCCAAGAGCAACTGTGAACAGGCAGATTGGTTGCAGCAAATAAAATCAAGATATAGGTACAAATATTGTTTATCTATGTCAATTAGAGTAACTTATATTTAATATAGTTTATGTTAAGTGCCAGGATATTGTATCAAACCTGCCATTCATGGAAAAACTGGCTCCGAACAGTCCCAAAGACTGTCTTCCAGTCTGGTGTTTCGGAAGTGAAAGAAAAGATTATCATTCATGACATGAGCAAACCAGCACCCACCATTTTGAAGAAAAAACATTGGAAGGTGTTCAAAGCTATCATGAGAGTTTGGATTCATTTTGAACAGCAGGATATTTTGACCTACCTTCATAGATTGCCTTGGAAATGTATTTTGATATAAGAAACAATTTCAAACCAGGCATTCATATAGATAGACAGATTACAGAGAAAGAATGAATGTAAATATATATAGTATTCAAAACAGAGTCACTCTAGAAATTGTTTTATTTGCCCTCGAGTTTTAAATCATGACAATTATTCAGAATAGTGTTGAGATTCACATTCCCACATGAAAGTAATTTTTAGACAAATGCTTAACATTTGAATTACAGTCACGTAATTAACTACAGGAAATCATGATTTCCAAGGACTAACTTCCTCAATTTTTCACTTTTGTAACATTAGAGCCCTACAATAATCATCAATAATTCATTTTACACACATACTGTTCTGACTATCTGCAATAAAACTAAAGTATATAACACTAGCTTTATAAATACTGTCAGTTTTGTTTATAACAATGAGGAATTATTACTCCTTGATTTGTATTTTACATCTGTGAAAAGGTTTCAAACTTACAGTTAATTTTATTAAAATAATTAAATTTAGATGTGGACAAAAATGTTAAAATCAAGGAAAAAAGGTAGCTGACAGCAAAGGTTGTACCGCTCTGAAAGCAAATTGATATAACACCTGCGAGGAAACTGCTTCCACCACTTTCACTTTTCCACACTGGTATCTAAATGAGAAGCATAACCAAAAAATTATTTCGGATTACAGATGATACTTACAAGCTGTTAACATCAGTAATAAGAAATGGTTGTTCTAATTATAGATCTTAAATCAAAATAATTTTCTATTATGAAGTCAGTATATCACCTTCTCAGTTATTTGCTAGACTTTGGCTTTAAAGTATTTTTTTGATCTAAAAAAAAAAAAGTCTGTCTTGGTTGCTGAAATATTACTTTCCTTGTAAAGTAAAGCATAATCTCTCCAATCCTTTCTCATCAAAAAAAACAGGCTGGATGGTATTTATTGTTTGCATAAACTTTGTTTTGTTTATTTCTACTCCTCCACTTATCCATTGAACTTGAAATACTCCAAAGTAAGCCCTAGATTTTAATGAAATCCACAAACTCTGCTGAGCCTGTAAATTAAGTGACAAACTTCCAAAGGATGTTATTTTCACCAGCTTCATAACCAAAACACCAAAGACTCCAGCAAACCCACATATAAGCCAATGTGTAAGGCAAATGCTTCAGAGAGAGAGAGAGCACGTGAGTGTGTGTGTTGGTCTCACAATGAAATGTAAGTTTTCATAAAGACAAAACTGATTTACAGGCATAAAATTTCAGAGTAAACATGATTTTTGATTGCTGTCACCTGCAAAATTCAATCAACACTGGCACATGGAAGTAATATACTATGTACAGGAAGCTAGCATCTAACGTAATTTCTTCACACTTAGGAAAAGCTTTAAAAGTTTTAGGACGGGCAAGTCATTCCCACTACTGGGTGGTGTAACAATTTAAGTCCTCAGATTTAGAGGTATATTCTCCTCCTGGGGATAGGGTTTCTATCAAGAGCAATGACCACTCATTGTAGCAATTAAGGAAATATCTTTAGAATGGCTTAGGCTATTCATCTTGCAAGAAGTCTTCCAACAGAAATATAGCCAAATAAACTTCACGTCTTCAGCATACCCAAAAAAGTGTTCTTGAAAATAGCAACAGCCCAGAGTCTACGCTGAAATATAAATTAAAGACACGATTTCCTCTTAGCTATTATTGAGTTTTCTTCTTAAAACAAGAACTGCACTCTTAACACTCTACACTAATACACATAGCGGTTGTAATAATGTGATAGCTTTTAATGTCTGCATGGTAAATCAAAAAAGCTGCAGGACAGGAATTACAGCAGCAAGCCTGACTGACTCTGCTCCTGTACATAATACTGCTGTGACAACTCATTTGACCTAAAAGCAAAATATAAGCCAAATTTGCAATGGGACTCTTTCTGATATTTGCAATGCAAATACATACGTTTTGACTAACAGAACATTCAGGATTGAAATCTAGAAGACAGCTCTCCAAAACAGAGAGACACCATGGAATTCAGTATTTTTAATCCAAGTAACCCAGTCTAGGGTAAACCACAGAAATAGTCAGAATGGCACAATAAAAACCTGTGTCCTATCAGAGCTAGATTTCCTCTTCAGCTGCCGACACTGCAGAACTTCACATGAATACCCTGAACACTGCGGCCTACCTTTCATACAAGACCCGTTTTCCTTGAATCCTTCTTGTTACTAAGAGACATTTTTCACCCCACCTATTCTAAAGCCTTCTCACAAGAGCATTCTGTAGTCACTGAGGGTTACACAGTCTCTACTGTCTTTAGTTATAAAAATGATGACTAAGGAGCACCAGAAGAAACTTTATAAGGCCACACACACTATTCTTTTCAGAGCTGGACAAACACCACAGCTGCTCTTCATGACAGACATGTGCCCAAACAGTCCTTAACAGCCTGCAAAAATGGTGATTCAATAACCAAAGGCAACTTTGTTCTAACACTCTGTATCGCTTCATTTGAAAGTTCTTCTACCTCCAGTTTAATATTATTTCTGGCTCTGCTCACGACAAATGTGGCTGTCTTTTACCTGTTCCAATGATATATACCTCTCCAAGCATAGTACGTTGAATGTATTTCCATCAAATATTCTTAACCATTTTCTGCATTTCACAAGAGTATTTTGAAATCATTTGGTCCTCCAATGTTTTTGCAGATCTTTCCAGCTTCAAGTTGTGTACAATTTTAACAAGAACTCTTTCTTCTCTTTCAGACCATTAGTCGAAGCTCAAAGTATTTTCAGTAATTAATTGTAACCAGAAAGAGGAAGAAACAGCACATGCAGAAACAAACCGCACGCAGTTTCCTTCTGACAGCAATTAACTACCCGTGCTCTGGTATCCAGTCAGTGCTGTACTCCAGAGCACTTGCATGGAGCACTTGCCTTAGCTTCCCGATGGCAGTCATATGCAGTGGTTATTTTAGTAAAGCTTTAAGCACATACGTGGTACATTAATGCCACTTTCCTGCCCATGGGACCTGCTGCACTCTCACACATGAAAAATCAGATGCGTTTTCAAGATCAACTCAAACCACCGTTGGCTGTTCGCAGCCTCACCCATTTGGTCAGTTCTTCCAGGATCCTTCTGTGCAAAGAAGACAAGGTGGCTGACCTACAGCTACTCGGTTCTGCTCCCTGAATCCCACAGACGTAACTAATGGGTTTGTCATCTCTGTCTTTCACTACTTAACTCAAATCTCATGAGTTCTGAAGACAAACGATAATTATTATTCTGGGATGGATTCAGCAACCCAGAATAAGTATCCTGAGGCGAAGTTTACCAGGCCTATTTGATCCTGTATACTGCATGTCTCCATGGGCAGGAAATGCTTTCTCCATGCCGCATTCCACTGCTGCGGCTCAAAACACCGCTCCCCACCACCATCTTACTTGCAGAAAGGAAGCACGAACAAGCTTGCCGTCAACTCAACTGTTGCCCAAGCGTACAGCGTGACTCCAGCTAACCAGAGAGCTTTGTGGATTTCCTCCTTCTCTGGTTAGGAAAGCTATGAGTAGATACAGAGGAAGCAACTGCCCAGACAGTGGGGAACAGAGGACTTCAAAGGTTCACATTTGAAAGAACTGCCTCAACAAGAAAACACCGTCTCAAAGAAAGTTCCCTCACTGCAGGGACTTTTCTTCCAGCCCCACCAACTCTCAAAAGGTTGAAGCATTCTTAGTCTGATTATAAAAAAGTGCTTGGTTCACAATTCTTCATTACTCACTGTACACACTTTAGCAAATGCTAAAACACATCATTACACCTTTCTAAGGGTCTGCTCACAATGAGAAAGGTAACTCTAATGGCTATCATGGCAGCTTATACAAATTCAGTTATCTTAAAATGGTTTTCGGCCATTCATCTTGCAAGAAGTCTTCCAAAAAGTTAGTAGTCAAATGAAGAAACCAGAAACCTTCAGTTTTCCAACTGTACCTACTTCCTCTGAAACTGCTGGCTGACTAGCCAGCACACTGAAGTATCAGGGAACATCTTCTTCCCTGCACAGCAAACACGTCTTCTGTGTTTCAGCACGTTACAGTCAGCCTTTAAAAAACTATTTTAAAGTTGGCAGGCTTCTCATGAGTTTGTTTTCATTTTATTCCAATGCAAACCACTTCAAACTTTTTTTTCCCCCTCAACCATCTCCTCAGTTACCAAATAGAGAGCTGATACTTCTGATTAGTCCATAGCTATGCCTGTACAATAAATTCACCATAATTTATTCATGACTTAGGGAATAACTGTTCTGAATTGCATGGAAACTTTCATTTTAACTCAGTAACTAAAGAAGAGTAAACGGCACTTAAGTAGCTACTCTGCAAAAAAATCTAATATTCTTTGTGACAGTATACTTTATGTATTACAATTAGTAGTATTTCCAAGAATACCCATTGCTGACTGAGAGTTTGACTTTGCTTATCTTAATACCTAAGAAACTAATACACCGTCAATGTAATAGTTTCTTTAGTATTTCCTTTGATCCATCTCTCAAACAAACAGGAACAACGAGTCTCCGATATCAAGCCATTGCACTGTTAAAGTCAGCAAAAGCAAAGATGATTCTACATGCCAGCATTTAAATTCAAATTTTAAGTCCATCCAAAGATACAACATTAATACATAGCAGAGCATGTCCTTCTGCAAATTCATCCACTCATTTAGAAAATAACTGGTATTTCAGAGAACTAAGACTGAAGCCAAAATTCCCTATTTTGCCACCTTTAGAATTGTTTTGGTTTTTTTTTAAATCTCATTAGATGGTTTGATTTAACAAGGTAGTTTAATCTGTGATACCTTAAGAAAATAGTAAGACTGAAAGCCTTTCAATAGTTTCCTGATGCTTAACAGACGTGTTGCTGTCCATAGATAATCTCATAACTTTTTCAGATATTTGCTAAAACAAGTTATCATGAAAATAACAAATAACTTTTCAACTCTTGAAATATTCTGTAATCTCACTCTTGTTTGTCCTAGTTCTGTGTTGGATTGCAGGATTGTTGGAGAACAATATACATCTTATGACAAATTCACGGCTTCTTATATATACTTATATACATAAGTATTATATATATAATAATAGTATATTACTTATATATATAAGGATTATAAACTTGTCCTTTAATTCCTTCAGTAGAAATAATTTTGTTTTGCCAATATTTGCATGAAATGATAAAGTTTATTTATAATTGTTTCAACGAAATTTAATGTATGTTTTCTGTTTGAACGTGTCTAACACTAACTGAAAATTTTAAATTTAAAAAGTTATTTACTAAATGTGAAGCTACTTTATGCTAGTCAATACTGACTCCCTCATTGTTTCAGGATATCAACTTACACATTCTTATGAGGGACTTACAACGTATATTTTATTTATCTTACTATTAAGATAAAGACTGCTTTTTCACATATCAAATAGCTTGATGTTGAGAAGTCGCTATAGTTTCACATTTACCTTTTTTCAGATGATGTTTTTACTTTGTTCATATCTGAAACCCGATTCTTCAAATCACCATCTCCGATAACCTGGAAGATATTAAACTACAAATTATCAATATCTTTTGTTCTTTAATGATAAACGCTACCAACATATTGGATGTCTCTACAGTAGAAGTGTTAAATAAGTTAATTCACATTGATTGCATTTCTCCACACTGTCAGAAGCTTTTCTCTCTTCAATCTATGTGATCCAGCTTTTAAAATAAACTATTGCAACATAAGTGTAGAGTATGATTCTGCATAATAATTCAGTCCTACCAAGCTCTCAGAGTCTGATTATAATAAAACAGAAATTCACATCAGTTACTTAACAGACAATATTTTTATGTCCATGACAGAATTTTATCGAACAAAGCTTTTGCTGAAGCCAGTAAATACACTTTTTCAAACTTAATTGACAATGTTGTGAGATGCCACAACATACTTATTTATGACTGCCATTTCATGTATCTATAGGATAACTAGGACTAGAGGCACAATGAGAAACATGGAGTGTTTGGTGTTCTTATTTAAGCAAGACCTGAATACATTTCTTGGACAGAAACCATATCGTGCTAAGGACTCAATTTTCCTATCCTTTTAAGGACATAGTGTCCTCAGGGTACACTGCTTCCTCAAACGGTGCCTCCAAGCAATTAAGGTTGCAGTCTACAGGACCATTAACCGAACCTCAGTACTATTTGAGATTTAGTATGAATGACAAACACTCCCACTGGGGAAAAAAAAAACAAACAAAAAAACAAAAAAAACCCCAAAACAGTGTCCTCAACGGGCACAGTGGTTAGTTTTAAGATAGAAGGCATACTAAAGGGAAAAAATGATGTTCAAAGATATGGGTGGTGTGAATGAAAAAGATAAAGCACTTGTTCTCTTAGGAAATGAAGGAAAGAAATTCAGTCAAGCACACACACGCACAACCCCCCACCCCAAAGACAAATTTTTGAGACTTCTCAAAAATCCTTGTTGTTCAGCACATAAAATAATCAGGTTTTTATTACTGGTAAGTTCCGCTCTGCAATTGCTAAAAGCCTAAAGCTGATGAAGTATGAAGCAAGCTTATTTCCAGACTCACCTGAAAGCAGAATCTTTTCCCAACAGCCAGGAAGCAAATGCTCAGCTTTTCACAAGAATTCCAGCTTGACTCAAGTTAACAGGTGTCCTAGATTTGCCCAAGTACCCTTCAAGTGTAAACTATCTTGACTTCCTTTAAAGAAAATTAACAGTTACAAGAGAACAGCTGTGTCCATCACAATGCAGATAACTTCATGAAGTCTGGATGATTCAAACCTGTTTGCAGGTCTTACTGGGGGGAAAATATTAGATTCTTGAATTCAAGTAGCCAAGTGCCGTTTTGCTTGCAGTGTTGACCCGCTGTCAGACAGATGATGAACAGTCTGCCAGTGCCAATAGTGTCTACATATTATAGTGTACTGAACTGCTGTACAAGTGGAGCCAGCTACAGAGCTGAACTATCTTGAACTGCAAGGTCTTAATTTATTTTGCTCTAAATTCACCACAAAGTATTTCGGCAAGCACTAATGTGCAAATGCTCCAGGGTCAAGGGGAAAAGACAAGCAGATAAGAAAAAGCACAAGAACCTCTGCAAAAAAACAGTGAGAAGGAGCAAGGAGAAAAAGAAAAGAGATAGAAATGCATGTATCAGGAATCCAGAGAGTTGTGGTGGAACATTTATGCATACTAAAATAATAAAATCTCTCTTTAACATTTTACTAGGTGATGCAAGAAAGTCACTTCCAAACTACTTTAGAAACTTTTAATATTATGCTTATTTTGAATAAAGGACTGATAGAAAGGTAAAAGCAGAAGGCACATAAGACTCAATTGAAACACACTTTTTAAACACATTTAATGTCATCTGCCTGCCAGTGGGAGCAGGGCAGAGGGTAAATTATCATCAGTTCTTCTGCATTTAAAAGACCAACAACAACAATTAAAAAAATAAGCCTCAAGTTGGAAGGGAACAGAGGAGAGCAGGGAGTGTTAACTAGTTAAACTTCAAGTTGATATATGCTGGATTCTGTGCAATCTCCCTCTGCCTTTTCACATGGCCTGGGGAACATTAACCCCTCCGTTCTCCCACCTGCACAGGGGGAAACAGGCAGCTTCTTCCTAGGCAATTTCTCCAGACTGGCTAAGTTCCAAGTAAGAAAGCTGCACTCACTGTAATAATGCTACCAACACCAAGATAAATTAAATGGACTGCAAGTAGTAATACATAATTTTCACTTTTTCCTTTCTCCCCAGAAAAACAAAGAGATGCCTTATGTGACAGATGTTTGCCTCCCTTTTAGGTGAATTCTTTGTCATCGAGCCACTGACCCACCTTCTCTGCTGATACAGCTTTTCAGCCCTATGAAACTTTGCCACTCATTGGCAAAGCTCATGCAAAAGGGCAGGGGATACCCACCCCTCCACACACCCCCATATTTACCTTTTATGTAATTTTTGGCATGTGCTGAAATTTAACAGAATAATACAGAAACCAGACTCCTACTTCTTTGATAAACACCCTAACCACAAAGCTACTGCACAAAATGGTGAGCAGCATCACAAAGCCATCTTCTTTTGCTCAAAACACTAGCTAAAGAAACAAACTGGCACCATTTCATTCAGATGTCACATTCTGGCGCGTCTATTCGGCATTACTGGGAGTGCCTGTTAGACTACAGAGGACTCATAAGGACACCATCTTCCTGAATACTAAATTGATTTATACGCATCAGAAGAACACTAAGATGCTCAGCTTCTCCAAGCCAGCAATAATTCTGGTCAGACATTGTAACAGGATTCCGAAGAAATTTTACTGACACAAGTGAAGTAGCAACTTGCATGGGGGGTGAAAGGGGAATTAGTAATTCTGGTACTGTGATCTTCATGCTCGATACTAATACCATTCTGCTAGCACAGGTGACTGGCCCTCAGGGGTTCTGTAAGAAAACACAAAGGGATTATGACCAGGGTCACAGAATCCAGATGTTACTAACCTCTTTTATAAACAGCATCAGCCCCAGTTCTTCTCATGTGGATGAAGAGACATTTAGATTTGGGCTTTTCTTTGCCAACTGCCAGGTTTGAGGTTTCCTCCCTTACTGCAGCCCCTGAAGACTGCACATCAAATACTTGTGATGTTTCCTGACCAAACGCTTCACTAGGCATACCAAACAAAGCCCTCTTTTTCCTTGATCTCACGTATCTTTATCTGATGCACAGTCAAAACTGGCTCCTGATACTTCCAGAAAGCAGAGTCTGATTCCCATTTTAGGCATTCATTTACTTTTGTGATCCTAAATCTGCCGATTTGGGGGACGAGAAACCTAAAATGCCATCTGTTTCAAAAAATGAGCAAATAAATAAAAATCCCCTTCACTAAAATCAGGCCAGTGCCTGTCCCACTTCCCTTGTTTGTCTTCTCTCAGAGGAATCCTTTTTCATTTTCACACGAATGTCAGGAACTTCATATTGCACTAGAAAGCCACCTAACCAAATTTATTCTCCATTATCTGTGTAATAATGGGAAGAGGGAACTAAAATAAAAGTAGATGCTACTAACCAAATACAGGGCATGCACTGTCACATAGCTCTACTTGCATCTTCTTTAAGATTATGGTACTTAAAACTGATGCATGCATTTCGGTAGATAGTGAGTATACCCCTTATTTATTGCAAGCCATCCAGGTGGAATTTATACATGCTCTGAACAGCTATCTTTAAATAAAACTGAAGAAATGAAATTAAACTCAGTACAGTAACGCATGGATCAACCAAACCAGAACCTGCAGTTAAGCGTATTCACTGTAAATTGTTTTCCCTTCTACCTCCCATTAATCACTAACGGACAGTAAAGAAGGCAGACACAAAACCAAACTCCAACCATCACTCTAACTGAATCACAATAAGAAGAAAATGCATAGTCACCATTACAATATGTCAATGGTGAGCACTTTCATTAGCATTTTGATAACATCACATTTGAAAGAAATTCTCATCTGTAAAACACACAGTAACCTCACACCTGAGGCTCAAAACTTCTATTTTAACCAACAGCAGCTCTGCTTTCATGGTTGCCTTTTTTTTTTTCATTTTTTCTTTTTTCAATGAAACTGGGAGGTTTTTTATATATACATTTAAAATGTAACTGTATTTGGGAATTATACCAGACTATCTTGCCATCAAGCCCATTTTCTTGCAACTGCAAATCTCCCCAAAAAGTATGCTTTCAAACAACAGCCATGGAAGACAAGTCTACCAGTATCCAGCAAACTAATGGCAATCCAAGGGAGCAGTACTAGTCAGGCAGGGCAAAATGACTCTGCTGCAAAAACAGAAGTGCTCAGAAGCAAAACGTACAGAACATGCTAAATAAAGCCTATGTCTCCAGACCATGGAGGCTGAAAAAAAAATCCAGTCTTTATGCTAAAATCCTGCTATTAGAACTCCTCCTTAAGGAAAACAAAGATAATCTGTCTGCTACTGAAGCTGGAAGACATTCTGAGTTTACATAAACGGAATCCACATGCTTCAACTGACCGAAACACTTTAACATGGAACATGCCTGTCTTGGAAGCATACGTGTAACTAAAAAATTTAAAGTATCTTTGTATTTTCTTTTCTTAAACAGCTCCCCCCCCCCCCCCCCA
>VFFE01007585.1:819989-838863 GCA_008921705.1 Burhinus oedicnemus | reverse complement strand
CTGTGCGGCAGCGCGGCGCGGCCCCGCTCGCCGCCGACCGGAGGGAGGGGAGCGGAGCCGGCGGCCGCTCGGAGAAGGCGGGAAGGTCTTCACCTGGCCGGGGGCTGCCTTCTCCCGGCCCGCCTCGGATGCGGTGCTGCAGCCGGCCTTCCCTGCGGCCACCGAGGCGCCTCGCCCGCGGCCGGGGCCGGGTGGCGAGGGAGGAGGGTGCGGGCTGCCTCAGGCAGCGGCGGCACGAACCGGGAGGCGCCTGGGAATCATATGGTTGCGGGATCAGCATGACAAGTGGCGTGGATCTGCCTCGCCGGTAGCGTCACCCCTCGCAGCGGCCGCTCCCCGTGTTTCCGTGCCGCGCTTCCCCCCGCCCGGCCGAACCTGCACCCCCGGTTTGTCGCGGCAGGTGAGTACTCGCAGCGGCAGTGAAGCCGCAGATCCCTGTGCCTAGGGCGCTGAAGGAAGAAAGAAAACTCAGATTAGGGATTTGTAAAAGGCAAAGGCTTCATTCGGGTTTTACCCCCCCTCTTTCCCCTCCGGATCTTCGCAAAAGGGAAATACTACTTCATACACTTAAACACCATTCCATTTTACCGCAAATTAACCTCTGTGTGCCCGGTTTTGAGCGACTCGGTATCACTGATGACTGCTGAAGTGGGCAATTTAATCTCCCTCCCTGAGACTTGTTAATCTCTAACAACCAAGAAGCAAGGTTTCCTTTTTCATGAAGTTCCTCAAATGAAGAAAAGGAAACACTTAAGAATTCTGAGGTCAAATCTTTATACTTATAGTTTACAAAACATAGAAAGGAGAGGCGGCCCTTTAGTGAAGGCTGGTAAATTGAAATCCAGTTCAAATCTCGTTTCTACCAATAATAGCTAATGACAAAGACCCAATCCCTAATAGAAATACGCAAGGTTCATTTCCCAATAACATTGTGTAACCGTGGAGCTACCCATTCTAATGCTTACTCGGTAAAAAGCCGATTTCAGATCCATTAAATTGTACACATTTTTATTCATCTTGCCTTTCAAAATACATACACCCGGCTACAGCACTTGTAACTACTGTCTTACACACCGTCTTTCACTCACAAAGACGGGAACAAAGACATCCAAGACTCTTCCACTGTTTAGGAAGTAGCTGTGTATTTTGGGTGACGGCAGCTCCTTAGGGCTGATTTGCCTGAAGCATTGATTACGGTTAGTGCTTGCTATTCCTTCAACTCAGTGTTAGAAAGGTAAGTTCTGCTCATCATCCGTGCAACGGTGCACAGGTGATGTGCGCAGAGAGCATACACATCTATACCTTTTGGACACAGAACAAAGCTGCTTTACTGTCGAGTCAGCAGGAAGCGCTGAGTCGGGAGTAGGAGACTACTTCTGCGTAGCTGTGGCAGACGTGAGATCCCAGCCCTCCTCGCTGCGTCTGGTTCAGTACAAAGTGTCTAGCTCACTGGCATCGGCCAATTTGCACCCATTAAATCAGGAAAGTCAACTAGAGTTTTGGTGGAGTTAATTCGATTTTAAAGTGGTATAACAGATTCTTTAGTCCATTACCATATAATTTATCCATAAATGCTTGATTAAATTTTCTTAAGTCCCCTTCCCACGATATTAACATGAATGGATAGGAGTAATTAAGGCATGTAACCAGTCGTCCTTGATTTTATTATTCACTTGGTCTTTCTCCAGCAAATATTTCTACATTAATTATGCTTCCTAGGACTTGTTAAGCCTATGGGTTGCGATCAGAAAATACACGTGTATTGGGAAGGAGATTCCTCCCTCTCCAGCCTTACAGGTTTCCAGTCATCTAGTGTGAATGAGAAGAATGCAGTTAATCGGAATGCAGGAATCCACTAGCACACTGGCAACTGGTAGGAACAGTCTCACTTGTTCCGTAACAGCAGTCACATTGGATGACGATAAAGAAAGAATACTTTAAAACAGCAAAAAGTACAGCTACAAGTTTTCTGTGAAGTTCTATTCATGGAATTATTTTAACTGCATAACTTTGTCTAAAGCAAAGCAGAAGACGTGGAATAAACTCAAGTATGACTCAAGCAAAGACAAAAATAGTGTCAGGCAGGCTCTGGCAAGTAAAGAGCAAATAAGGGGCGGGAGCTAAAAATCTTAGATTTTTTAAAGCTGAAGTCAAAGTCAATTTACTTCAGTTAGTTAAGAAAAGAATGTTTTTAAGCAGCTCTGTATGTGTCCTGGCACATGACAAAAATAAATCAGAAATAGAATTTTCTACTGAAGAAAGAGGACATAGCAGTAGATCCAATTAATTTAAGACTGGCACAAAGTGTAATTTCATTTAAGAAAAAACAAGTGATAGTAACGTGCCTAATACAAATACTTGTATTGGTTACCGAAACCTATTAACTTTTCTCACTGTTAATGTAAATAAAGAATGCCGAAGATACAAGTTTTTTTGGGGTTTTTTTGGCTGCGTTTTTCTTAATTATTTCACCCAAAAGACTGTTCTGTGCAGAACTATTTTTGCTGGCAAAATATCTGTTTATGGGAAGTTAAAGGTCATTGATTGATTGAACGTAGATTTTTTTAATTTTTTTTTTTTGACAGATAAAGTGATTCCAAGTTTAGAATTTATTTCTGCAGAGAACAAGTTTACCTTCAGAAAACTTGACTCTGGTGTACAAAAACAGTAGCAGACCACTGGTGTTCTTATTTACATAATAATTCTCACTGATTCAGATGCAGTTTACTTACATGAGACTGGAGGAATCTGCCCTAGCTTGCTTTGTTTCTGAACACATTACTGTGTGCAACTGAATAGTTTATCCATTGAATCTTTTGTAAAGATATACTTAAAAATCCCATTAAACAGAATATAATTCTAAACATCTATCTGATGCTATAAAGTTAATATAATGGTTCATTATTCTTTGGCTTTCACAAAATTTTACAGCATTTCAAGTAAAATCTTTAACGGGCACACAAGACTACTGCAAACAATTAACATTTTATTTAGCCAGAGAAAATCATAAATCTGTGGTGTTTTGAAAATAAGGTGATGGCAAATTATATTGCCACTAGGTGAAGGCTTGATGGGGAGCCAGACACTCTTCTCTGAAAATAGCAGCAACAGTAATACTGCCCCGTGGAGCAGAATGGGTTCCACACAAAATTCTCCAGTTTTGATATTTGTAGGGAATTCAGCTGTAGGAATACACTTCTCAAGAGGACAATCCAAGCACTTATAAAAAAAATAACAAACCTATGTCAATCTACATACAAGGTGGCAAGGCAAGGACATCAGAGGTGTCCAGCATTATAAGCTAGAAAGGCCACTTATATGTTTGCACAAATCACATTGCATTCATTTAGCATTTTTGACAAGGCAATACAAGCAATGAATTGAGTGACAGATTGCTGACCTTTATGCAGACACAAGTTTTCAGGCAAAGACTGGCTCCCCGCTCTCAACTGCATGTTTATAGTCTGGTAAATCGACATTTACTACTATGTAAGCAGTACATCGTGACTTCCAGGATCAGACCATACAGCTAAAATTACCACAAATATTTTTAAAAGTTAATGCTTATCCCCTCTGGAAGCAGGAAAAGCAAGAAGAATAAGAAAAAGCTCTTGAAAATGCTTTAACAGGTAGCAATGTGTAAGCATTATTAGATCCTGTCCTCTTCCTTTGTAATTATCACCTCGCTACTCATTGTTTACTATTAAATATTAAGCTGTACTAATTAAATCTGCCTTGCCTGTTTCTGTGCTCCTATGTACTGAACATATCCAGTCAGTTTCAGATCATGAACACAGCTACCAGCTCTCCTTAACTCTGAAAAACAATCACTCCCTCATTTGAAAGCCAACACTTGTCTCCACATACACACATCTGTTTTTGGCTCTTTATCTCTAGACACGTTGTTCCTCCCTAACTATTAGAACACTTGGTACTTTTCCAACATAGCCTCAGTTCTTTTTCACCTTTGAGAAGATCTTTTGTGCTCTGTTAAGTGTGTATTTCAATGCATACAAAAGCATTTCAGTTTAACTTCACATCTGTGGTTCATTAGGCTATTCTTGTTCTTGTAATACTACAAATGAAATAACCCATCAATATTCTTTGCACAGAGTAATTCAGAACATGTAGATTTTTACCCTGGTGGATATTTTCATCTAAGTGTTCTGGGGATTGGGGGTGGGAAGGAGTGGGTGGTGTTTTTCAGGGCAGGAGGGGGACAAATCTCTGAAGTGATGCACCATGTTTCAAAAGCTCATACCAAGTCAGCCATTTTTTTCCATATGCCTACTGACAATCACATTCAATTTATATATGCAGGATATTAAGACAACAAAAAACCCCACCAAAACGAAGAATGAATCTCTTATGTTTCAGTCAAACAAGAACCTACATACTCACCTTTTTAAAAAAAAAAAAAAAAAAAAATTATGCATACCATTTAATTTGTGCACTGAGGGCAATACATTGCTACTTCTTCATATCCTGACTATTATCATAGGTGTTTTTACTTATATCAGTGCACCAGCTTTTGACAGCTTATATTAGGACAAGCTGTCAGCTAAAGTACTACGAAGCTGCAAACTGGGGCAGTTTTTCAGGTTGTTTTGTTTTTAAACGGGCCCTTAATCTGGAATAGCCTATGATAAATTCCATCATACACAGGCACATTAAA
Source organism: Burhinus oedicnemus (assembly GCA_008921705.1). NCBI lineage: Eukaryota > Metazoa > Chordata > Aves > Charadriiformes > Burhinidae > Burhinus > Burhinus oedicnemus. Next base: position 834,188 of record VFFE01007585.1, on the reverse strand, counting down.
GAACAGCAAGAATTAAAATAGCCTTTGGCCCCACTGAAGGTCACCTTTCTATTTGTGAAAGTATGTGCATACTTTCACGTATCTCTATTTTCCTTTTCTTGCTGCACCAATTATTTCCATTAACAAGGGCATCCAAAGCAATGGTAAGTTCCTGAAAAATCAGCTGTACTTTAAAGGAGGCAAAAGGTAAAGAATAATCTTGAAAAATGACTGAGATACCTACTTCTTGGGCAAAAGCTAACTGAAACTAACTTGCAGCAGGTGACCTCTCTTCCCACAACAGCCTTAAGACACTTTTGAGGGAGAGCACGGTTCTCTGTGTTACTCAGAAATTTATAAACAGAGGATGTAATTTTGTACAAACAGGTCAATATGTAACTCTACACACTTAAGATTCTTGATCCTTAGAGCAAACAAATGAGCCTTGTCTTTTAAATCTGCTTCCATTTATTTAGCATGTTTTAAGAATAGCATCCAGAACACGAGCAGAATACATTATAAACAGACAAAACTTACTGGTAAATTATGTTTTTCCATTTCATTTAATTAACCTTTGTGCACACAATACTTCAAAGACTGCAGATGCCTTTTTGCTTATGTTGGTCAAAATTCCTTTTACAGGATTTTTTTTTAAGCTGAACAGTAGAGGACAAGTTTGCTCATTTCTCCTCTTCAGTATCCTTAAAAAATTCATAATGCTTTAGTATGAGTTTCTGCAGTGCAAAAATAGATACTCTGTATTACAAACTCATACATCAGTACCTTCAAAATGTGATTTTGGGAAGACAAAAATAGCAGGCAGTCAACTGACTACACCCTGAACTGGCACATGGTTAGCTGAAGTCTGCTTAAACAAAGCAGCCTATTTAAGTCAAGTACATGATGACGTGTTCTTTCTGTATTACAGGAACAAAGGTACTCCATAATTAACACTGAAGCAAGTTCCTCATAATTCTTATATTTAATCTACTCCCACTTCACCAAGAAGAAAGCACACAACATGTTTTGGACACAACTGCCAAGAATTATCTGGAGGTTGCTTTTCATTTCCGTTTTGCTTAACATTGAGAGCTACCTTGTGGATCCTATACATATATGCTTGACTAAGAAAAATATTTTTGCATTATACACCAAGGCATCTTAAATACTAGTAACTTTTGTAATCCATCCCCCCAAAAATAATTGTGTGTGTGTAACGTAAAAGTAAGTAAAAAGTGATTTTATTTCTCTGGATGTTCCCACGCGAGTATCACATGTACCAGAAGTTAGATCAGCCCTTCACAGTGCTCTATCAATGCACTTTATTGTATCGTATCAGGTTAAAGTGCTTTGATGTTCTCGAAACAAAGGCTCTCAGCTTAGGGGTTACTGCAGTGAACATGTGTTAACTTTTGAAACTGGTACAGTTATTTCACACACACATAACCAATCTGCTGTTCATTTTTGATGCCTGGTATTTTTGCCAAGAGAAGTGGTACTTGCTTACAGTTAATTAGGATGCATCTATTGGTCTACTGAGAACTGGACTGAGATCGCCACCATTACTTCACAAAAGACAGCTCATAATTGCTACCGTTCAGCCTGCACAGAAACACAAATAGGTATTTGCTAAGGTATTTGCTAACAGAAGCATGTGACAAAATTCAAACATATTACCTCTTCTGAAACTAATTTTCATTAAATATTGGAAGTTTTTGTTAGTTTCATAGTTGAATGATTATTACAGAAAATTATATGGGCTACCACCCTTCTCTCCTGAAATTAAAAACTGAATTCCCCAGAAAATCAACGGTCTTTCTACAAAGCAGAATGCTGGGCCAGGTATCACTGTTTTCTGCATTAAAGAAGATACAACCAGCTTTCATTTACAGATGTTTTAACCACCAGCAGGTTCAATAGTAATGACCTGCTCTTTGCCACCATAAGAGTGCTATGTCTGTTCTATAGAGTTGCATATTGCTCTAGGAATTAAGTACAGTGCAGTTGTGAACCATCAGACATTTCAACAGCCATTGAACTAAAGACAATTCTTTCAGATAAAGTAGGTGCTGTCAATGGTCTAACAGGAGATCACACTGAGTTTTCTCCTCTTGCTTTCCTCCTAGCTCTGTACTTTGATGCACAGTGACTAGAAAGGGTGGTGGGTAAAGTTAGCGTTTTCATTTTAAAGTCTACTTCCTTGTAACCTTGGAGGCAAAATGTACTTAAGCTAGCCTCTATTTGGTTAGTAAAACACATTAGCCGCTCTTCTACATTGGTGATCTTTCCCAGAAACACTGGAAGCATTCAGTTCACACATTTTGAAAAAATTTAATGAAGATCAAATCCACTGTAAATGGCTCTAAAAACGTAGTTCCCTTAGACGTCACCTGGTTTCCCCCCGACGAAAGAGATAATCAGCGCATCTGAGTAACCTCTGCAAAGAAACACACTCTCTAGCAGATAGGTTTCATTAAATTGAAGAGGGCAAAAGGAAGGGGAGGAAACAGCTGATAACGGGGGAAAAAAAAAAATCGCCTCAAGTCTTTCAATTCAAATTCGGAAAGCCGCCAGAACGACCCGCACGGCTGCACCGCGCTGCCCGCCCAGCCCAGGGCCCCCACACCCCGCAGCCAGCGCTGCACCCTCGCCCGGCTCTCGCTCGCATCGGGGTGCGACCGAGCAGCGGAAGGCGCCGGAGACCGGGCTGGGAGCGGGCTCCACAGATGCCTGCAGAGGGGGAGCCGGGCCACCGCTAGCAGCGGTTCGCCGGCACCGTTTGGGACAGATCCAGCCACAGACTAAGCCGCCCTCGCTAAGCGGCAGGGTCCCGCCCGCCCGCGGCCTCCTCACGCCGCCAGGCCTCGGGCCCCCGCCCGGTCTTCTTCCTCCCAGCCCGACCCAGGCGTACTCGGGCCCCCGGTCTGCCGAGAGGGACTCCCGGTGTTCCCCCACGCCTCTCCCACACAATGCGGGGCTCCGAGCACCCTCACCGGCACGCAGCTCAGCGAAGCCCCCGCAGACGCCACCTCCCCGGCTCACCCTTCCCTCACACTACGGGCTGGGCGCAGCGGCCCCGGGCCACCTCTCGCCCCGCCCGCCGCGCGCCGTTCGCGGCGGCCGGCGCATGCGCGTCTCCGGAGGGGGAGGGGCGCAGAAGAGCCCTGAGGCGCGTGTGCGCCTGCGCCGAGACCCCGGGGCCGGGTTCGCGGGCTGGAGGCGGTTGCGGCCCAGGCAGGCTCGGAGGCGGCGGGCCGGCGGCGCGGGAGGTCCCCGGTGAGGTCCCTTGCCCCTCGCGGGGAGAGGGGGGAACGTGCCGCCGCTGCCGCCCCCGCCGCCGGGGGCAGCGCGACTGCGTCCCGCCTCGGCGGAGCGCCAGGCAGAGCCAGCCCCGCCGGGGGGGGGGAGCGAGGGACTTCTCGGCTGCGGGAGGCCGGGGCGCCGGTGCCCCGCGGCGGGCGGGAGGGCGGCGCGCTGGCCCCTCCCCTGCGGCGGGGCGGAGGAGCCGCCCGGCCTGTCAGCGGGCGGCCGCTCGCCGTGCCCGGTGCCCGGCGGGAGTCGGGCTGCCCGCCGGCCCCCTGCCCTAGCAGGGCCCGGCGAGCTGGGGGGCGGCAGGGGCCGAGATGGCGCCAGGTTTGGGGACGGGGGACCTGCGGGAAGAGGAGAAACCGGGAGGGCCTGGCTGTGCTGGCGTTAATGTCTGAAAGTCAAGCGTGATTTCCATTTATTTTAATTAGTTTCCCACGTATTTCCTCCTCCCTGCCCGCGGAGCCTGGCAGTCCCTGCGGCCGCCTGAGAAGGAGTGACGGGGGCCGAAGGGAAGCTGAGCGTTGCTTGGGCGAAAGGACTCCCGGACTAGTTTTCAAAATCCGTTTGATCCCCCCTCCTTTGTTTTTGTTAATTGCCGATGCCTGTGAGGTCTCGTGTCACGGGGGCCTTTGTTTAAAGCTGCACGGACGGCTTTGATTAAGCTGTTTAGAGCTCGCCGGGCTCGTAGGTGCCTCTTGCTCGTAGATAAGGGGAGATTTAGCATTGCTGGTATCTCGAAGGCAGGCTGACTGGCAAAACACAAAATTCTTCAGGGCTGCCCCGCGTATTGTGAAATTGGTGAAGTATAAAAAAATATATTCCAGTCTGAAGTTGCTGACCATTGCTGCGGTAATTTTCATACTACTTTCTCCTGAAGAAGTCAGAGGAAATATGCCCATTTTCGCAAATTTGTTTGGATACGCTTTGTACTAGTAAGAAAATTCTGTGTGGTCAGTTCTACAGTTTTTAATTCCTTTCACGGACTAGTGGAAGGACATGTGTATTTCTAATGGTGTAAAACAACAAAAGAAAATTTTAGATATCTACATCTGTTTTAAGAGATGATTTCTTGATATTGTTTCCCATTTTATCTCCAATTTGACAGTACACACTTTATGATGGCTCTATGCTACTAAAATTTTGGTTTCACAGCCTACGAGCTAGTTATAGAGAAATGGTGAATAAGAAAACATTTTTTTAAGAAGAATTTTTGTGAATAGGTTTTTTGGACTGGTTTTATGTAATGGTAGCTGTTTTAAATGAAATCAGGTTAGTTAGTCTCCCTTTCTTACCTGATTCTTGAAAAACAAAAAAAAAAAATTACTCCCATGGAGCACTTTCTTTAATTTGTACATAATGTGGAGTGTCTCTGATACAAATTTGAAGGTGCGGTATCATGGTTATGAAAGCTTCAGTAGAAGATGATGATTCAGGATGGGAACTCGGGATACCGGACAAGATGGAAAAGAGTAATACAAGCTGGATAGATATAACCCAGGATTTTGAAGAAGCTTGTAGAGGTGAGTTGTACTGCTTGTGTTCTGAGAAAACTTGGAATCCTTTGGAGGATTAAGCATAGTTCTTTGAGGTGTTTTAAGCAATAGTTTGGCCCAGGTTCAACCTCCAGATGAATGGATTACATTGATTCTGTGTTTCCCTGTGTTTAACTAGGCTGTGAGGTTGGAAATACCAGAACCACCTCACCTTGCTTCCTCTTCCAGATTACATAAATATCTTTTTAAGTCATGTGTTTTCATTTTATGCATTTTTGCACCTGCTTTTTTTCTTTGCAAAGATTTCCTATCTCTTCAGCCAAATGGAAACCTCATTCATCCATGCAGAATCAACACTCTGTTTTTTTCTGTACATTTTTGGATCTATGTGGCCCAGTGACTTACTTATTGAATTGGATAGTGCATCATTTTTCATCTTTGAAACACGGCTGAGCTTCTGAGGAGATGCAATGCATTCCAGTCATGGGGAAGCAGTTGCGTCCATTCAAACAATGCCTTTATTGTTATTAGATACTAGTGCTAGTTTACTGTGATAGCGACTTTGGTTTTTTCAGCTGATTTTATGATGACATTAGGGAAAAATAAATATAAAACTGCAACTTACAACACACAGCACTACATAATGATGAACACAATATCCTTGTGCTATCAAACAATTCCTGTATGTTAGTGATAGACTGTTTGTGTACACATCAAATGCATCTAAAGACTTCATTAAAAGTAGTGAGGAAAAGCAAGCCTTTCAGTAAACTCCCCTGGAAAAAATCAGACATCTGCATAAAGGAGCATAGAAAACTGCTGTCCTGTGTTCCAGGCTATTCAAATGCTACTCTGAATTCTGAATTCAGAAATTCTGAAATTCAGTAATTCTGAAACCCCTTTAATGGTTGGTATAACAGAGAGGGAGGCAGAAAGACTGTGAATGACTGGGGTTTTTTAGCCTTTCAATCTTGAAAGTGCTTTGTACATAAAAGTAAATGAAGGTGGAGTAGAAATGTCTGGTCTGCTTCCCACACCTTGTTCTGTCTTAGCATAAGACAGTTTGGTGAGTGACAAGACTATCCTGGAAAAGTTGCACTAGAAAGGTGATTCTAATTATTTATCCTGCTCTGTTACTTTGTAGAACTGAAGTTAGGAGAACTGCTTCATGACAAGCTGTAAGTATGCCTGTGGGGTGGTTCTGGTTTTCAGATGTGATTATCACAAATATGTTAACGTTTACTACTAAGCAAGTAATGCAGTATCAACTAAGCTTGTTTAAACTTTTGCTTTAAATAAAATAGTTGAAATATTCAGCACGTCATTCGTCCTCAGCAGTATGTGTATGATGCACCTGTATGAATGCTGAACATTTCTCATGGTGCCAGTATAACATTCCCTGTTCAGTTAAGCAATGTGGTTTAGAAGTTTACAGCACATCTTATGATCAGTGATGTGGACACTGCTGGACCTACCAAACTATTTTATGTGGATGTACTTTTACAAAAAAAAAATGCCAGAAAGACTTTAAGCTTTTGAATTTGGTTGCCTCAAATGTCACTAAGCTAACAAGTTTAGGATAAATGATCCATATGCTTTAACATAACTCTTAAATGACATGCTGTCATGGTTTAACCCCAGCAGGCAGCCAGGACCATGCAGCCACTCACTCACTGCCCCCAGTTGTGATGAGAGAGAGAATTGGAAGAGTGAAAGTGAGAAAAAACTCGTGGGTTGAGATAGAGAGAGTTTCATAGGTAGAGCAAAAGGCACACACAAAAGCAGAGCAAAACAAGGAATTCATGCACTGCTTCCCATTAGCAGGCAGGTATTCAGCCATCTCCACGAAAGCAGGGCTCCTTCATATGTAGTGGTTACTTGGGAAGACAAACGCCATCACTCCAAACATCCCCACTTCCTCCTTCTTCCCCCAGCTTCAGATACTGAGCATGACATCGTATAACATGAGACACTGCTTTGTTCCATTGGGGTCAGCTGTCCCAGCTGTGTTGTGTCCCAGCCTGCTTGCTGGCATGGCCACGTGAGGAGCAGAAAAGGCCTTGACTGCTTAGCAGCAGCCAAAAACACCAGTGTGCTATCAAAGCTGTTTCTCCTCCCAAATCTAAAACATAGCACTACACCATCTGCTAGCAAGAAAGTCAACCCCGTCCCAACCAAAACCATGACGCATGCTAAAATGGAAATTGAGAGCTCTACAGATTAAGAAAAATTCTATTTCAAAAAAAAAAGCATGTGCTAAAATCTTGCTGAATGCTGAATTCATTAAAGAATGACATGAGATTAAAGTATTTTAAAGGTAAAACTAAGTTGTTTAGTCACATGAGACTGTTCACTTGCATAAAGAAAAAAAGCGCTTAAGACTAATAGCTCAGAAGACAGAAGCACACTGTTAAATGCAAACCTGCTTAAAACACGTGCAAGGGTGTCACCAAGTAATTATTCAGTAAAATCACATTTTTGAGATACAATTTTATACATAAGAGCATTTCAGAGCAAATATACTTTTCAGAGTTAGAATGTGACGCATGCAATAACCTTTTTTATATAATAAAGGCTTGTGCAGCAGTTCTAGTGAATATCGTATGTACCAAAGGTGAGGCACCATATCCTTTCTTCTGAAGGCCAGCCTTCATTTGGTGGTGTTCTCCTGCAAGCTTTTATGCCCTGACTACAAGTGATCCATAGTCACACACTGGGGTTTTTTTGTATCAGTTTTCTTAACGTGCCCGTTTTAAACAAAATTGGTATAGTCAATGTATATTATTGTCAGTCTGTGTCATGTATATTGTCATTAGTTTGTGGGGGGGCATATCTTACATCCAAAAATGTAAGTAGCATGATAAAGAACAGTTTGTTCAGTTAATGTCAGTTTATTATGTTATGTGCTCTTTAAAAAGATCCTATGTCATTATGAGGTGTATGGAAACAAGTGGACATAGATTTAGTAATGGGATATTTGGCTCAGGAATGTTCTTCAGCTTTAAAAAAAGGCTAAGAGTTTTCTTTTACTTTTAGACATCTATTTTCTTTCTTGTTAAGAGATCCTCAAATTCCTGAAAGCAATGACCTCTGAAGATCAGTAGTAATGTTCACATACCTTACCTTATTGTCTGTAGTGAGAACTGTCTGTAGTGAGCGTACTCAGTTTGTCATCGTATGTTCTTTTACGTTAGTTTGTGAAGACTGTTTTATATAAAATAATTACATTCAGAATGTTTTTTTTATTGGTGTTCTTAGTTTTGGTCTTTTTGAAGCCATGTCTGCCATTGAAATGATGGATCCCAAGATGGATGCTGGTATGATTGGAAACCAAGTTAATAGAAAGGTTCTTAACTTTGAGCAAGCTATTAAGGTTCGTGTGACTTTCCTGTTTTTGTCTACACTGTTTGTAAAAGTATGATGTAGTTTTATCAAATTGCAGTTAAGCACAATTCAACATAATTGCTGGTTTCAGTCTTTACTTAAAATTGATTTTTTTCTTTTTTATTTTTGACAGTTAAGTAACCTTGTGATATTTACCTTTTTTGTTACTTACGTTATCACAATGATGCTAACTCTAATTAGCTGGCTAATTTAACAACATTGACAGTAATGATTAACTGTTGATGCATGATCAAGATAAATTAGTGGAGGGAGGTTGAAAGACTTCCTGTTATTTTGGAAAAAATAGTGCATTCACAGAGGAAAAGATATTTTTAACCATGGACCTGGTTTTGAATGGACTAAAAGAATTCTGTGCAGAATATTGGCTGTCTTAAGTCATGTAGAATGTATGCAGAATTGCATACGTTGGACAAATAAAATGAAAGAAGTAGGGTTGCTGCCCTCTTGGTCCTGACCTTGAAGGCAGTATCTGCAGTGTAAAAAGCAGTCTTCAGAGAATGGGTCCTGCATATTTTTCCTTGTTTGGTGTTTATTATGACTATACACACTGTTTTGTGATTTAAGTGTTGACAGTTAACTGGTTTTAAACTTCTATTGGCTACTCATAAATCAGAAATTTTATTCTAGCTTTCTTTGAATAGCTTTATGTTTGGTCAGAGTTCAACACGATGGGAAAGCAAAGTTTTTCAGAATTCGAGGCACATTATGGAGCTGATCAGTAAAGCTAGTGGTATACAAATATTCTGAAGCCTTAACCAGTTTGTAATTTCCTTTTCAGCTGTACAAGTAATAAGTTGTATTTTGCCTGTAGGCTTCCATAGTCTTTAGGTTTTTTCTTTGTTTGTTTTCTAAGGATGGCACCATTAAAATAAAGGATCTCACTTCACCTGAGCTGGTAGGAATAATGGATACGTGTTTTTGTTGTTTGGTAAGCATTTTTCTGCTCTTAACATTAGATGGTTTTGCTTTCAAAATATAATCCTTTAATCCAGTTTAAAAAAAGAAAAAACAGTAGAACTCAAGAAAAAATTCACCAACAGAAAATACTTAGTATTTTAATTTTCATTTAGATACTTGCATTTTTTATTATAAGAGGCATAATTTTGATGTTTGGATTTTTTTATTATAAGAAATAATAATGGAAGAGAACTGATAACATTTTGAATAATGTAAAAAGGTTTTATAATTTATGTCTTGTTTAAACGTATGGTATCTGACTGCCTGGTGTGTATTGGTGTTTGACTGTGTTGGAAAGTGAGTGTGCTGTAACCTACAGCACTCTGTTACTCGTTTCTGTACAGGCGATATTAACTGAGTTTACAGGGATATTTTGAAGAAAGAAAAGAAAATACCTAAATCCATCTAGAAAGGAAATAAGTGAATTATTGGTTTTTTAATTGTGTTTTTTGTCTATGTGTATTAATTTCCTCACACAAACGAGTTTCAATTACTCTTCAAAATTACATCAATAAAATTTATTTGGCTTTTAAAACAACATTTCAAATTAATTTAGTCCAAAAAGACATGTAAAGGTCACTGAATATTTGTTATGGTGTAACATAATTCCTCTTCTCCCTCCCCCTTTTTTTTTTGAAAAGGAACAGTCATATTAAAAATCTCATCCTACTGTGTTTTGTGCTATTTTAAGATAGAAATAATTGTTTAAATTACTGAAGCTTTCCCTTTAGCTTAAAGCAGCATGAAAGTAGTAGAGAGAGGGGATCATTAAAAGAAGCTATAAATTGTAGAAAAGAACATGCAGAATATTGCTGGGTTGTTTCATAACCACTAGCATTTTTCATTCAGTATTTATATAGAAGTTTATAAATCTGATGGTCTCTTACCTTAATGTCATGTCTAAGTCACAGAAATTAGACCTGAACTTTGTGGAAGAAGTTTATGCAACAGCAGAATTTGATAGTGTCATAGGGTTTAGTAACTTACTGCCTGCCACACCCAGCAAATGGACAAAGATTAAAGGTTGAGAGACCCCTTGCCCTTTTTTGCTGGATGGGAGGTTGCCATGATAGGGACTTCCTTAATGACTCACTGAAGCACAGTAACATGGAAAAAGAATGGAGATACAAAAATGAGGACTTGGCTGTCGTGAGTAAAACACTTCATTTTCTTTTCCCTAGATAACATGGTTAGAGGGACATTCCTTGGCACAGACGGTATTCACTTGCCTTTATATTCATAATCCAGACTTTATAGAAGATCCTGCTATGAAGGCTTTTGCTCTAGGGATCCTAAAAATCTGTGATATTGCCAGAGAAAAAGTTAACAAAGCAGCTGTTTTTGAGGAGGTATGTGTTTCAGTATCTCCTGTGGTTAAATATGTAACGTTATACATAGGCTCCATAACGCAAATAAAACAGTATATTAGAGAAATTTGTTGCTATTTGATTTGAGGATACTGTAGGAGCAGTAGTTCATACTCATAAAAGTATTAGACTTGATCTCTTTAAAATGCAGTTTTCTTCAATGAAGGTGTTGCATGCTCTTTTCTGTATTTTGCTTGAGTATTGGAGTCACATAAATATTTTACTCAAGAAGCAATGCAAGTCTTGTGGCTAACCATTTGAAATCAGTTTTACTTGTGGTTTTCTTCATGTGTAATTTTTTATTTTGCTACTGGAGATAACCATGATTGTCTTTGTCTGAAATGTCCATCTAGCAATGGAATCAGAGTCTGGTTTTCCATGCTCAGAGCAATTTTTGTTTAATCTGAGCTTGGACAAGTCACTTCTTACTGCGTGTATCTAAAATTGATTAAATAGTACTTTGCATCCATAGTTCTTGTAACATTTTGATAGGGTGGCACTCAATGAGAATATGAAGGGCACACTGCTGTTAAGGATTTATGCAGAAAATAATTACCCCAAGCTAGATTCGGGCAGGAAAGTCACCCAAACCATGTGTGTATTCTGTTGTGCAGAACAAAACCAGACTTTTATACTTGGTGTAGTTAAACAAAAACACTCCAAAACAAACAAAAAAAACCCCAACAAAACACAACAAGAAAAAAACCCAAAAACCCAAACCAAACAAAAATAAAACCCCAATTTGAAAATGTAACTACTACTGTTTATATTTCACTACATATTGCTGCTTTGATTTTTATTTTTTAGGAAGATTTTCAGTCAATGACTTACGGATTTAAAATGGCCAACAGTGTGACAGATCTTAGAGTTACAGGTACAGTTTATGCTTTCTGTCCATCAGGCTCTTTCTGTTTTGAGCATGTTGGTTACTCTCAACCAAACCTAATGAATTGATAGGAATCTCAGATGTTAAGTTTATTAGTCTTGTGAAAACTGGTAGCTTGGTAAAAAGAGATCAAACTATTTTTGTCTGAAGAAAAGGTTCAGCTGTTTGTTAAATGCCTGAGAAACAGAACTGCTTTTAGATGTGCCAGCCAGGTGGCTGGGCATGAGATAGAAACAAACCATTGGAAAGTGCAGTGCTTGAATTTTGCTTCTCTGCCTCACAGTTTATTGTGATCTAAACAGGTTGCTTTTGAGGAAAAAGCAATCTAGTAGTTCTAAAGCTATGAATACATGTATTATTAGGTACATACATATGTATGTGAGCCTTTTGCTGCACTATTTTTGATACATACTTGAGCTTTCCATAAATTACTTCTAGAAAATTTGTGAACACTTTAGCTTTGGATCAGTCAGCCTATACTGTGATTTATCTATTGTTGCAAGAAATCCCCACCATCCCTTACAAGAATATTTTTTTATCTAGTCTTTGGCTAAGGAATATGTAGACCACTTCAAAACTTGATTTCCCCTCAAAACGTTTTTCCTCGGAGTGGTGTGGTTGTACCTAGGAATGCTTCTCAGCTTTTAATTGTATTGTGACTTTTCCAGGTATGCTAAAAGATGTAGAAGATGACATGCAAAGGCGAGTGAAGGTACTTTTCTCACGTTTGCCTTGTCAATTATACTTCCAAGTGTACTTAACCTACGTTTGGGGGAGGGAGTTCGATTATGAAGAATGCCGCGGTTTTGTGTCATTAAATGGTGGGGTTTTTAAGCGCTGCCATTATGGTTTGTGTAACATGCTGGTAAGTTTGCTTTCTAGCTAAAGATGCTGAAGTCTTCAGACTTTTCTGAACTCTTTAGTAGTTGCTTCATTAATGATAGGTGGAATCATGATGTAGAAGATAACACTGGGCTAGGGCACACAAAGTATGTTTAACTTCTGGCTTTTATGCAGATATGCTATGTGATGTTAAAGAAGTCACTTCATCTTCCTTTACCACAGTTTACAATATATAACATTCATACAATTCCCTTGCCTATTTGCAGAGTGGATTGAGATAGGTCTCATTACTATAGGAGAGTCTTGGATCATTCAGGTACCTAGATTAAGAGGTTTTGAACTTGAGAACTGATTTTTAGGGTTATTTAACAGGTGGATATTCTGAAGTGGGTAAAGGGATTTTATCAGTAGCTTTCCTTTGCAGTTTTTAATAAATGATTTTACATTCCTTTACCTTCTAGAGCACTCGAAGTCGACAAGGAGAAGAAAGAGATCCAGAAGTTGAACTTGAAGTAATGAATTGCTTACTTTTTTTTTTGTGGATTTCATGGATTAGTACATCATTACTTTAATCAGTAGTTAACAGCTTGTGAGAAATGTGTGTCACCAGTGTTGCTACTACTGTTATATCGGAACTGCTTTAAACATGGCCCTGAACAAATAACAGCCTAGCAGGCAGGCTTTTATGCTTTGAAGGGGTAGAGTTCTGGTTCAATCCCAACGGCAGAATAGTGATGCTGCTGCAATTCTGCCTTTTATACACCTACTTCTCAAGAAAAAGCCATTAGCAAAGTAGGTGGTCTTATCTATCCCGTACTTTCTTCCCTCAGTTCCTTCCCAGCAACTTTTACTACTGCTGGCAGCCTCACTGTCAAGGGAGAAAGTAGGAAGACAAGGTGAAAGCAGCGTAGCTCCTTCCAGAAAAAGTGGTAATGGATGTAGTTGATGTGGTTGATTTAGAAGGGCGTGGGTTTCCTTTCCCAGTAATGCTATTTTCTACAGGGATTACTTTTCACATAAATCTTCAGCAAAAAGGAGATAAAATTGGTTTAATAATTTGTGATTGTTCAGTTAAGCTGAGATTTGAATGGCATTTGCATAGGAGATAGCTATACAGCCAGTGGTTGTGCTTTACCCAAAGTACCTCAGTATGTTTTGTGTTAGTGCTTTTTTGACAACAGTACAGATTTCTTCTGTAAATTCTATAACTTTTCTTCAGAATCATACTAGATACCGTATTTGGAAGACTAGAGAACATACTTCCATAAATCTATGAAAGTTTTTTTAATAAGTTTCAGAATTTAATGCGTATTGCTTAGTAACTTGCAGTATATTTTTATTACAGCATCAACAGTGTTTGGCTGTGTTCAGCAGAGTCAAGTTTACCCGGGTACTACTGACTGTTCTAATAGCATTTACCAAAAAAGAGGTACATTCATTTGGTGTTTCTATGTTCACTTTGTGATCCTGTGAAATACTAATTTTTCATTCTCTAAGGTCAAGTAATTATTCTGTAGATTTGAATTGATGTTGCTTCACATAAAGCATTGGATGAGGCCTTGCAGTGGCAACAATTCAGTTTTCCTTCATTTTCAAAGAAAACACAGGGAAGGCTAGTAGCTGAAATTATTATGACCTTGCAGAGAAGTAGAACATTCCTTCTAGAGCACTTAAAGAGAAATATTTATGGGTTTTGGATTACTCTCTTCACGCACATGAGCAAAACTTCTTTCTTGTGTTCAGTCTCCTTCTGTGGAATTACCTGATATTGGGAAGTGTTTTGTCCATCTCTAGAGAATTGTTTTCCTTCCATGTGACATTGAATTTGTACCTAGACTTTTTTGGTCTCAGAAGAGGAATATAACAGCTTTACATGCAATTTGCTTGCTTTTTTGAATATAAGATTTCCTAATTGTTGAGGGGGGAAGGAACTGCATGTTTTAGGGCAAAGGGTTAGAAT